>PVNU02001962.1:0-207500 GCA_003013855.2 Liriodendron chinense | reverse complement strand
ACGGGTCGGGTTCGGATCATATACTTGCGATCCGAATCGGATTTGGGTCGGATATATCCTTAATCGAGTCAAATATGGATCATCATTGATCCGGCCCGTATCCGACCCGTTGACAGCCCTAGCTGGATGAGAATCGAAGGGCATAGTTGCGTAAGGGAAAGGGAAATTGTTTCCTACTTTCACTTCTATTGCCTCTTTGTTATTTTTCATCTCTCCATTTCTGACAAGTGTGAGGGTTTTGAAAGCTTAGGGTGGTCGGTTTCCACCTCTTAATTGAATCCTTAAGTCGAACTGAACCAAACTTCATGTTCTCATTACCATCGATTAGAGACTACAATGTTATAATCATACTTGGTTGATGATCTGTAACGCCCCGAATTTTCGCAACCCGCGTTTCTAGACTCGTGTGCCAAAAACCCGGGCGTTAACCTATAAAAAAAAAAACTCACGTTTCCTTCCATTTCCAAGTATCATTCTAAAAAGGGCGTTCACAACGGAAAAATAAAACCAAGCACATAGGAAGGATATAACATATACGACAATAAGTCTAAGTGGTGCCCATAAAGATTATACAAACTAAATGCCTCGACATCTATTCCGAGATACAGAAAGGAAACAATCTAAATATATCCAACGTAAATTAGAATACAGTAATTAAATAATTCTCAATCATAAATCAATTTAAATAACTATTGCCAAAATATAAAGACATTCAGCTCTTCTTTGGACAAACGCAGTGCATTGTCATCCCCTCATCATCCTGCTCCTCACCAATAGTACCTGTATATTGTTCAAATCATCTACAACCAACTATATAGTTGAAATATAACAGCATGAGTGGCCAGCTCAGTGTGAGATCCCCTCAAGATTACACACCAACACATTAATCAAGAAGAAATAAAAAAATGTACAAAACATTTATGATGCAGTCTTTCTTAAATGCATGAATGCATGCACACGTCCCTCAGCCTGGGGATACACATCCAGCTGGAAAATGTGGTCTGGAAGTCACAAGGACACACATCAGCCCCACAATGCAAATTCATAATTAGTGATCTGAAAGTCAATAAGGACAACACATCGGCTTCACCCAGTGGTCTGGAAGTCACTAAGGACACACATCAGCCCCACGATATCACGAGTGGTTATCACCAGAAAAATACCAAAGGTACGTGCTCTCAGTGAATGACACACTATGGTGGTCTAGAGCCAGCGAAAATACCTCGAGGATACGTGCTCTCAGCAACCAGACCACCCGACGGTAATATAGCTCGTCACCACACGTCCCGTTTGTGCCATGATATGTATGATTAAACCAACCATTATTAATTCTAATTTACAACTAAACCAATTATGAACATTAATTCCCTTACAACTAGTGGCCTTTCATCACAATAATTCTCCAAAATATTTCTACACAGTCCAACTAGGGACATAATCAATATTTATCTCACAGGACCATTGGTCCATCAAGTCCACCGGAATCCCAACAACTCATCTCAATAGGACATTCAGCCCAACGAGTCTATATAAAGACATCATCAAAAATATTTTCATACTAATCCAGCTAGGGGCATAATCAAGATCTCATCTCATTTAACATTTAGTCCAACAATTCCATCTAAGAAGACACCATCAGAATCTTTCCAATAAATCGCTTCTAAAGGTCACCAGTTTAAGGTCCCATCAAATATAGGTGATTACAACCATTCGAATTCACATTCCACTTTCATATTCCAAACATGAGGAATGAAAATAGCAATTCAAAATTCGTAAATAATTCACAGTTATAAAAAATTTTTTTAAATCTTCCTCATGTTCATTGTAAATTCGGTTTGCAGCCTAGAAATGAGTTTTCTCATTTTGGTTAACAGTAATTTTTGAATTGAAAATAGGATCTATGAACATCTCCAGTTCAAAATTACTCTTGGCTAAAAATGAGAGGAGATCATTTGTAGGCGTCTACCAAACAGTGCCTTGGACTTTTAAAGAAATTATGTGGATTTCTTTAATACGAAGTTTAAAAAACGGAATTTTGCTGACGGTGCCAAGCTCACTTTGGAATTTCTCTCTCATCGCAGGTGAAAAATAGAAATAAGTGTGTATTATTGTTGATGATCATCAGCGATTCTATGTCGTCCGTCCTAAATCAGGTCAATTTGATTACCAGGCGGGCTACATTGTTAAATCAAATCTGGTCCGTTGGAAGATTTCCACTAACCATTCATTTGCTTCATACAAGTGGTCCAACGGATGATCAGCTTGGCCCCGTTTTCCGATAAGGATGTAGTAGACAGTGGGTGTTGCTTCTTTTGATGGAGTGGGCTCCCCTCTAAACTTTTGTTAAAAATTGAATACCGTCCAAGTCACGTGAGTCCACGACTCGTTATCTGGGTAATAATAGAATGTTATCATTATTATGCTTTGCCATTCGTGATTTCAGGTCAAGGGCATGCACATAGTGGCCCTACCATATGAATAGTTGGGATCCTGCACACGTGTACCACATTGGCACTAGGTGGACCGGTGACCATCCTTCCTTCTGTAGGGGTGGCAATGGGCTGGGCCAGGCTCAACATTTAAGACTTGCAGCCGAAGGCCAACCCAAGTTCTGCATGGGCGTTGCAGCTGGGGTGCAATCTTGAGCTTGAACAAGTTAGTCACGCCTGAGCTGGACCTTACTGGGAAGGAAATAGACCGGCTCCGCAGTGGAAGCGAGAAATCAAACAAGATAATCACAATGATCAAGCAAATTAACATGCAAGAGAAGACAATTCGAATTTAATGTGAAAAGACCCCTCACCGGCAAAAATCACAGTATAAAGCGAACAATCCACTATGAATAAGAAGTTATAGGAGATTACAGAAGAATGACTTAATTGGATCCCAAAGCCCCACAGAGAGAAACCCAAGTTTTCCTGAAGAAAGTCCAATGTAGCCCTTCCTCTCTACCTAATTCTCTCACCCTAGAACTCTCTCAACGCACTTGAACATGCCTAGGAGTACTGTGTTACCCTAATCCCTCATTACACACCTTTAAATAGGAAACAAACGAATTAGAAACAAATCTTGCGCAAGATTGCACAACTGACCTAAGAGCGCGTGCCGTTGGGCGCCCTACATCAGCCAGGATTGTCTATAGAGTTCACAGTAAAATACAGGAGAATTTTGGGCCCCTTACAAAAAATCGTTGGGTGCCGGGTACAGTTGTCGGGCCCCCTACAACAATCATCGAGCCCCCCACAACCTTCAAAAAATAGATCTAGCAGTCTCGATTTCAGAAGCCATGTCTGGAGCAATCTCAAGCGCCCGACCAAGTTCGGCTTGTCGATTGTCCAAAGACCTCTCGGTGTCAAGATTGAAGACGACCCCAACAATCTCTACTATGGCTTCAATCATCAAACTCCATTGCTTCAAAGCCCCATTCTACATCTCTACTTTGTCTTCTTTATAGTTCCACTGCTTCTCATGCCTCTACCGACTTTATTCTTGCACCTTCACGCCCCTTGCTCTTCTCATGTGGCCCTTACACACTTGCAATATATGACCAACCATGGATTCCGCTACAACCGCCATAGCTCCACCGTGAGAAGTACTCCTAATCACCTTATAAAGATTTCCACACCTCCGTGCCTTCATCATCACAAGTGCCATCTTTTTCACTTTATAATAACAATCGCATGCAGCTGATGAATCGGATTTAGATATTGACTTACCGATCCATCTTCAACTCTTCTTCTATCATAGTCTTAGGTCGCTTTTTATGTTTTTTTTTATGGAATACTTCTCTATTTCAAATCTCATGCTTGACGTCATTGAAACCTCATCTCAGCTGATTCCGATCTATCTCCTAATGTTCACTCTAATGCCACTTGTTCGGAAGGAAAGAGACTGGCCCCGCAGCGAAAGCGAGAGATAATCACAATGATCAAGCAAATCAACAACATGCTAGAGAAGGCAATCCGAATTTAATGTGGAAAAACCCCTCACGGGTAAAAATCACAGCACAAAGCGAACAATCCACTATGAATAAGAAGTTATAAGAGATTACAGAAGAATGACTCAATTAGATTCCAAAGCCCCATAGAGAGAAACCCAAGCTTTCTCAGAGAAAGATCAACGTAGCCCTTCCTCTCTAGCGAATTCTCTCACCATAGAACTCTCTCAACCCACTTAAATACGTTTAAGATCACAATGTTACCCTAATCTTGCATTACACCCCTTTAAATAGGAAATAAACGGAATTAGCAACAAATATCGAGCAAAATTGCGCAATCGACCTAAGTGTGCACGCCGTTGGGTGCCCCGCATTAGCCAGGATTGTCTAAAGAGTTCACAGTAAAATACAGTAAAATTTCAAACCCCCTACAAAAATCCTCGAACGCCCGACACATTAGTCGGGCCCCTCACAACAATCATTGGCTCTTCCACAACCCCAAAAAATATATCCAACAGTCTAGATTCCAGAAGCCATGTCCGGGGCAATTTCAAGCGCCCGACCAAGTCCCGTTGGTCGCCCAAAGACTTCTCGGTGTCAAGATTAGAAGACAACCCCAACAAACCTGATCTGAAAGTTGATAAAATTCTTATTTCTCACTTTAATGTTCTTGATCTATCCAGTAATCAAGTAGGTCACACCTGTGGAAAAAAACATTTTAGAGAAATCAAACCAATGGTCACAAGAAGATAGATTTCCTAACTCAGGATTAGAACAGCATATATGTGCAACGGAATACATGTACATGTAAACTCTAGTTGGGTTAGGTTGGCTTTTCTTAGTTGATTCCAAGCCTAACTTAAAAATCACTCAATGCCATGTATATAAGGCCTAACCCAAATTACATGCCCAGCTAGTAATCCCAAGCCTTGGCACTAAGCCGGGATGGGCTTGTCAGGTCGGGAAGGCTAGCCTGCCTTCACAGTGCCACTCTTACCTTCACTCTTTTCCTCTGTAAATTTCCTTTTCTTTTTTGGTCATGAGGGATAGGGCTGAAAGTCAGGCGGGTCAGGTCGGGTTGGTGCTCAATCTTAACGCAACCCAACCCAACCTCGGGTTGGGAATTCTCAACCCAAGCGGGTTCAGTAGGGTTGATAAATGCCAATATTTTCGTTATTACATTAATGTATTATGTTTTAATACAAGTCTTATTTTTTATACTTATGGCTTTGTTAATTATATATGTACTTATTTATTGTAAAAAATTTCACTTTTTCTAAACAAACAAACTAAAATATACGATAACTACTCCTTTACCACTCAAGCACATCAAATTTCAAACATACTAAGCTTACTTACTAAAGTAAAATAAACAAATAAGTTTACTTTACTACAGTATAATAAAATTATTATAAGTAACTTGTATATAGATCGGGTTCGAGTTCAGGTTTGGGTTCGGTGAGGCAACCCGAGACCTCAACCCAAGTCCGACCCAAGCTTTATCAGGTTGGTGTTTGCATAACCCAAGCTTGAGATTGGATCCAATACTTTATGCCTAAACCCAACCCAGTGTCGGGTTGGTCATGGGTCGGTTGGGTTGAACCCGCTCGGCTTTCAGCCCTAATGGGAGGCACCCACCCTATTAGCTGAGTTAGCATTTGAACCTGAGGTCTGCTTTTCAAGCGCCAAGGCATCTTCCAGCTGCACTAGCAGGCAGACACCTCTCCAAATTTCCTTACTATGTAATAGGGACGTGGATTGCACACTGACCGTGCCAGCAGCGAATCAGTGCTATGTGGGCCCTACCATGAAGTATGCGTTTTATCCCTGCTGTCCATCCATTTGGCCGGCTCATTGGGCATGGGCCCAAAAATGAGGCAGAGCTGAATCTCCGGTAGACCACACTACAGGAAGACACTGGTGATTGGACGCCTCCCACTCTTAAGGCCCACTATAATATTTATTTGCCGGAGTCGGATTGTGTCCTTCCTCAGGTCTATACCGAGCTGTGGAGGGGCCCACCGTGATGTATCTGTTTATCCACTCCGTCCATCCATTTTATAAGATCATGTTAACATATGGGCCCAAACAATACATAAATCCAACGCTCAAGTTGGCCACACCAAATAGCGAGCTGAATCTGGTGACGCCATCACTACGGTAGTGCTACTATAGTGATGACGTCACCAAGTTCAGCTAGCTATTTGGTATGGCCCACTTGAGTGTTGAATCTTCCTCCTTTTTAGAGTCATTCCTTAAAATGATCTTATAAAATGAATGGACAGAGTAGATAAACAGATATATCACGGTGGGCCCCCTTCACAACTCGGTAGGACATTTACTGAGGAAGGACGCAATCCGACTCCTTTGCCATATAACTTATTGATTAGGTCACACAGACATGTATGGGTGAATGAAAAACACGAATATCAATAGATCCAGAACTTTTGTGGCTCCCTCTGGAAGTTTCAACGATGGGCGTTCAATCACCCATGTTTTCGTATGTGGTGTGGTTCACCTGAGATTTGGATCTGCCTCATTTTTGGGCTTATGGATGAACAGCGTGGATAAACTATATACATCATGGTGGGGCCCACAGAGCACCGACCAGCAGCTACCTGGCAAGTGGCAGGGTCAATATGAAGTCCGCGTCCGCCAGTAACCATACGCCTTCCTCAAGTTGGTTGATGAAGAAGAAAGCAGAAAGAGTGTGAGCCATGGTTCTCTGCATCTTCTTCCTTGTAATTCTCAGCTTTCCTTTCTGGCAATCCTCTGCTCTCACGTCGTTTGAAGAACCTTCTGGGATCTCCAGAGAATTTACATGGTCGAACAACAATTCGATAACTGAAACCATCGACTATGGAGATGGCTCCTTGGCGAGGCTAATCCTTAAATCGATTAGTTCTGATCCGGACGGTCCGGTCTTCGCATGTGGATTCATCTGCACCGGCACCTGTGATTCCTATTTCCTCGCAGTTGTTATTCTCATAGAAATCAACACCAGCACAACCGATCCGCATGGAGGCTTCCCAGGCCTAGTTTGGTTAGCCAACAGAGATAAACCCATAAGAGAGAATGGGACGTTGTCTCTGACGTCTGATGGAGATTTAGTACTACGAGATTCAGATGACACCAAGGTCTGGTCTACTGACACGTCCGGTAAGTCCATTATCGGCATTATCCTTCAAGATTATGGAAATCTTCAGCTTTACAGTGCTAACTTCACGGTTTGGGACTCGTTTGATCACCTGACCGACACATTGCTC
The DNA here is from genome assembly GCA_003013855.2 of Liriodendron chinense. Classification (NCBI taxonomy): domain Eukaryota; kingdom Viridiplantae; phylum Streptophyta; class Magnoliopsida; order Magnoliales; family Magnoliaceae; genus Liriodendron; species Liriodendron chinense. The sequence continues at coordinate 200,297 of PVNU02001962.1, read as the reverse complement.
CCAGGTCAGAAGTTATATGAAGGCCGTCGGCTTATTGCCAGTTCCTCAGCTAAGAATTGGAGCAGTGGGCTGTACTATGCTGAGATGACTTCTGAAAGTTTCGCTGCGTTTGTCCAAGCAGATCCACCGTTGATGTATGTTCAGTTGATGCCGGGTCCGGGTCCAAAACCAAGTAGAAGATCGACTGCAGTTATGGTAATTTCGTACGCGGCATCAAGACAGAAACCTGTTTCTGAAAGCAGACCAACAACGTATGCAGCACTCGAGGGCGAAAACCTTGCCCTCACCATTGGAAAAACCAACTATAGTGTTAGGGTATCCCCTGACTCTGCCGTTGGATCCTATCTGTACCTGAGGCTGGGTTTCGATGGGCATTTGAGGACTTACCGGTGGCAGAAAAACGATGTTTTGAAAGAGGTTTATGATTTCGTAGTTCAAAGTTGGGATGACTGCCAGTACCCTCACGATTGTGGCGATTATGGAGTTTGCAGAGGAGGCGGCAATTGCAGTTGTCCGAAGGCGAAAAACGGGTCGAACTACTTCAAGCAAATCAGAGGACCATTGCCAAATCAGGGATGCTCTGAAATTACTCCCTTGTCTTGCCAGAGTCCATTAGATCATCAGGATCTTGTGGATTTTGGAAACCTTTCCTACTTCAACTTCATCGATTCAGGTGCTGCCGATCACAAATTGAAAGATGTAGAAGGATGCAAGCAGGCATGTTTGGATAACTGTGCTTGCAAAGCTGCTTTCTTTAAGTATGGCAGCAACACTTCCGTTGGAGACTGCTATTTGCCGTCTAAGATCTTGTCGATACGAGCAAACCCAATACCAGTTTCCGACGACGGTTTTAACTCATCTGCATTCTTCAAGATTCAACTCCCTTACTCAGCACCACGTCTTCCGCCTCCTCGGTTGGAGATTCCTCCCCCTGTTACGTCCAGAAAGAAAACTCATTTAGCTGCAATAATATCAGGGTCTGTAGCATTGCTAGTTGTTTTTATTCTAGCTTCTATCTGCTTTGTGATTTCAAGGAAGAAGAAGATGAAAGAGAGGGAGGATGAAAGGGAATATTTCAAACGAGTGCTGGGAATGCCCCGGAGATTCTCTTATGAGGAACTGCGTAACGCAACGAAAGATTTCAAGGAAAAGCTTGGACAAGGAGGATTTGGATCCGTGTTTAAAGGAATTTTGGAAGATGGAACAAAAATTGCAGTGAAGCAGTTGGAAAATATAGGGCAAGGAATGAAGGAGTTCTTGGCAGAGGTTGAAACAATAGGCAACATCCACCATTTCAATCTCGTGCAGTTGATCGGCTTTTGTGCAGAGAGATCTCACCAACTCCTGGCTTATGAGTACATGAGCAATGGGTCCTTGGATAACTGGATATTCAATAGAAATACGAATCAAGTTCTAGATTGGCAGACTCGAAAGAAGATTATACTTGATATAGCAAAAGGATTGGCTTATCTTCATGAAGAATGCCGGCAACGAATCGTTCATTTGGATATCAAGCCTCAGAACATTCTCTTGGACGACGATTTCAATGCCAAAGTTTCAGATTTTGGGTTGTCGAAGCTGATGGATAGAGACCAGAGTCAAGTACAGACAACAATGAGAGGAACTCCAGGGTATCTTGCTCCGGAATGGCAACAGCTTAGAGTTACGTTGAAAGTAGACATCTATAGTTTCGGGATCGTTGTTCTTGAAATTGTTTGTGGAAGGAAGAACTTGGATCGTTGTCGTTCAGAAACAAGCAAGCATCTGCTTAGGTTGTTGCAGGAGAAGGCCGAGGAGAACCGTCTGATTGACATCATTGATGGGTCAAGTGCGGATATGCAATTGCATAGTGAAGAAGCGACGAAGATGATTAGGCTCGCAGCGTGGTGCTTGCAGGATGATCATACAAGAAGGCCTCTGATGTCTATGGTGGTGAAGGTATTAGAGGGAGCAATGGAAGTAGAGCCAGAGATCAGTTATAGATTTTGCAATGCCATGGCGAATAATCCTACTACCAGGGCTGATTCCCCCATCTCCTCTAATCCAGGGCAGGCCTCTGTGCTCTCAGCGCCAAGATGATGGAGGCTTATGGTTGCGCAAGCAATGAAGATCGGCAAGTTCAGGTACATGTTTGATTCCCTTCTGTTGGTGTTTGTTTGTTGTAAACCGAAAGTTCAAGTGTTTGGTCTTTTAACTGCTACTTTATCTTTGGAGTTATAAATTGCAATTGCTTTCAAGTTGCTGTTGGATTTTGTTTGTAAACTAGACTTGTCAATTTGGTTGATGAATTATTACATTGTTGCTGCGTTTGGATGCAAAATAGATTGAATTGCAATCATTCTGTTTTATCAAGTGGAAATGGCAGAACCTGATGACATTTCCCAGAATTTATAACGAGGAGTTCTACCTCGAATTTTATCTGCATTTCTTTCTAGTCCAATCCAACTTGTTTGTAATGCGATATTGCACTCCTGCCACAATGAAGAGACGAGTTGGATAGCCAAAATTGAGAACTATGTTCGAAGTAGACATCCCTAGTTTTTTATGGTACTCTTGAAAATTCTACATAAATAAAAACTTTGACAACCCTCTGGATGAGAATCAAGCACCCATCAGCTTAGGCTACTGTAAGTGGAGGTTGATGGGTTTTCCTCCGCAGGAGTTGAGGAGAGACTGTGCAGAAATAGGGTCTATAAACCGGTCGAATATTGGTTCTAGAGGAGCTCTGCACGCTGGAATCTTTATGGTCTGTCCAGACCAGTTGGCTGACCGGTCGTGGGCCATCATCGACCCGTCGAATATTGGAAGTTTTCTCACGTTTCACGCTGGATAGTTTTGGTCATTCTCAACCGGCCGCCCACCCTGGCCGACCGATCGACAGCTTGTGTGGACTGCAATATGCAGTTCCTTATTTCAGCTCTAACTCTTGCGAAGTTCTATATATGAGCTTCCAAATCGATACTAGGGTATCCTAATAGGTGTTCTACACGTCCAAGGTGAGAGAGAGAAAAAAAGAAAAGAAAAAGAGAGAGAGAGAGAGAGAGAGAGAGAGAGAGGATGCTTGTAGAGAAGGGATTTCTACTTGTGAAGATTCATCCATGCCACAAACGATATCTCAGTTCTTCTACATCCTCGGATCCGGTAAGATCTCTCAGTTTCTACTTTCCTTGATTGTTATCTACCCTGGTGATGAAGATTGATTGGATTCAATCTTACTTTACATAGTGGCTTGTGTTTGTGATAGCTGTGTAAACATTACTTTACATAGTAGATTATTGATTTGGACGAGGTCCCGTGTTTTATTTTTTCCCTCTATTGAGGGCTTTCCATATAAAAATTTCTTGTGTGTTTGTGGTTGATAATTTGATTGTGTTTATTGCATTATCATATCACATAATTCATGTAGTTGAGGTGCGAGATTCTAAAGTTTTATGCAACGCATCTAACAAAGGTCAAGAAGCACCACGTTATTGATATAATTGACGTGAGTGTGGTCACAAATGAAGCATATTCTGAAAATTTACAACCTCCTGTGTCCCAATCTTATGTTAGCCATCAAATAGGTAGTCAAAAGGAAGTGATCAATCATTCAAATTCAATGGCTGGTGTGGGATGGTATAGTCACCGGCACAGTTTAATTTTTCATAGTTCTCTATCAAGCAACTGGGCTTCATTAGTCTGGATTGTCATGCATTGCCACTATTGCGGTTGCATCAAACTTTGCCCTAGTATGGAATTTTCGGTTTGCTGTGGAAAGTGGTTGACATGAGCTCAATCAGTAACTTGCTGGGAAGTGGTGTTGGCTGTACTGAGCCTTAAGAAGCTGGATCAATTGGCTTTTCAAAGCCTCAAGACAACTCAAGAAAAAATAATTTTCAAAGAAGGAAGAGAGGAAGATGAAAAATTTTCTAAAACTATTTTTTATATTGCACTTTTTCTTGCTCAAACGTACAACAAAACCCCTCCTTATATAGACTTTTCAACATAGTTAAAATGACTAAATTGCCCTTACAACAATACACTACAAGGGCATGTAATAACTATTTTTCAAAAAACAAAAACAAAAGTTTAAATGCCTTTTCTTTCCAATGCATTGGAAGCCAACATTTTCATGGAGAATACACACCAAGCTGTTGGAATTTTCTCACAGCAATTACTCCTCCCTTGAGAAACCAACGGTTTGACCAAATGGATGGACCAGATTGGTTTGCAACTTCCAACACTCCCCTTCAAACAAAAACCGGCTTCATTCCAAGCATCGATCTTAGTTGTCTGAATGCATCTGTTGGGAGTGCCTTGGTGAAAATATCCGCTACCTGTTCAGTGGTGTGACAATATTCCAATTTTACTGGTTTCTGCTTCACTTGATCTCTTAGAAAATGATATCGGGTATCGATATGCTTGCTCCTTCCATGCTGCACCGGATTTTTAGCAAGCTCAATTGCCGACTTGTTATCCACATATATGACTGTGGATTCTTCCTGCGGATGCTTCAGCTCCTTTAGCAGGTTTCTTAACCAAATTGCCTCACAGACAGTGGATGATGCTGCCACGTACTCGGCTTCACATGTGGACAGGGCGACCACACTTTGCTTCTTCGAATTCCATGTGAAAGCAGTCGACCCGAGATAAAATACATAGCCAGTAGTGCTCTTTCTTTCATCTTGGTCACCTCCCCAATCACTGTCTGAGTATCCATACAGCATTGCTTCATCATCGTATGGATAGAAAAGACCGAATTCCATTGTTCCTTTGACATACCTGAGGATTCTTTTTGCAGCTAGCCAGTGTGATTCTTTTGGTGCTTCCATGTACCTGCTTAGAAGCCCAACACTGTAGACGATATCCGGCCTTGTGATTGTGAGGTACCTTAGGCTTCCAATTAGACTCTTAAACAGAGTCGAGTCCACACTTTTTCCTTCTCCGTCCTTTGTCAGTTTTAAGCCCGTTGTTACAGGAGTGTTTACGGCATTGCAATCGGCCATCTTGAACTTTTCAAGTAATTCCTTGGCATATTTTTTCTGGGATATATAGATGCCACCATGTTGTTGCTTCACTTCGATGCCCAGAAAGAAGGACATCAGACCTCCGTCGGTCATTTCAAACTCCTTAAACATGGCCTTCTTGAATTCATCAAACATAAGCTGACTGTTCCCTGTAAACAACAAATCATCAACATATAAGCATGCTATAAGTATATCGCCATGAGCATTCTTCTTGATGTAGACTGCATGCTCATATGGACATTGGGCGAAGCCGTTCTCTTGAAGATAGTTGTCGATGCGTGCATTCCAAGCACGTGGAGCTTGCTTCAACCCATAGAGGGCTTTCTTCAACCGATACACCTTGTGTTCCTCCCCTTGCATAACAAAGCCTTCAGGTTGGTCAACATAGACCTCTTCTTCCAGAATTCCATTCAGGAATGCAGATTTCACATCCAGTTGGTAGATTATCCAACTATGATGGGCAGCAAGGGAGATAATCATCCTCACAGTGTCAAGGCGAGCAACAGGAGCGAAGACTTCTTCATAATCCACCCCGTACTTCTGTTTGTAGCCCTTTGCTACGAGCCTTGCCTTGTAGCGATCGATCTCACCATCAGCATTTCGCTTGATCTTGTACACCCATTTGACACCAATAGTTTTCTGGCCATTAGGAAGCGTAGTCAGCTTCCATGTGTCATTCTTCTCAATGGTATGGATTTCTTCTTTCATTGCGATTCTCCAACATTCTTCTTTTATGGCCTCTTGAAACGTCAGAGGCTCATGATCTGCATACAGACAGAAAAGATTGACATCTTCAGTTTGCTCATAGATGTCGCTTAAGCTTCTCATTTTGATAGGTGCCATGGGTGAGGATGAGCTGGCCGAATTTTGACTTGATGGAGTACTTCCAGGAGAGATGGAATGTACTCCTGGACTTTTGTGTCCTGATGATGCAACCAAAGAAGGTGTTGCAGGTGTTTGCTCTTGACGATCATGCCTTTCTTCATGTTCTTCTGTTTCGACTTGAATATCTTTGGTCGATTCTTCCTCATTCCATTTCCAAGCTTCTTCCTCACTAAAGACCACATCTCTACTCACCACTACTTTATTGGTTAGTGGATTGTAGAGCTTGTAGGCTTTAGATTCTTCACTATAGCCGATGAAGATGCATTTCTCGCCACGATCATCAAGTTTTCTTCTTCTTGCTTCTGGAACTTGAGCGTATGCGACACATCCAAAGATCCTTAGGTGCGCCACGCTCGGTTTGTAGCCACTCCATGCCTCCTGTGGTGTCATGTTTCTGACGCTCTTGGTTGGACACCGATTGAGCAAGTAGGCAGTACATGCAACTGCCTCTGCCCAGAAGCTCTTTGGCAGGCCTTTCTCTTTGAGCATAGTTCTTGTCATGTCGAGGATGGTGCGGTTCTTTCGTTCCGCAATGCCATTCTGCTGTGGCGTGTAGGCTGCAGTGTGCTGCTGCTTGATGCCTTGTTCCCTGCAATAATCTCGAAATGCATTTGAGGTGTACTCTCCACCTCTGTCAGATCTGAGTACTTTAATTTTGTAACCACTTTCAACTTCAACACGAGCTTTGAAAATTTTAAAGATAGCGAAAGCGGAAGATTTTTCTTTAATGCAATACACCCAAAGTCTTCGGCTGAAATCATCAATGAATGTAATAAAATATTTATTACCTCCAAGAGAGGGTGTTTCAAGTGGTCCGCAAATATCAGTGTGAACCAACTGCAATGGTTCCTTTGCTCTTCTGGACACTCCACTTGGGAAGGAGTTCCTTTGTTGCTTACCGAGTGTGCACGCCTCACACACATGTTCTGGACCTTCAATAGTCGGCAAGCCATGCACCATGCTTGATGAAGACAAGAGTTTAAGGCCGCTGAAATGGAGATGCCCAAAGCGAAGATGCCATCTCCATGAATCATTCTTCACGAGTCCATAGAGGCACTTATCGGCCTTTGTGTTAATATGGAGCGGAAACATGCGATTCTTCGCCATTTGGACTTGAGCCATAAGTCTCATGTGAGCATCTCTTATAGAGAGAGAATAGTTCTCCATGTGTATGACATACCCCTTCTCAAGGAGTTGGCCGATACTGAGGATGTTATTTTTCATGTTTGGTACGTAATACACATTGGAGATGTAATTTGGCTCACCATTCTTCTGATAGATTTTAATTTTTCCTTTACCTATCACTGGTACCTTTGATGAGTCGCCAAAACTCACGTTGCCACGAACTCCTTCTGTGAGTTCTACGAACAGTTCTTTGTTACCACTCATGTGGTTGCTTGCACCAGTGTCGAGATACCACACATCCGGCCGTTCACATGCCTTTTCTTGTGCGAGGAGGAGTGTGGAGTCTTCTTGTTCATGGTGTGATGCTTCAGCATAGTTGGATCGTTCATCTTGATCCACTTTGCTCCAACACTCAGAGGCATAGTGGCCGAATTTCTTACAATTGTGGCATTGAATGTTCTTTGTGTTTCCACGACCACGCACGAACCGGCCTCTACCATTTCCTCTTCCACGGAAACTGGTAAACTTTTGTTGATATTGTTGATGGCTTGGATGATATCCACGCCCTCTGCCTCTTGCACGATTGCTGGTGCCACGACCCCCTCTTTGTGTATGGCCATTCTTTTGTTCATTTAGAGTCAACTTAGACTCCAAGGCATGTTCAAGCATTGAACCGGCATTCTTTTGCATTCGTTGCTCATGCACTTGCAACGATCCCATTAGTTCTTCAATGGACAATTTTTCCAAGTCTTTTGATTCTTCTATGGCCACAATCACATGCTCAAATTTGGTTACGAGGGATCGAAGCACTTTTTCAATCACACGTATATCTTCGATCTTTTCACCATTTCTTTTCAAGTTGTTAACAATAACAAGCAACCTTGAAAAATAATCAGAAATGGTCTCACCTTCCTTCATGTGTGCGGTCTCAAACTCGGCCCTAAGTGTTTGGAGACGAACCCTCTTGACACGATCAACTCCTTTGAAAATGGTGCAAAGAGTCTCCCATGCTTGCTTGCTTGACGTAGCTTCGGCGATCCTTTCAAAGGTGGATTCGTCCAACCCTTGATAGACAAGAAACAAGGCCCTCTTGTCCTTCTTTCTTTGTTCTTTGAGGTCGGTCCTTTGCTCAGCAGTGTAGGCGGCTTCTTGCTCCGTAGTGGGCTCTTCGTATCCGTCGGTGACGATCTCCCATAGGTCTTGTGACCCGAACAATGCCTTCATTTGGATACACCAATTTTCATAGTTGTCTTTTGACAACTTAGGAATCTGCTGTTGAATCGCAGTGGCCATTTAACCAAGGGCTCTGATACCAATTTGTTGGCTGTACTGAGCCTTAAGAAGCTGGATCAATTGGCTTTTCAAAGCCTCAAGACAACTCAAGAAAAAATAATTTTCAAAGAAGGAAGAGAGGAAGATGAAAAATTTTCTAAAACTATTTTTTATATTGCACTTTTTCTTGCTCAAACGTACAACAAAACCCCTCCTTATATAGACTTTTCAACATAGTTAAAATGACTAAATTGCCCTTATAACAATACACTACAAGGGCATGTAATAACTATTTTTCAAAAAACAAAAACAAAAGTTTAAATGCCTTTTCTTTCCAATGCATTGGAAGCCAACATTTTCATGGAGAATACACACCAAGCTGTTGGAATTTTCTCACAGCAATTACTCCTCCCTTGAGAAACCAACGGTTTGACCAAATGGATGGACCAGATTGGTTTGCAACTTCCAACAAGTGGATGGGAAATTGGGACCATTCGCGTCGTAGGCCCTATCATGTAGGGTCCAGACTTAAAAGAAACACACCATGGAGAGATCCGTCTTTTAATCAGTGAGTTGCAGAAGCTTATAGTTGATCATCAAGCAAGTAGCGACTAGGTGAACAGGGGAAGCGCAATTCACCATTTGTCCCCACGAAGTATATGACAGAAGGTGGGTGTGACTGGATGATTCAGTCAACCAGCGTAGACATGTAGTCAAGGGTGGAGAGAGCTTCCAAACTTGATTTTTGCAGGCCCATCACGGTGATTATATGAAATTCACTCCAACCATTAGATGCCACAATAAAACTTATGTCTGAAATCAAAACATCAGGCCCATTCGCGATTCAGCTTGGCCACATCAAAGGAAATAGTTTTGAGAGTGATGGTTGTCCAATACACTGTTTTCAATCATGTGGTCCACCTAAATCATTGAAGTGGCTGATTTTTGGGACCCAAGAATAACATGGGGGTGACGCACCTGATGGTCATGGTCAACATATGAAGGGGCCCAACCAAGCTGCTAACATCCTGGCAGCATGGACCCCAACTTACATTAAGAAAATATGATATTTGCCCATGGAAAACCATTTTAAAAAGGGCACCAGAATGTAAATTTCATATTAAGTAGGTAGTTCTTTTTTGTAAAATTCCCTAATATACATAGACAAAAGTTTAAATGTTTAGCTAATTAATCAATATCATCTGGAACAGGTAGAGATTTGGAACCCTTGGATGAGATCCAATGGTCCATAATAAACCCACCTTAAAGTAGGAAATTTAAATTGGTATTTTCAATGAGGGAGTAAATTACCTTGGCACATTATTGGTGGAACAACCTACAATTCTTCCAACCAACATGAGATAGATGGGCCGGGTTGGGGTCATGTAACAGACTTGATCCATTAAATAAATGGTCCAACTTCTATTTGATTTGGACCCTAGACCCAACCTAAATTCTAATGGGTGGGGTGTGTTCAAAATTGTCCCGACTATTAAATGGGACCCCAACCCAATGCGATCTGACCCACTTGCACCACTACTTTCGGGTGATCGCAATAGTTGTTCCGGTGGGCCACACCATCAAACGGAAGCGAATTGCATTGTTGTTACCATTCCATGAATACAATGGCAGTCCACAATTTACGAATAAAAGTTACAACTTAATGATTAGATTTGTCCAATTAACAGTCTTTAGCTTCCGGTCCACTCACACGATGCTAAGGGCGAGGTCTGTCCAAGCCCAGTTATCAAGCTAAAACATAACCCGGAGTCCAGCCCAGGCCTGGGATTGTCAAAACAAACAGGCCTAAGCCTAATCCTAGCCACCCTCTTTTGGGCAAGATCTGGCTGTTCATATACCCAATGGATCAGGCTCAGGCTGGGATTACAGGCTCCTAGACCCCAAGTCCGGCCCAATTAATGAACGGGCTTAAATTGTAATTTCAGTCGGAGCCCAAACGCCGGACGGCCAGCCCTAACAACGTCCTACAAAATTAATTGCCTCTGCCATTCGTAAGAAGATGGGACACCTGATTCGGTCGATACAGGTCCGGCGTTAATCTCTGAAACCCGGGCTCTTCTTGCATCTTCTTCAGCAACACCCACTGCTGGAAAAAGGGAGATGGCTCACAAGCCCCAAAACAGGAGCTGGTCTCGTTCGCAAAATCCTCCGTTAATTCGGATGTGTTGGACAACAGGGCCCCGTCGAAGAGCAGCCTGGAGCTTCTCTCCTGCGTCTCGACAATCCACGGCTGGAAGCTTGTTGCCGGCTTCAATGGCTGCCACGGCATCTGCTCCCACAGTCATTCTTCCTCGACCTCCTCTCTGCCAACGGCAAAAGCAGCTCTTCCAACACCCGAAAATTAGATTCCTGCACCAATCCAGCTTCCCCCGGCATCCCGACTCCGGCCGGACGTCAGATCCTCGCTATGAGAAGGGATTCCAGGTACCGTTTCTACCCCGACCGTTGGAGGAGACTGCTTTGTGCTTTAAACATTTGCGTCTGGTACTAATAAAGGCAGGGGAGATGGGCTCAGGCGCTGGGCCAATCTCGGCGAAGATTTGGGCCCTCTCTATCATTCAATTTCTGAGATGAAGTGGACCATGGATCTGACCCGCGTAGTGCATCATCCTCGGCCCAAATCCTGTAATAGCTGCAATGGAGCCCGAGTCTGCCGATTTTGGACTCAAGCCCAGCTGCCCCCCAGGAACCCATTCCATCGTTGCTAGGCCCTCAAAGCAGCCCAACTGGCACCAATAGCCAACGTCTAGTCGTGGGCCCCTCCTCTGCGGCCGACCAATCCGCCCAAATTAATAATGTTGACCAGAAGTTGCAGTCCACCAATGGTCACTTCCAACTTATTAAGTGCCTGTATTGGGTAGTGAGTGACTCATCACGCTAAGCATACTGAGTAAACTCTGTGGGGCTTACCGTGATTTAAGTATTTTATCCACTCCTTCCATCCATCTTAACAGATAATTTTAGTTCTGGAGCCCAAAAGTGAAGCATATCAAAAACTGAAGTGGACCACACCACAGGAAAAGTGTGAACTAAATTTTTACCATTGAAAAATTCTTGGGGTCACAGTTTTGGATCAAGCTGATTTTTGTAAATTCCCTTCATCCATTTCCATCTGATCTTATGAATAGGTTGGATGACAAATAAACATCAATGTAGGGCCTAGGAAGGTTTCAACGGTGGAACCTGGTGTGGTCCACTGGAGATTTGGATATGCTTCAGTTTTAGATTCAACCCCTAAAATGAGCTTGAAAAATGGGTGGACGGAGTGGATAAATCACATACATTCACAGTGGCCCTGATAGAGTTTACTCAATACGATAAGAGCCGACTGAGTTACTCAGTAAGCAATCCCATTTCGTAACAACCAGCCCTTTCAATAGGTTGCCTCACCCTAAGCATCACCTTCGCATAAGTCAGCCGAATCCGGATCCTCTGTTGAAAATGAAGCAGAGAACCTCTACTTCCACTCTGATTGGTACAGCTCATCTGACTGTGTCAGAGCAGCTCAGCTCTGACATATTCAGACTGATCTGGACCAATCAGAGAAGTGACGAGCAGGGTTTCTCTGCTAGGTTTCAACAGAGGATCCGCACTCAAGTCAGCCCCATTCGCACCACAGTCTCCCACAGCATAGAAAACAGTGGCCGGCCATTGATAAATAGCAGCTTACAAGTGTGTGTGTATCAACCGGTTGAACCACATGTTATGGTCCACCCAGTGGATAACTTCCAACCAGTTAAGAGCACGTGACATACAACTCCTCTAATGGGTTGGACCATCTATGAATATTTCCTAGTTCAAACATGAGCCTCAGTTGCTCATTGGGCGGACCACATTTGCTGGGTGGACCATAATTTATGGTCCAACCGGTTGGACTAATTGAGACCTGCTCTCTCTATGCAGACACACACAAGACGATCCTCATGACGGAACTAACCTATTGGGTACGGTCGGATGTTGCATGCATGAGGTGGAAGTTATACGCTAGGTGGACCTTAACTTGCATGCCCACCAGTTTAACTGTTGTAATTTCGTGTACGTATTCTGCGTTGCCACGTGGGAGAGGCGGGTGCCTTAAAAGAAAACATGTAACTCTGTTGATGAAGAAGAAATCATAAACTGAGTCATGGTTCTCTGCATCTTCTTCTTCGTAATTATCAGCTTTCCTTTCCGGCTTTCCTCTATTCCCATGCCTTATGAAGAACCTTTTTGGAGCCCTCATACATGGTCGAACAACAATTCAATAACTGACATCATCTCCTATGGAGACGGCTCCTTCGCGAGGTTAATCCTCAAGGCAAACAACTCCCAACCGGACGTTCCGGTCTTCGCATGCGGATTTATCTGCACTGGCACCTGTGATTCCTATTTCCTTGCAGTCTTTTTTCTCAGAGCATTCAACGCCAGTGCAACCGATCCCCAAGAAGGTTTTCCTGGCCTAGTTTGGTTAGCCAACAGAGATAACCCCATAAGAGAGAATGGGACGTTGACTCTGACGTCCGATGGAGATCTAGTACTGCGAGATTTGGATGGCACCAAGGTCTGGTCTACTGACACGTCCGGTAAGTCAGTTGTCGGCGTTGTCCTTCAAGAAGATGGAAATCTTCAGCTTTACAGTATCAATTCCAGGGTTTGGGAATCATTCGATCACCCGACGGACACATTACTCTCCGGTCAGATGTTATATGAGGGCCGTCGGCTTATTGCCAGCTCCTCATCTAAGAATTCGAGCAGTGGGCGGTACTACGCTGAGATGACTTCTGCTGGTTTTGCTGCGTTTGTCCAAGCAGATCCACCGTTGAAGTATGTTCAGTTGATGCCGGATCCAAATCTTCGTGGAGGACTGAATCAAACAATGGTGCTTTCATACAGGAACATATCAAACACTAGAATTCCCAGAAATTCGTACTCACTGTGTGCATCTCTCTATTCATGCAAGGATTTGCCTTATTCTGGAAGCAGACCAACAACCTATGCGGCACTCTATGGCATAAACCTTGTCCTCACCGTTGGAAAAACCAACTATAGTTATAGGGTATCCCCTAACTCTGCAGCTGGACCCTATCAGTACCTGAGGCTGGGTTTTGATGGGCATTTGAGGACTTACCAGTGGCGAAAAAACAATGTTTTGATAGAGGTTTATGACTTCGTAGTTCAACATTTGGATGGCTGCCAGTATCCTTATGATTGCGGCGATTATGGAGTTTGCAGTGGAGGCGGCAAATGCAGTTGTCCGAAGGCACTAGATGGGTTGGACTACTTCAAGCAAATCAGAGGAGCATTGCCAAACCAAGGATGCTCTGAAATCACTCCCTTGTCTTGCCAGAGTCTACATCATCACCGTCTTGTGGATTTTGGAAACCTTTCCTACTTCAACTTCATCGATTCAGGTGCTGCCGTTCTGAAGTTGAAAGATCTAGAAGGATGCAAGCAAGCATGTTTGAAAAACTGTGCTTGCAGAGCTGCTTTCTTTAAGTATGGCAGTAACACTTCCGATGGATACTGCTATTTGCCGACCAAGATCCTGTCGATACGAGCAAACCCAATACCAGGTATCAACATTTCCAAGTCGTCTGCATTCATCAAGATTCAAATCCCTATACCAGGTACCAACAATACGTCCAGAAACAATGTCCATTTAGCTGCAATAATCTCAGGGTCTGTAGTATTGCTAGTTGTTTTTATTCTGTTTGCTGTGTGCACTGTCATTTCAAGGAAGAAGAAAAAAGAGAGGGAGGATGAAGGGGAATATTTCAAAAAAGTACTGGGAATGCCCGGGAGATTCTCTTACGAGGACCTGCGTGTTGCAACGGATGATTTCACGGAAAAGCTTGGAGAAGGAGGATTTGGATCTGTGTTTAAAGGAATTCTGGAAGATGGCACCAAGATTGCAGTGAAGCAATTGGAAAAAATAGGGCAAGGAATGAAAGAGTTCTTGGCGGAGGTCGAAACAATAGGCAACATCCACCATTTCAATCTCGTGCGGTTGATTGGCTTTTGTGCAGAAAGATCTCACCGACTTCTAGTTTACGAGTACATGATCAACGGGTCTTTGGATCACTGGATATTCAATAGAAATAAGAATCCAGTTCTAGATTGGGAGAGCCGAAAGAAGATTATACTTGATATAGCAAAAGGATTGGCTTATCTTCATGAAGAATGCCGGCAACGAATCGTTCATTTGGATATCAAGCCTCAGAACATTCTCTTGGATGACAATTTCAATGCCAAAGTTTCGGATTTTGGGTTGTCGGAGCTGATGGATAGAGACCAGAGCCAAGTACAGACTACAATGAGAGGAACTCCAGGGTATCTTGCTCCAGAATGGCGACAGCTTAGAATTACTTTGAAAGTAGACATCTATAGTTTTGGGATCGTTGTTCTTGAAATTGTTTGTGGAAGGAAGAACTTCGATCTCACTTGTTCAGAACCAAGCATGCTTCTGCTTAGGTTGTTGCAGGAGAAGGCCGAGGAGAACCATCTGATTGACATCATTGATGGGTCAAGTGTTGATATGGAATTGCATAGAGAAGAAGGCATGAAGATGATTAAGCTCGCAGCATGGTGCTTGCAGGATGATCATACAAGAAGGCCTTTGATGTCTACAGTGGTGAAGGTTCTAGAGGGAGCAATGGAAGTAGAGCCAGAGATTAGTTATAGATTTTGCCATGCCATGGCATGTAGTCCTACTACTAGGGCTGATTTTCGCATCTTCTCAGATCCACTGCAGGCGTCAGTGCTCTCAGCGCCTAGATGATGGAAGCTTATGGTTGTGTAAGGAATGAAGATTGGCAGGTGCAAGTACAGATTTGATTCCCTTCTGTTGGTGTTTCTTGTAAACCAAGGTTTCAAGCTTTTAATTACTACTGTATCTTTGGAATTATGTATTGCAATTGCTTTGAAGCTGCTTTTGGATTCTTTGTAAACCAGGCTATTCAATTTGTTTAATGAATTATTATGTTGTTCCTGTGTTTGGATGCAAAGTAGATTGAATGGCGATCATTCTGTTTAATCAAGAGGAAATGGAGAAATTGATGAAATTTCCTGGTATTTATAGTGAAGAGTAATACATCGAATTTCAGTCCCATTTCTTTCTAGTCCAATCCAACTCGTTTATAAGGGATCCCTGCCACATTGAAGAGAACCAAGTCGGACAGCTAAAATTGAGAATCATATTCGAAGTAGACATCCATGGTTTGGGACGATTTTCTTGAAATTTCTGTGGAAATAAGAACTTGGATCGCTCTTGGTAAGAATCGAGCACACATCTGCTGAGGCTATTGTAAGCGGACGTCAAGGAGAACAACGTCATTGATATCATCAATGGGTCGAGTGTGGTAGCAGATGGATATCATGTTCTGAAAATTTACCACCACCTATGATCCTAACCTTATGTTGGCTTTCAAATTGGGTGGTTAAAAGGAAATGGTCAGTCATTCAAATTTAATGGCTGGTGTTGGATGGTATTGTCACCCACAAAGTTTTATTTTTCGTAGTGCTCCATCAAAATGCGACTGGGATTTTACAGTCTGGATTGACTCATATGTGTTGCTCCTAATGCAGTTGCATCAAGGTTTCCCCTGGTATCGAATTTCCAGTTTGCTGTGGAAAGTGGTTGGCATGAGCATCAATCCATAACTTGCTGTGAAGGGGATGGTGAACTGGGACTTTTCGCGAGGTAGCCCCTCTGATGGACGGTCCACACTTAAAAAGAAACACGCTATGGACATTGCAAGTGCAGTTCACCATCTGCCGCCACCTAGTACATGGCAGAAGGTGGGTGTGACTCGGTGCTGAGTCATCAAGATATATGACTCGGCTGAGTGACTCAGTCACTAGAGTAGACATGTAGAAAAGTAGAATGTTCAGTATTTTGAATATGCATTACACTCAGGATTTCAGCTTCTACTAGTGGGTCCCATGGCTTCACGATCCAAACCATTAGTCAGTCGAGACCCGTGTACAAATATCTCTTCGGTGGGACGATTGTACCTTTTCAATTCATGATCTGCAGATAAACCGGGAAAATGAGAAACATATAGCCAGGCTATGGATTCAAGGTAAAAATAAGTCTTCAGACTGGTTGGTAGGGATGGAAGTGGCCAGGCTAGGGCCAATCCCAGCTTTGCCCTTGTCCCTTAAGCCCTGCCCGTGGGCTTGATCGGGCATAAAAGAGCCTTTCCTTAACCCTATAGGGCCAAGTCAAGGACCGGCCATCTAAGTAAAATATTTAAATGATTAGAGGTTTGAATAGTCCATCTAAGATTTTTATTGGATATCCTTCATGTAAGACCAGATCTATGTGTGCCATGTGTCTAGAGAAAGAACGCCTGATAGCTGTCCTAGACTTCAGCATTCTAGCCAGGGAGACTTCGGCCTGAAAATGGGTCGTATTGTTTTTGGTGTATAATCCACAGAGGTCAAAAAGATGAACTGTGTCTGCCATGTGTCTCGAGAAAGAGAAAGAGTGCTTGATAGCTATCCTAGCTGTAAGCATTTTAGCCTGGGAAACTTTTGCCTGCAAATGGGTGGGGTCGACCTGACGGGTCATTAGACCTGATCCAACAATAAATGGGTAAGGTCAAAATCTGGATCCATTAAGCATGTCTGGGTCCAAATGTTTAACCCAGGTTGGGTCTGGTTCCTCTGAAAACAAGACATTGATGTGGACCTAGTTTTTGAAATGAGTCCAATTTGGACCATCCTGATATGAACCAAGACAAACTCATATTGGACCCAACATAAGAAAAGTTATTGATTAATATAAAGGAAATTTATAATTAAAAAAAAAAAAAAACTACCTACTTAACAGTGATGTTTATATAAAATTCATTCCAACCATCAGGTGTCAATATTCCATGTTAGGCATAAGGCCCAAAAATCAGCTAGCCCCATCAGTGATTCAAGATTTGAAATACTGTACAGGGCCGCCTTCACCCTTCAAACTGTTTTCCTTGGTGTGATCCACCTGAATCACGGATGGGCTTGATGTTTGTGCCCCAAGCGTAAGTTTTAGTGTGGCATCTAATGATTGGAGTGGATTTCATATAATCAATATGGTGGGCTCTGTAAAAATCAAGGGTGGACGTCTCTCTCCCAACTATTTCATTTGGCCTGGTCTACCTTAATCACAACTGTGCTTGATTTTTACCCTTAGACTTAACATGGGATTACTCATCTAATGGTTTGAGTAGATTTCAATATTGATCTTCGTGGGCCCTAGAAAAAAAAAAAAAAAAAAAAAAAAAAAAAAAAAAAAAAAAAGGGTGGTGTCCATCCACAGCTGGTTGAGAAGAATAGAGATTTAAAGTGAATTTTATGGGACACCCCCATTCCTTCTTTTTGATGGGTCCATCTTGATGTGTCTGTGAGATCACTTTAACCATCAGATCTGTAATCTCATTTTAGGTCCACAGCAAAAAAATCAGGCTGATTCCGGTGGGCCACACCAAAGGAAACAATTATGAGAGAGATGCCCACCCTTATTTTTTGCTCTTTTATCACACAAGCTGTCCACCATTAAACCAAGTAGAGATTTGCCTATTTGAATTTATTTTAATACCTATACGAACTTGAAATTATTTTGAATATTCATTATTATTATGAGAAATTTTGATTTTATGTTTATAACTATCAAGTCAGGTTGAGTCTTTAATCCAGACCTACCCACATGAATATCAAGTCCAGTCCAGTTCCTGAGTTTTTAAATTATGATTTTTACCTAAGATTGCATTAATGATGATTTGAACCGTTGATCATGTTCTAGATTCAATGCTACGTGGGCAATCATAAGAAGCATTTGTTTAAGGGATAATTTTGTATGAAGATGAATATGTAATGACTAGTATTCAATTCAATTCAAAGGTTGGGATTATCAATCAAGTATTATTGTTTATACCTAGTCTATCAGGATTAAATCAAATGGCTCAAAAGATGTCATATGAAAGTTATGCACATATGGTCAAGATAATGTCAAAAGCAAGAAGTTAGAGACGTTTGTGTTAAAAAGCATTAAATGCAACTCTTTAGCAAATCAAATATTTAGCCGAAGCATTAAATGCAAGTCTCTAGTAAAAGGAAGCTGTGTGTCCAACCCCGTCTAGACGTAGGAGGACTGGGCAGATCTATGTGGGGGCCCACTATGATATATATGTTTATGTACTCCACCCATCCCTTTTCTCGTATCATTTTGAGGTATGAGCTCAAAAATGAGGCAGATCCATAGTTTGGGATGATATCGTTGAAATTTCTGCAGAAGTAAATAAGAACTTTGATCTCCCTCTCTCTCTCTCTCTCTCTCTCTCTGTGTGTGTGAGAATCAAGCACGCATCTGCTTAGGCTATTGTAAGTGGAGGTCAAGGAGAACCACGTCATTGATATCATTGACAGATCAAGTGTCGTTGCAGATGGAGCATGTTCTGAAAATTTACAACCACACCTATTATCCTAACCTTATGTGGGCCATCAAATGGGTAGTCAAAAGGAAATAATCAGTCATTCAAATTTAATGGCTAGTGTGGGATGGTATTGGCTCGCACAGTTTAAGTTTTCGGAGTGCTCCATCAAAATGCGACTGGGATTTAACAGTCTGGATTGACTCATATGCGTTGCCCCCACTGCGGTTGCATCAAGGTTTGCCCTAGTGTTGAATTTTCGGTTTGCTGTGGAAAGTGGTTGACATGGGCCTCAGTCAGTAACTTGCTGGGAAGTGGATGGGAAATTGGGACCATTTGCAAGGTAAGCGTTATCATATACTGTCCAGATTTAAAAGAAACAGGCCATGGAGAGATCTATCATCTAATCAGTGTGTTGTGGAAACTTGGTTGATTGCATCCATCCAGCAGGTAGCGACGAGGGGAACAGTGCAAGCGTAATTCACCATCAGCCCTCACCAATTATATGGCAGAAGGTGGGTGTGACTGGATGATTCAGTTGACCAGGGTAGACAAGGAGTCAAGGGTGGAGAGTGCATCCACACTTGATTTTTGCAAGGCTCACTATGATGATTCTATGAAATTCACTCCAACCATTAGATGTCCCACTAAAATTTATGCCTGAATCTGAAACATCAGGCCCATACATGATTCAGTTTTGAGGGTGATGGTTGTCCAGTACATTGTTTTCTATCATGTGGTCCAACTGAATCACCAAGGGGCTGATTTTTGGCCATTGGACCTAACTTGGGGTGACACACGAATGGTCACGTTCAACATCATGAAGGGCCCACCCAAGCTGCCAACCCCTTTTCTGGGCACCGTCCACCCCAACTTACATTAAGAAAATATAAGGAAGGTACTCTAATGATAGTTGCCTATGGAAAACCTAGAAAAAGGCATCGGAATGTAAATTTCATATTAAGTAGGTAAATATATATTTTTTTTTTGTAAAATTCCCTAATATAAATACACATAAGGTTAAATGTTTGGCTAATTAATCAATATTATCGAGAATGAGTAGAGATTTGGAACCCTTGGATGAGATCCAATGGTCCATGATAAACCCACCTTAAAGTTGGAAATTTAAATTGGTATTTTCAATTAGGGAGTAAATTACCTTGGCACATTATTTGTGCCACAACCCTCTTTATAATTCTTCCACCCTGCTACATGAGATAGATGGGTGGGGTTTGGGTCATGTAACAGACTTGATCCATTAAATAAATGGCCAACTTCTATTTGAATTGGGCGACCTAACCTAAATTCTAATGGGTGGATTTGGAGTCTAGGGCTGCTTGGCTCGAACAGGATTTTCTTATTTGCCGACCACTTGATTGGTCCAACTCAGCACTGACATTGTCAACACTGCTGCATTTAATGCATAAATGCAGCAGTGCTGATGTGCTCTAAGCTCGACCAATCAACCTTCAGCAAACAAAAAAATCCTGTTGAAGCAGATCAGACGATCCAGATTTATGGAGTTGGGTTCAAAATTCTGTTCCGAAATGAGACTCCAACCCAACCTCATTTGACCTATTTGTACCCCTGCTTTCTCGTAATAACAAAAAGGCGATGCCACATTTGTTGATCGCAATAGTTGCTCCAGTGGGCCACACCATCAAATGGAATAGTGAATTTGTTATTACCATTCGATTAATGGTTTACATAAGTAACGAATATAGTGGCATTCCACAATTAACCAATAAAAGTTGCAACTTAATGATTAGATTCGTTCAATTAACCAATATAGTGGCGGTCACTCACACAATGCTAAGGGCGAGGTCTGCCAAGCCCAGCCAGCTAGGTAAGACATAGGCCGCAGTCCAGCTCAGGCCTGGGATGGTCAAAACAAACAGGGCCAAGCCTGCCTTGATGATTAGGCATGGCCTGGCCTAATCATTTACCGGAATGGATCAGTCTCAGACTGGGATTACAGGCTCTTAGACACAGCCGAACCCGGCCCAATTAATGAACGGCTTAAGTTGTAATTTCAGTCGAAAACCAAAAGCCCGACGGCCACCGCTGCCCATTGACAACCAAAAGCCGGGGCTCTCAGCGACATCCATTGCTGGAAAGAAGAGAGATGGCTCACAAGCCCCAAAACAGGCTCTGGTCTCGTCCACAAAATTCTCCGTTAATTCAGATGTGTTGGACAGCAGGGCCCTATCGAAGAGCAGCCTCGAGCTTCTTTCCTACGTATCGATAATCCACGGCTGGAAGCTTGCTGCCGGCTTCAATGGCTGCCACGGCATATGCTACCAGTCATTCTTCATCGACCTCCTCTCTGCCGTTGGCGAAAGCTGTAAGACTCCATTAAGTGGGCCACACATGATCATCGGTTTAGATCATGACCGTTGGATTATTCAGATTGAGCGATTCAGTGGGCCCCACTATAGTTGTGATCATTGTAAATAGGTTTGGGGCGGGACGCTTGAACCATTCCCTATACATGGTTATTAAGCCTAATATGGAAACCTACGGTGTGGAGACCCTAGAGGAGAGAAGTGTGATGGGTAAGCTTCTCTGGCCCTCCTTCCTATAAATATACGTCTTGGTCCCCTCACCAACACACAAGAGAAAACCCTAGTCCCATTGAGTGGTTCTCCTAAAGGTGTAAGGTGCGGAAGACCAAGAGTTCTTCTCGGCAACACGGTGGCATCGGGAATGTCTTCCCAATCAGGTATGGCTTTCAGATTACAGTATGGAATCTCCATTATTCGATGATAGACGATCCGATTATTCCGCATTAAGATTAAGATTCACAGTTGGTATCAGAGCATCCTATGCATTGATCTTGGAAATTCCAAGATGAAAGATATACTGAAACTCCAGATCCGTGTGGACCCAACCCCGTCTCTGCCCGTAAGGGCCATCTCCCTGAAGATCCGTGTTTTTTTTTTTTGGACTATTGCTGCCAAACCGATGGCTATCGCAGCCAAGGATCTGGACGGCCATAGCAATGTCGAGATCATTGCCAGATCAGATCAGATCAGATCCATTGCCATCACTAATCAGTGGCCGGATCTATTTTATTTTGGTGTAACCCCAAATCAGCTGTGATCAACGGCAGTTTTGCAATCCGGGGAGGAAATCAGATTTTGGTCATGGATTATTGGCTGCCATTCAGATCTGGATTTAAAAAAAAAAAAAAAAAAAACCAGGGGTTGCTGTAATCAACTGCCATTGTTTCCGAAACCGGAGAATGGTTTTCCAAATCAGCCTGCCATCGGCCGCGAACTCAAATCGAAACCGGAGATGTTCGTTGCCACGGCCATTGATGGTAGCAGCGGCTTCATCCAAATTCAGAACACAAAAAAAAAAAAAAAAAAAAAACCCAATCCTCTTCTATCAACGGCAGCAGCCGCGATCATCTCCAGATGGGCAGGGGATTTTCACGGCCGTCGGAACCCCATTCGCCGTATCACGGCTAGCTAGCCGGAACCCCATTCGCCATGGCTGCTACCCGAGGGTAACTAGTTTGCTTGCTTAAGATCAAACCCACCTCCATTGCTCGTTGCCGATCTCTCTGCTGCAACCATTTTAATGGCGGAGGGTTTTGGTGATGGCTGTCGTCTTCCCAATCAGCGAAAAACTCGGCCGATGTTGCTGAATACAATCGGATTGAGAGATGACTTCTCATCATATCTGGACTGTGCTGGATCAGTGGATTGGGTGCTAGAATCGACTGTTGTAGCCATTGATTCTGGTGATGGAAGAACGTCTGTGGCGGCTAGGGTTTCGACGATGGATGATGATGCCTGTATTCGGGCGAGAATGGAAATTTCCATTTTTAGCATGGGTGCTTTTGATCGGCGTTGGATGAGGGTTTTAGATGGCTGTTTCTAAAAGGAGCAGCGGCAACACCCTGCTCATAAAAACGATTGTGAAAACCTTCTGTTTTGGTCATATTGCTAAAAGGGCATATTGCTGTTTTGAAAACCTTCTGCAGAAAGTTTCTGCGCTGGGAACCTATGTGGGGCCCACTGTGATATTTTTGGATGATTTTTGATAAATCCACACCGTTCGTAATGTCACTACTACTGGAATAAACGGGAAACACAAATATGCTGTGATATGGTAATGGCTGGGATCAGGCCCTGTTTTTATTCCATCCGGCCCATCAGGCCCAGTCCAGTTATTGGAGTAAAATTGATCAGTTATGGGCATAAGGTTATTTAAGTGCATCTCAAACTGATCCACGGTCCATTTACTGGTCCAGTTTTAGCTGTCTGTTGGATCCAATCGGGTCATAAACATGTGCTGGATTTCATATTGCTTTAGGCCCAATTGCAGGCCCATTTAAGCCACTGATCAAGCCGTCTTGGGCTTATTGTTATTGAACCATTAATTGAGAATACATGGGCCAAATAAATAAATTAATTTTTGGTGGGTCTTATTGATAAATGGCCCAAGTACTTCAGTGGATATGGTTATTAATTATTGAGTTCAAATTTGGCCTAAAATAAAGCCATAATCCATCATTCATGGTAGATATTCAGGGTTGACCATTAAATATAATCCAACCATCATTCAGTTAAAGTTGTTTAAGCTTATGAGCGACCAATATCAGCCGTGTTTTGGGCTGAATCAGAACTTCTGCATTATGTTTTGTTGTGGGAAAAACCATTAAGCAATCCTTGAGTCTAGGAGTGGGATTGGAGCTGGTTGTGTTAGACACCAAAGTGACCTCAATTGGCAAAGATTTCTACTTCTAGACTTCTGTATATGGAATTCAGTGACCCTCCATTATAGGATTGCATTCAGTTGCGTTCACATTCAGGCGAGCGGTGGTCAGAACAAAGAAGTATCATCGTTTGGTTGGATGTGAGCGGGATGAAGTGGTTGGTGATGGTGATATAGGTCTGAGAGATTCATTTCACCCAAAGGTATGGGCGTCTTAGATTTATTTCACCAACATTGGTCAACTTCATGATTCAGTAGAGCCTCCTGTATGTTACAATTTCGCCCAAAGGAGGAATCGTGATGATACGCTGGGCTCTTGCCAGATTTTGATGATTATGGCCCATCATCATTCTGGGTCATTTGATTGAAGGCCCAAATCAATCGAATGAACATACATGCATGATATTTGTGGTTTATGTTTATGCATTGTTATATGGGACTTGTTTATTAATGTGAGTTTTATGCTTTGAATGTCCAGCTATGACTGTTTCCAATATTCCAACACAATTCAATTCCATACCTTTGCTTACTGGGTCCAACTATTCCAAATGGAAGTCGTCCGTTGAAATAGTCCTAGGTTACATGGACTTAGACTTGGCCCTGGAGGAAGTAGAGCCTCCTACTCCAACTGATTCTAGTACGGATTCAGCAAAGGCTCACTACAAGGCCTGGACCAAGTCAAATAAGATGTGTCTCAAGATCATAAAGAACTCGATTTCTGAGACCATGCAGGGTGTCATGCCCGACACTGAGAAAGCTAAAGATTTCTTGACTGAAATAGGAAAACGATTTCAGAAATCGGATAAAGCTGAGCTGAGTTCACTTTTACATAAATTGACTCAAGCCACGTATAACGGTCAAGAAAATATCAGGGAGTACATTGGTGGATTGTCTGATGTGGTGGCTAAAATCCGCGCATTAGACCTTAAGATTGAGGATGAACTCCTGATTTTCTTGGTTCCAAACTCCCTCCCTCCACAATTCAGTCAATTCCAAATCAGCTATAATACTCAAAAGGAAAAGTGGACATTGAACGAACTGATATCTCAGTGCGTTCAGGAGGAAAAGAGACTCAGAAGGTCGAGTAAGACATAAAGTGCACACCTGGTGACATCTGGTCAAGGACGAAAAGGAAATAAGAAAAGAAAGCACACTTCAGGAAAAGGTTCTACGGGTACTGCGGGTGGCAATCAGCCTGAGTCTGGAAAGACATTTAAGAAGAAAAGGAAGGGTCCTAATGATGGCTGCTTCTTCTGCAAGAAGCCTGGTCATCAGAAGAAGGATTGTGAAGATTTTAAAACATGGCTCGTTTCTAAGGGTAAAGACCATATTTTAGTCTGTTTTGAATCAAATTTAGCTGATATGTCCACATACTCCTGGTGGATAGATTCTGGTGCAACTATTCACATTTGTAATTCCATGCAGGATATGCTCCAAAGTCGGACGCCAACTGATGCAGAAAGATCAGTCTATATGGGGAACGGCATTAGGGCAAACGTGGAAGCTATTGGAGTCTTTAGGCTTAGGTTATCGTCAGGACACTTTCTTGATCTAGTAGATACTGTTTATGTGCCTTCTATAAGGCGCAATTTGGTTTCCATTTCTCGTTTGGACAAATTTAGTTATGAGTTTAAATTTGCAAATGGAAAATTAAGCATTTACTATAATTCAGTTGTGATTGGTTCTGGCACTTTAGCTAATAACCTTTATCAGCTAGATTTGGATGTTTCACATGTATACAACGTTAACTCATCATATGGAAACACTAAAGGCATCAAACGAAGTTTAGATTGTGAGAATTCCTCCATGCTATGGCACAGGCGATTAGGCCATATCTCTCGTGAGAGATTGGAAAGGCTTGTACGTGAAGGAATTCTTCACTCCCTAGACTTCTCAGACTTTGGGGTTTGTATTGATTGCATTAAAGGTAAACAGACTAGAATAAGGAAAAAGGGTGCCACTAGGAGCGTAGGACTCTTAAAAGTGATTCATACAGACATCTGCGGACCATTCCCTACAGCATCTTGGAATGGGCAGAAGTATTTTATCACTTTTATAGATGACTACTCTCGTTATGGGTACTTATACCTTATTAACGAAAAATCAGACGCCTTGGATACATTTAAGATCTATAAGGCTGAAGTCAAAAATCAACTCAACAAGAAGATCAAAGTCGTTAGATCCGACCGTGGTGGTGAGTACTACGGAAGGTATGACGAATCTGGGCGTAATCCAGGTCCATTCGCTAGATACCTACAAGATTGTGGCATCGTCGCCCAGTACACCATGCCTGGTACTCCAGAGCAGAATGGTGTAGGGGAAAGGCGTAATCGCACCCTAAAGGACATGGTGCGATCTATGATTAGTAATTCTACATTGCCAGAATCTTTGTGGGGTGATGCGTTGAAAACGGCTGTGCATATCCTTAATAGGGTCCCAAGTAAGGCTGTAATGAAAACTTCATATGAATTGTGGACAGGGCGAAAGCCTAGTTTACGATATTTTCATGTATGGGGTTGTCCTGCAGAAGTCAAACCGTATAACCCGCATGAAAGAAAACTTGACCCTAGAACTATTAGTTGCTTCTTTATTGGATACTCAGAAAGATCAAAAGGATTCAGATTTTATTGTCCATCATATTCCATGAGAGTCATTGAAACTGGGAATGCTAGGTTTATTGAGAACACTAAAGATAGTGGGAGCACAAATATAAGAGATATTGTATTTGAGGAAGAGCGGATTCTGATTCCCACCACAATCATTCAGAGTAGCATGGTTGTCCGTCCAGCAGTGGACCCTGAGATCCCTATGGACGACCATGTACAACCTCAAATACAACTCACTGATGAGGAAATGGAAAACCCAATTCAGAATAATGAGCCATTAAGACGATCACATAAAGAGAGAAGATCTGTAATACCAGATGATTACATCATCTATTTGCAGGAGCATGAGTTTGACATTGGAGTTGAAAAGGATCCTGTATCCCTTTCACAGGTCGAACAAAGTGCAAATTTTTCTCATTGGTTCGATGCCATGAAGGATGAATTGAAATCCATGAAGGACAACAAAGTTTGGGACCTTGTTGAATTGCCCGAAGGGATTAGGCCGATTGGTTGCAAATGGGTATTTAAAACCAAACGGGACTCTAAGGGCAATATCGAAAGGTATAAAGCCAGGCTAGTTGCAAAGGGTTTCACTCAGCGTGAGGGCATTGACTTTAAGGAGACTTTCTCACCTGTATCTAAGAAAGACTCCTTTAGGATCATTATGGCTCTTGTGTCTCATATGGATTTAGAGCTACATCAAATGGACGTAAAAACTGCGTTTCTCAATGGATATCTAATGGAGATCGTATATATGTTGCAGCCGGAAGGTTTTAAAGCCAAAGGCTCAGAACATCTGGTCTGCAAACTTAAGAAGTCCATTTATGGGTTGAAACAGGCATCACTACAGTGGTACCTAAAGTTTCATGAAGTTGTTTCCTCATATGGTTTCATTGAAAACACTGCAGATGAGTGCATATATGTGAAAATCAGTGGGAGTAAGTTTATCATTTTGGTCTTGTATGTTGACGACATTTTATTAGCCAGTAGTGATATTGGATTGTTGCGTGAGACTAAGAAATTTCTATCTCAAAATTTTGAGATGAAAGATCTTGGTGATGCTTCTTTTATCATCGGCATTCAGATTAGCCGGGACAGATCACGTGGATTACTTGGCCTGTCGCAGAGGGCCTATATTGATAGGGTTCTCGAAAGGTTTGGCATACAAGGTTGTGCTCTTGGCCAAGCACCTATTGTAAAAGGTGACAAGTTTAGTCAATTTCAGTGTCCTAAGAATGACCTAGAGAAGGACAAGATGAAAGCTATTCCGTATGCGTCAGCATAGGGAGCATCATGTATGCTGAGGTCTGTACGCGTCCAGATATTGCTTTTGTGGTTGGAATGTTGGGCAGGTACCTAAGCAATCCAGGAATGAATCGTTGGATAGCTGTAAAGAAAGTGTTGCGCTACCTGCAAAGGACAAAGGACTTCGAACTCACATACAGGAGATCCGACCATTTGGAGTTGGTAGAATATACAGATGCAGATTTTGCTGGTTGTCTCGACAGCAAGAAGTCCACCTCGGGCTATGTATTCATGATGGTTGGTGAAGCCGTATCATGGAAGAGCGTGAAACAGTCGATTACGGCATCATCTACCATGGAAGCAGAGTATGTAGCTTGTCATGAAGCCACGAATCAGGCGGTCTGGCTTCAGAGTTTTTTCTCTGGTTTATAGGTTGTGCAGATGATCCCGAAACCATTGAAAATCTATTGTGATAGTTCAGCTGCAATTAACTTCTCCAACAACAACAAGTATTCATCGAGGTCAAAGCACATTGACATCAAATATCTTGTTGTGAAGGAGAGAGTTCAGAATCGTCAAGTGTCTGTAGAACTCATCGGCACAAGGCAGATGATAACGGATCCTCTCACTAAAGGCCTTCCTATAACGCTCTTTAAGGAGCATGTGACATCTATGGGAGTTGTTGATCCCAAGGATGTATTTCAGTAGTGGGAGTTTTCATGTATGATCCGATTATGTCCAGACATTTTTTAGAGATATCTATTATGCATTGATGATTTTGTTTTTCAGTTTATATCTTGCTTCTCCTTCAGTGTGCACATTTAGTTTTGAGTAAGCAAGACTTTGGTTTGTGTCTTGGATACACGTTCAGTAGGACCACTTGAAGATAAACACGTATGATCACATAAGACGTGTAATCTTCATACCACACCCCATATCATTGATCCATGTCGTTAAGGCTATTGGTATTTGTGATTGTGACTCGTCACACTTCGAATAAATATTAAATGTTGTGTTGACTACCATGATTCAATATCAGTGGTCTTGATGGACCGGATCTGACAAGCATTGCTCATAATTATCCAATGGTATTGTTTTGAAATCAGTAGGGCGCCCATTAGGAACTTTTGAAACAAACATGTTTTATGAAATGCTTTTCACAAAATAAAATAAAATGTTTTATTTTCTTCAGAGATCAGTGTAGCCCAAGTAGGAGAATGTAAGACTCCATTAAGTGGGCCACACATGATCATCGGTTTAGATCATGACCCTTATTCAGATTGAGCGATTCAGTGGGCCCCACTATAGTTGTGATCATTGCAAATAAGTTTAGGGCGGGACGCTTGAACCATGTTCCCTATACGTGGTTATTAAGCCTGATATAGAAACCTACGGTGTGGAGACCCTAGAGGAGAGAAGTGTGATGGGTAAGCTTCTCTGGCCCTCTTTCCTATAAATATACGTCTTAGTCCCATCACCAACACACAAGAGAAAACCCTAGTCCCATTGAGTGGTTCTCCTAAAGGTGTAAGGTGCGGAAGACCAAGAGTTCTTCTCGACAACACGGCGGCATCGGGAATGTCTTCCCAATCAGGTATGGCTTTCAGATTACAATATGGAATCTCCATTATTCGATGCATAGACGATCCTATTATTCCGCATTAAGATTAAGATTCACAAAAGCAGCTCTTCCAACAGCCGAAAATTAGATTCCGGCACCAATCCAGCTTCCCCCATCATCCCGACCCCCGCCGGACGTTGGATCCTCACTATGAGAAGGGATTCCAGGTACTGTTCCTACTCCGACCGTTGGAGGAGACTGTTTTGTGCTTTAAACATTTGTGTCTTGTACTAGAAAAAGGCAGGGGAGATTGGCTCCTCAGTCACTGGGGCAGTCTCGACGGACGATTTGGGCCCTCCTGAGGATGACTTGGACCCTCTCTAACACTCAGTTTCTTAGATGAATTGGACCGTGGATCTGACCGAGGTAGCCCATCATCCTCAAGCCAAATCCTACAATAGCTGCAACGGAACACGAGTCTGCCCGTTTTGGACCCAAGACCAGCTGCTCCCCCAGGAACCATTCCATCGTTGCAGGGCCCTCAAAGCGGCCCAACTGGCAGCAATAGTCGCCGTCTAGCGTGGGCCCCTCCTCTATTAAATGTGGACTACAAATTATAGTCCACCAACGGCTCACTTCCAACTTAGTGCATGTAACAACAAAGCCTTTCAATAGGTTGTTGTATTTTAAAAGAATTTTTAAAATTGAAGTATGTTTTAAATTTGGATTTCCCTTGATGTTTCTCTTTTTTTTTTTAAAAAAATTGTCTTTTAGTGCTACTTTTTATTCCCACATCAGAAATGGACAAAGGAAATCTCAAGGTTATAAGATAGAGTTTTAACATTGGGCTTGAGCCCCTTCTCAAGGGGCTTGTGAATTTGGTCCAATGGGGGGCTATGCCATTAGCTCAAATCTATGCCATTGTCCACCCGCGCGCCCCGGCCAGCCCAGCTTAGGGCTGAAAGTTGAGCAGGTTCAACCCGACCGACCCGTGACCGACCTAACATTGGGTTGGGCTTGGGCAGGAAGTATCGAACCCGATCTCGAGCTTGAGCTATGCAAACACCAACCCAATAAAGCTTGGGTCGGGCTTGGGTTGAAGTCTCGAGCTGCCTGACCCAACTCGAACCCGATCTATATACAAGTTACTTATAATTTTATTATACTTTAGTTAAGTAAACTTATTAGTTTATATTACTTTAGTAAGTAAACTTGTAATGTTTGAAATTTGATGTGCTTGAATTTGATATGATTGTGTGTTAAAAGAGTAGTTATTCTATTGCTTATCTTATTTGTTTAGAAAAAGTGTAGTTCTTTACAATAAATAACTACATACATGATCAATAAAGCCATAGTTACAAAAAATAAGACGTGTATTGAAACATAATAGACTAATGTAATAACAAAAATATTAGCATGTATCAACCTGATTAGCCTGACCGAGCCCGCTTGGTTGGGCTTGGGTTGAGAATTCCCAACCCGAGGTTGGGTTGGGTTGGGTTAAGGTTGAGGTTGAGGTATAGGAGCCTTGGGTTGGTTTAGGATCAAGCACCAACCCAACCCAACCCAACCCAACCCAACCCAACCCAACCCAACCCGCCCGACTTTCAGCCCTAGTCGAGCCATGCCGTCACCGGGTCTTGGTCTTGGTCTATGTGCGGACTGAGAGTACACTCGCACCGAGAGATGCATCTATTCGGGTGGTTCCTCCTGTTGGGTTTAAACCCAACAGACCTAATCCATTTGAAACGGTGCTTCAGGCACCTAATCAAGGTCTATATATATACCTATCATCTAATCCGTTTTTAATCAATTTGAAATCAAGTGTTTTCTTTCAGCTTCTTTAAAATCCTCTTTGGTTCATTGTTGTTTTGCCAATTGAGTTTGAAAGCGAGTCAATCACTTCGAGTTTAAGTTTTGCATGTTGGTTCGATCCCGTGTACAGCGAGTGTACCATTGGGACCGAGCAATAGTCGTTGTATCCTGGAGGCCAACTGTCTAAGAAATCCTGTTGCATTTGGGACACGGCCAAAGGAGGGCAAATTGGTTTCAAGCCGAGTGACTCAATCACACCTCGTCTTAAACGCATAGGTTCTTTACCTCTTTAATTTATTATTTTATTTCTATTTTTAATTTTTAGTCTACTACTTTCACCGGATAAATCCAACATAGGTTGCCCCACCCTACGCATAAGTCGGCTCTATCTGCTTGGCAGTCAGCCCACAACATATAAAAAAAAAAAAGTAGCCGGCCATTAATAAATCGCAGCATACAAGTATAGATAATTGGATGCATTTTTTTTTTTTCCCACAAGGCGGCCTTAATCTTCTCCCAGCCGTCCATCTGTTTTTAGCACTTATTTTAAGTTAACCAGACAAATTTCAAGTGGGCAACGGTGGTCATTGAATGCCTACTATTAAAAGATTCCTAGCATCCACTGTAATGTTTGTTTACCATCCAACCTACTGATGAGATCACACAGACCTGGATGAAATAAAAAATAAAATAAAATAAAAAAACAAATATCAACTTGATCCAAAACTTTTGTGGCCCAAAATGGTTGTTAATGGTCGATAACCCTGTTTCCTATGGTGTGGTACACCTGCAATTTGTATCTGCTTCAGTCCGGAAGCATGACCTAAAATAAGCTGGAAAAACAGATGAAGGGAGTGGATATACAATGCATACGTGGAAGTGGGCCCCTAAGGTCAGGGCCTCGCTCACATAGCTGCTTCCGGGGTCGCAGCCAAGTCGCACTCCTGACGAGCAGTGCCCGTGCGTTTAACTGTCGTAATTTCTTATACGTATTCCGCGTGGCCACGTGGGAGAGACGGGTGCCATAAGAGAAAACTTGAAACTCTGTTGATGAAGAAGAAAACAGATAGTGTGAGTCATGATTCTTTGCATCTTCTTCTTCGTAATTCTCAGCTTTTCTTTATGGCTTTCCTCTGCTCTCATATCGCATGAAGAACCTTTTTCGAGCTCTCAAACATGGTCGAACAACAATTCGATAACTGACACCATCGAATATGGAAACGGCTCCTTCGCGAGGTTAATCCTCAAGGCAGACAACTCCGATCCGGACGTTCCGGTCTTCGCATGCGGATTTATCTGCACTGGCACCTGTGATTCCTATTTCCTTTCAGTCTTTTTTCTCAGAGCATTGAACGCCCGTGCAGCCGATCCACAAGAAGGCTTTCCAGGCCTAGTTTGGTTAGCCAACAGAGATAACCCGATAAGAGAGAATGGGACGTTGACTCTGACGTCCGATGGAGATCTAGTACTGCGAGATTCGGATGGCACCAAGGTCTGGTCTACGGACACATCCGGTAAGTCCGTGGCCGGCATTGTCCTTCAAGAGGATGGAAATCTTCAGCTTTACAGTATCAATTCCTGGGTTTGGGAGTCGTTTGATCACCCGACCGACACATTACTCCCCGGTCAGAAGTTATATGAGGGCCGTCGGCTTATTGCGAGCTCCTCAGCCAAGAATTGGAGCAGCGGGGATTACTATGCAGAGATGACTTCTACTGGTTTTGCTGCGTTTGTCCAAGCAGATCCACCGTTGAAGTATGTTCAGTTGATGCCGGATCCAAATCTTCGTAGAGGACTGAATCGAAGAATGGTGCTTTCGTACAGGAACAAATCAAAGGCTAGAATTCCGGGAAATGGAAACTACCTGTGTGCAACTCTCTTTAATTGCAAGGGTTTAAATTATTCTGGAACCAGACCAACAACCTATGCGTCACTCTATGGCGAAAACCTTGTCCTCACCATTGGAAAATCGAACTACAGTTATAGGGTATCCCCCCAGTCTGCAGCTGGACCCTATCAGTACCTGAGGCTGGGATTTGATGGGCATTTGAGGACTTACCAGTGGCGAAAAAATGGTGTTTTGAGAGTGGTTTATGATTTCGTAGTTCAACGTTTGGATAAATGCCAGTATCCACATGGTTGCGGTGATTATGGAGTTTGCAGCAGAGGAGGTGCATGCAGTTGTCCGAAGGCGCTAGATGGGTTGGACTACTTCAAGCGAATCAGAGGACCATTGCTAAACAAAGGATGCACTGGAATCACTCCCTTGTCTTGCCAGAGTCCACTAGATAGTCACCGTCTTGTGGATTTTGGAAACCTTTCCTACTTCAACTTCATTGATTCAGGTTCTGCCGTTTTGAAATTGAAAGATCTAGAAGGATGCAAGCAGGCATGTTTGAAAAACTGTGCTTGCAAAGCTGCTTTCTTTAATTATGGCAGCAACACTTCCGATGGATACTGCTATTTGCCGACCAAGATACGGTCAATACGAGCAAACCCAATACCAGGTACCAACATTTCCAAGTCATCTGCATTCATCAAGATTCAACTCCCTACACCAGGTACCAACAGTACGTCCAGAAACAAAGTCCATTTAGCTGCAATAATTTCAGGGTCTGTAGCATTGCTAGTTGTTTTTATTCTATTTGCTATGTGCATTGTGATTTCAAGGAAGAAGAAGAAAGAGAGGGAGGATGAAGGGGAATATTTAAAAAAAGTAATGGGAATGCCTAGGAGATTCTCTTACAAGGACCTGCGCGTTGCAACTGATGATTTTAGGGAAAAGCTTGGAGGAGGAGGATTTGGATCTGTATTTAAAGGAATTCTGGAAGATGGCACCAAAATTGCAGTGAAACAATTAGAAAAAATAGGGCAAGGAATGAAGGAGTTCTTGGCGGAGGTCGAAACAATAGGCAACATCCACCATTTCAATCTTGTGCGGTTGATTGGCTTTTGTGCAGAGAAATCTCACCGGCTTCTAGTTTACGAGTACATGATCAACGGGTCTTTGGATCACTGGATATTCAATAGTAATAAGAATCCAGTTCTAGTTTGGCAGACCCGAAAGAAGATTATACTTGATATAGCAAAAGGGCTGGCTTATCTTCATGAAGATTGTCGGCAACGAATCGTTCATTTGGATATCAAGCCTCAGAACATTCTTTTGGACGACAATTTCAATGCCAAAGTTTCGGATTTTGGGTTGTCGAAGCTGATGGATAGAGACCAGAGCCAAGTACAGACGACAATGAGAGGAACTCCAGGGTATCTTGCTCCGGAATGGCAACAGCTTAGAGTTACATTGAAAGTAGACATCTATAGTTTCGGGATCGTTGTTCTTGAAATTGTTTGTGGAAGGAAGAACTTGGATCGCTCTTGTTCAGAACCGAGCATGCATCTGCTTAAGTTGTTGCAGGAGAAGGCCGAGGAGAACCATCTGATTGACATCATTGATGGGTCAAGTGCTGATATGGAATTGCATAGAGAAGAAGCCGTGAAGATGATTAAGCTCGCAGCATGGTGCTTGCAGGATGATCATACAAGAAGGCCTCTGATGTCTACGGTGGTGAAGGTCCTAGAGGGAGCAATGGAAGTAGAGCCAGAGGTCAGTTATAGATTTTGCCATGCCATGGCATGTAGTCCTACTACGGCTGATTTTTCCATCTTCTCAGATCCACCACAGGCGTCAGTGCTCTCAGCGCCTAGATGACGGAAGCTTATGGTTGTGCAAGGAATGAAGATTAGCAGGCTCAGGTACATGTTTGATTCCCTTCTGTTGGTCATGTTTCTTGTAAACCAAGGGTTCAAGCTTTTAATTACACTGTATCTTTGGAATTATATATGTATTGCAATTGCTTTCAAGCTGCTTTTGGATTCTTTGTAAACCAGGCTATTCAATTTGTTTAATGAATTATTATATTGTTCCTGTGTTTGGTTGCAAAGTAGATTGAATTGCGATCATTCTGTTTAATCAAGAGGAAATGGAGAAATTGATGAAATTTCCTGGTATTTGTAGCGAGGAGCAATACCTTGAATTTCAGTCACATTTCTTTCTAGTTCAATCCAACTCGTTTATAATGGGATCTTACATGCCTGCCACATTGAAGAGAACTAAGTTGGACAGCTAAAATTGAGAATCATGTTCGAAGTAGACATCCATGGTTTGGGATGATATTCTTGAAATTTCTGTGGAAATAAGAACTTCGATCGCTCTTGGTGAGAGTCAAGCACACACCTTTTAAGGCTGTTGTATGCAGAGGTCATTGATATCATCGATGGGTCAAGTGTGGTAGCAGATGGATCATGTTCTGAAAATTTACCACCACCTATTATCCTAACCTTAGCCTTCAAATGGGTGGTTAGAAAGAAATGGTCAGTCATTCAAATTTGATGGCTTGTGTCGGAGGGTATTGTCGCGGTTTAATTTTTCATAGTGCTCCATCAAAATGGGACTGGACATTTCACGGTCTGGATTGACTCACATGCATTGCCCCCACTGCAATTGCATCAAGGTTTGCCCTAGTATCAAACTTTTAGTTTGATGTGGAAAGTGGTTGACATTAGCTTCATCCTTGGGACTGTTGGCGAGGTAGCCCCTATGATGGACGGTCCACAGTTAAAAGAAACACACTGTGTACAGTGCAAGTCCAGTTCACCATCTGCCCCCACCTAGTATACGGCAGAAGGTGTGTAACTTGATGCTGAGTCATATACATCAAGGTATATGACTCGGCTGATCAGTGACTCGGTCCCTAGAGTAGACATGTAGTAAAGTAGAATGTTCAGTATTTTGAAATATGCAATATACTCAGGATTTCAGCTTGTACAAGTGGGTCCCATGGCTTCACGATCCAAACCATTAGTCAGTTCAGACCCATTTTCAAATATGATCTGTTTGTGGGGACAATTGTACCTTTTCAATTCATGGTCTGAAGATAAACAGTTAAAATGAGAAACATATAGCCAGGCTATGGATTCAAGGTAAAAATAAGTCTTAAGACTGGTTGGTAGTGAGGAAAATGGCCAGGCTAGGGTCAAGCTGGGAATGGACGCCCTAGTCCATTAAGCCCTGCTCGTGGCCTTAATCGGGCTTAAAAGAGCCTTTTCTTAACCCCAAAGGGCCAAGTCAAGGACCGGCCATCTAAGGAAAATATTTAAATGATTAGAGGTTTGAAATAGTCCATTTAAGATTTATTGGGTATCCTTCATCTAAGACCAGATCTATGTGTGCCATATGTCTACAGAAAGAGTGCCTGATAGCTATCCTAGACGTAAGCGTTTTAGCCATGGAAACTTTGGTCACGTCGTTTTTGGTATATAATCCACAGAGGTAAAAAAGATGAACTATGCGTGCCATGTGTCTAGAGAAAGAATGCTAGATAGCTATCCTATACGAAAACATTTTAGTCAGGGATGCTTTCGCCTTCAAATGGGTGGGGTTGAACCAACGGGTCATTAGACCTGACCAAACAATAAGTGGGTCAGGTCCAAAATTTGGATCCATTAATCATGTCTGTGTCCAAATGTTTGCCCAGGTTGGGTCTGGTACCTCTAAAAAACAACACTTCTGGCATCGATGTGGACCTAATTTTTTAAATGGTTTCAATTTGGACCATCCTAAAATGAACCAAGACAAGCTTGGATTGGACCCAACATAAGGTAGCCCTATGATTTAGGTGGGCCACACCAAAGGAAATAGTTATGAGAGAGATGCCCACCCTTGATTTTTACACTCTTTTATCACACATGCTGTCCACCATTAAACCGAGTAGAGATTTGCTTGCTTATTTTGATTTTTTTTTTTTAATACCTATACGAACTGGCAATTATTTTTAATATTCATTATCATTCTTAGAAATTTTGATTTTATGTTTATTAACTATCAATTGAGGATGAGTCTCTAAGCGGCCCCACCCACGCGAATATCAAGTCTGAGTTCCTACGTTCTCAAATTTTGGTTTTTACGCTGGATTGCATTAATGATGATTTGAACCATTCATGCTTTGGATTTGATGCTATTCAGGCCATCATAAGAAGCATTTGTTTAAGGGATGATTTTGTATGGAGATGAATATTTAATGATTGATATTCAATTTAAGATTCAAAGATTAGGATCATCAATCAGGTATGATTATTGTTTGCACTTGCTTATCACGGTCAGATTAGATGGCCCAGAAGATGCCATGTGGTAGTACTTGAGATGAATGTCAAAACCAAGAGGATAGAAATGTTTTTTTGTTTAGAAATATTAATCACAAGTCTTCAACAAAAGCAAATCTAGTCTAAGCTTTAAATATAAGTCTCTAGTAAAAGTAATTCTCTGCAAAGCATTAAATGCTGAAGATCATAAAAGATAAAAATAAAAAATAAAAAAATAAAAAACAACTCTCCATCAGAGATGAATATTTAATGATTGATATTCAATTTAAGATTCAAAGAATATTGGGATCATCAATCAAGTATGATTATTGTTTGCACCTACTTATCATGGCTAGATTAGATGGCTCATAAGATGCCACGTGGTAGTGCTTGAGATGAATGTCAAAACCAAGAGGATGGAAATGTTTTTTTGTTTAAAAATATTAATAGCAAGTTTTCAACAAAAGCAAATCTAGTTGAAGCATTAAATGTAAGGCTCTGATAAAAGTAATTCTCTGCAAAGCATTAAATGCTAAAGATCATGAAAGAATAGAAAAAAAAAAAAAAAAAAAAAGAAGCAATTCTTTACCAAAGAAAGAGTAATCTAACAACATAATTAAGGACTATCCAACAAAGTTTCAATGCACGTTAAACCGAAATAGCAAGGGGAGAGCTACACAATCTCTCTTGTATATGTGGCATAATACAATAAACTATACTTACGTGGAAGTCAATGGACTTTATGCAAAGCCACCGCCCCATCCTGTCTATAGGAAGTAGTATAGAAGCTCTAGCCCCACACCAACACAGTCAATACAAGTCTTTCAGCTCAACACCGTCTATCTTTCATCCCTCATGGGCAGCTATCTCAATTAACTTTACTTCAAACCTCTCCACTTCAGTCCAGTGCCATGTTGCAACAAGTTCATATTATTTAACTTACTCTTAGTTCAGTTTTCTGCTTTTGTACAACGCATCGCTGCAACAAACTGGTTTAGTTTTAGAATAAATATTCATAACCTTGTCATTGGATCCCCCAAATTACTAAGTCCTTGGCGATTCTCGATTATGATCTGTTGATCAAAAATTACAACCGTCTAGATTTCTCACGACCGTCTCACGAAAATGAAAATCTTTAGCTTTATAGTGCCAACTCAATGGTGCATTCGTTTGATGACCCGACCAACGCATTACTCTCCGGTCAGAACTTATATGAGAGCCGTCGGCTTATTAGATTTGTGTTTAAAATATGAGAGCCGTTGGCTTATTAGATCTGTGTTTAAAGGAATTTTGGAAGATGGAACAAATATTGAAATGAAATAATTGAAAAATATAAAGCAAGGAATGAAGGAATTCTTGGCACAGGTGGAAGCGATAGGCAACCACCATTTCAATATCCCATGTGGTTGATTGGCTTTGTGCAGAGAGATCTCACCGACTTCTATTTTACGAGTAGTACATGAGCAACAGGTCCTTGGATAAATGGATATTCAATAGAAATAAAAGTTCCTGATTGGCTGACCCGAAAGAAGATTATACTCATGTAGCAAAAGGATTGGCTTATCTTCGTGATGAAGGCTAGCAATCAATAGTGTGTTGTTGGAACTTGGTTGATTAGGTCCATCCAGCAGTGAACAATGCAAGCGTAGTGAACGTGCTTTAATTGCAATTTCAGCCGAAGCTCAAGCTAAAAAATTATGCAGGTCCAAAGCTTAAATGGACCACACCAAAGGAAGCAGCGGTGATAATGACACCTACCGTTGAAACCTTTCTATAGGCCACTATAATGTATTTTTATCATCCAAGGTATTTATAAAGTCATGTAGACCGGATGAAGATATCAACTTGATCGGAAACTTCTGCAGCTCCCAAGAAGTTTTTAATGATGGGCATGCAATCTCCACTTTTGGGTCCACTTAAGCCATGGTTCTGTCTCATTTATGGGTCTATAGACTAAAATGATCTGTAAATTGTTGGTAATAGAGACACCGGTAGCGGAAGCGAAAGTTGAACAACACCACAGCAAAATATGATATCAAATGAGAAACACAATGTAATCAAACCACACAAGCATTCATACACAAGAGACAATCTAATTTTACGTGGAAAAACCCCTTAACGAGTAAAAAAACCATGGCACAAAAAGATCCACTATGATTAACAGAAGATTACAGAGATTGACAGCCCACAAGCAAGGAATAAACAGAGAAAACCCAAAACCCAAGCTCTCTCTCTCTCTCACCAAACACTCTCTCCTCTTCCTAATGCAATTAGAAAACCTTGGACACCTTAGGATTACTCCTAATCCCGGATTCATGCCATATATATAACAAGCAACTTGAATTAGAAACGTCTTATGCAAATCCACGCAATAGCATAAGAAAATGCTTGCTGCGCAAGACACCGCGTAACTAACCGACTGGTCGGACTGGTCCATAAAATAGTCCAGGGAGAAAACCACTTGAAACACACGTCTGCCTCAACACTGGTTCGATCGGTCATGACCAGTCAGTGCACAGTCCGGGGGTCAGTTTGAAGGCTCTTCCAACATAAATATGGATGGACAGTGTGGATTAGCCTCTTACATCACAATGGCCCCACAGAGCCCTGCGCAAACGAATTATTGTCTGCGCATAGGACGCAATCCGCTTTTAAGAGAGGAGAAGTGCGGAGACTCGCTCTCTCTGCCTTAAAATCCCCTTGAGATATGGAGTTCACTTACAGCTGGGATTCACGCATATGTAGCATACCCAACCGTGGGTGTAGCAAAATTCTTCTCATCTCTTATGAGGAGCATAGGTTCAAAGAAAAAATTGAAGACTCTTGGAAACCCCATGCAAGAAATGCTTTACTTTCAACCATTGGAACCAAAATTGTCCTTTTGCTACCTAGAAATCCCAATCTAGAATTCAAGCCCAAACACAGGGCAAATCACAGTCATTGGGCAAGCTCAAGCACAAACTCAAATGCATTGGAAGAAAGTTTGGGTGGAGAAAATGAGTGAAAGGGCCTTCTTCATCAAGCATCAAAATTAACTCTTCTCACGAATTGAGCTTAGAATTTGGTGAGGGGCAAACTAATGGGAATAAAACCCAACTGAACTTAAAAAAAAGAAAACCACGAAATCCCAACAGGTCTCGTTTCTCGCTGAACTAACCAAGGAGCAAATCGAATTCGAGCAGCCCCATAAGTTGAACAAACAAATTTCGAGTGCTTTCCGATCTAGATGGTAATATAGAGGTCAATGACCTCCTCATTGATGGCCTAACTGAATTTGCTTAGTCAGCTATGTAGGATATCCCTCCACCTTTAACCATAAAAAGTCCTCTCCTGCCCCTTCACAGGCCCCTCAGTCCTCTAATGCAAGCCACTCCTCTCTAACCAAATGAAAGTCTTTGGAATGTGAGAAGGCTCAGTGGCCCCCAATGCAAAAGAAGTAAAAGGAAAATGAAGAGTCTCTTGTTAGGTTTATGGTCCTGGAGACAAAAGCCTTAGAACTCTTATGTTTGGTATCATTAGGTTCTGGTCGGCTGCTATCTCGGGTATTTTCCGTGAAATGCACAATGAGGAGTCTCTTGCTTCAGTGAAGTTTCCTGAGAACTCTTGGCCTATGTGCCTTTTCACTCACTCGAACCATTGTTGGTGAGGCCGGCCGCTTGGGAGGGTATGTTGCTATTGTTGGCAAAAGAAATAGGGTCCTCATCTCTGGGCTGTTTGGAGCTCCTTCTAGTGATTTGCCCTGTATCATCTCCTCTCAAGCTAGCTTCCCTTATCTTAGGCTGATTATCTTGAGCTAGCTTCCATTCTCTATGGTTGTTTGTTCATGTGGGCCTCCTGGTATGCTTTTTCATGGCCTGGGATGGGTTTTTTTTGTTTTGTTCCCAATTTCCTTTATTAATCTTGGGCTTTTTCCCCTTTAGTAGGTAACAAAAATTTTATTTTCTTTCCTTCAAAAACTTTTTTGATTTTTGGTTTTTATTGCAACATCCTGCATCTGCTGCATGGCCCTCACTAGGGTCATATGCCAAGTGGTCTGATGATAAATTGAGGGGGGGGGGGGGGGGGGGGGGGGGGGGGGGCAATTGGGCTGTATGTATGTAAGCTGATTGCGTGCAGCTAGCAGTGAGCTACATGCACTCCATACAACTTCAATGAAAAAGCGTCACGAGTGTATTTTAGGTATGAGATCCATAATAGAGGGCAAAATCTTCATTTGATGCAAGGAAATCTTTACTTTTCAGAATCCGGATCCTCTGTTGACTCCAAGCAGGAAAACCTTAATGGGAGCCTTTTTATTGGTCCACATCATCACATAGGTTTGCAACCATGGCACATCCTCAATGCAACCTGATCACACTGATCGTAATACAGTGTGATGTGGACCAATGAAAAGGCTCCAAGCAGGGATTTCCTGCTTGGCAACCAACAGAGGATCCAGACTCATTACAAATCTAGTTCCCCTCTTGGCTCCAAGTAAGAAAACCCTGCTTGAAGCCTTTTTATTGGTCCACGTCATCACATAGGTCTGCAACCATGTCACATCCTCAGTGCAATTTGATCACATTGAGGTAATGTAGTGTGATGTGGACCAATGAAAAGGCTCCAAGCAGAGATTTTGATAGCCAACAGAGAAAACGGACTCATTACAAAAAAGTTGCCCGGATGGCAAGCTCTGGAAAATTAGGGGATGGCCTTTGTAATGCAAACACCTTTCTTGC
This sequence comes from Liriodendron chinense, assembly GCA_003013855.2. Lineage (NCBI taxonomy): Eukaryota > Viridiplantae > Streptophyta > Magnoliopsida > Magnoliales > Magnoliaceae > Liriodendron > Liriodendron chinense. The sequence continues at coordinate 158,786 of PVNU02001962.1, read as the reverse complement.
TGTTTCAGATGTTTTGAGATCATTTACAGAAGTAGATGGTCCCTGAAAATCTCATCAGTCTGGTACCTATCGAGGACTCGTAACAGTTATAAATGGGCCCCAGTAGCTGGTCGAGGTGCAGTGGACCAGATCTTTGAATTGGTGGCCCGGTCATCTAAGGATGTCATTTTTGGTGTATAATCCCAGAAATAAAAAAAGTCCATCTGATAATCCAATCCATCCTTGATTTGGTCTTATTTTCTACAGCTATCCTTTTTCCAAGCCACAAATGGGGTGGTCATGATTGCCTAACAGAAGGAATAATTTAGAATCATAAGCAATCCATGATAGTTGCTAACAAATAAATGGATCGAATCAACTGTTAAATTAGTATGATTTTTTTCATGGTAGCCCATGAAAGCATTAAACCTAATGACCCATCTAGATTAATGGATTAGACCGCTTAAGTGTCCCATGCAAATAGGAGCACTATAACTTATGGTGATCTGAGAGCACCGGGGCAATGTCTCAATACTAAATAAAATAAAATAAAAATAAAAAATTAAGAAAAAAGAATAAGAAGAAATTAAAAACAGAAATAATTCATGTTGCGCAGCACACCAACAACATTGGTGAACCGAGATCCAATCTCCGGCCTCACACACAAACGATAAACAGGAAGAAATATAATTTAGAAGAGTAATTCAAACCAACAATCCACAAGACATATTTTACGTGGAAAAACCCCAAACAAGGGTAAAAAACCACGGTGCAAACTTTCACTATGAAGAAGACAAAGTTACAAGCAATACACTTGCCTTCTCCGATGCTCCCATGCACAGAGATTGTTCTTTTTGCTAAACTCTCGCCTCTTTCTCACATTGGATGTATAGAAACCCTAATCCTATAGCCTAATCCTGGTTTACACCCCTTTATATAGTAAAACTCGAAATTACAACTCAAAATAGGAAATCCCGCACTTTAGTTCGCGGCCGGTCGGGCGCCCGGTTAGCCTTGGTCGGGCGCCCGCCCAATGCCAAATACATCTAGCGAACTACAGGCCAAAATAGACTATTATCGGGCGCCGGGTCAGTTTAACCGTCGGGCGCCCGACTGTTCACAGAACAGTCCAGAGACTATCATCTCTAAATTATGAATATCGGGCGCCCGGTCCACAGACCTCCAGGTGCCTGACTACATACTGATGTGGTTGGATCCACACCTCAACAATCTCCCACTTGGAGACACATCACCATAGTCCTTCGTCTTCTACAGCCAAAGTGCACCACCTCCCAGTCTTCAAGCCTAAAGACCAATCAAAGCTGAACAGAGCTTCAGCTTCTCCCATGTGACCGCCTTGGTCAACATATCCACAGGGTTCTCACTTGTATGGATCTTCTCCAGAGCAATCAATCCATCGTCCAGTAACGAACGTATGAAGTGATATATGATGTCAATATGCTTGGTCCTCGAATGAAAGGCTGAATTCTTAGCCAAGTGTATTGCACTCTGACTATCATTGTAGAGCTTGCAATCTGCTTGCTTCTTCTCCAACTTTTTCATAAAACATTGCATCCACACCATCTCCTTGCACGCTTCTATATCTAAAATATATTCTGCTTTTGTTGCATTGATGGACACTATCTTCTGTAACTGAGATACCCAACTGACTGCAGCACTACCCAGGGTAAAGACATACCCTGTTGTGCTCCTTCTGCTGTCAATATCCCCTACCAAATCTGAGTCGACGCAACCTTGTAGCTTGATTTTCAATCCTTCATAACGCAGCCCTACATCCACAGTACCTACCAGGTATCTGAGGATCCACTTCACAGCTTTCCAATGTTCTTTCTCGGAGTTGTTCATGAACCTGCTAACAACTCCCACTACTTGAGCAATATTTGGCCTCGTGCTAACCATAGCATACATGAGGCTCCCAATAGCTAACGCATATGGGACTTTAGCCATATAGTCCCATTCCTCTGGCATTTTGCACCTTGCTCCTTAAAAAGCTTGAAGTAATTTGCTAATGAAGTGTTAACCGACTTAACACCTCTCATACTGAATCGATCAAGTACCTTGACTATGTACTCTGCCTGTGACAAAATTAGCTTCTTGTTTTCCCTGTCATACTTTATCCTCATGCCTAGGATTTGTTTTGCAGCTCCTAAATCCTTCATGGCAAACTCTCTAGACAATTGTCTTTTGAGATCTGGGATATCCTTCATGCTTGATTTGGCCACAAGCATATTATCAACATACAGAAGAAGGATGATGTACGACGTATCAAACTTCTTCAAGTAGCAACAGTGGTCTGCATGACATCTCGTATACCTGTTTCCCGACATGAAACTGTCAAACTTCTTGTACCACTACCTCGGGTCCTGCTTCAGGCCATATAGACTCTTCTTCAGTCTACACACCTTGTTCTCCTTTCCTGGTGCCATGTATCCTGTCGGCTGATGCATATATATATCTCTTCTTCAAGGTCCACATGAAGAAAGGTTGTCTTAACATCTAGCTACTCTAGATGTAAGTCATCTGTAGCCACTATACTCAAGACTATGCGAATCGTAGATATCTTCACCACTGATAAAAATATTTCAGTGAAGTCGATACCTGCCTTTTGTTGGAACCCTTTCACAATCAATCTAGCCTTGTACCGCTTCGAACCATCGTACTCCTCTTTCAGTCTATAAACCCACTTGTTATGAAGAGATTTGTTACCTTTAGGTAGAGTGACTAGCTCCCACGTACGATTAGACTCAAGAGAGTCCATCTCATCATCCATGACCTGCTCCCACTTAACCCGTGTATCTAACTGTAATGCCTCTTCAAAACACTCTGGTTCACCATATCTGTCAGCAGTAAATAATGTAAGGAGGGTGAGTATCGGACCTTGGGTCTCCTCTCCCGAGTACACCTCCTCACAACCGGTGTTTGTAGTTCTGCCTCATCATGCTCCTATGTATGCTTATCCTGTGGCACTGTAACATTCGTGTCCGGTAACTCTTCTAACTCTACGAATTCTTTCTCATCGGCCTTATTCTGTTTTTGCTGCAAATAGTCCTTATGCATTACTTTTTCATTGAAGATTACATCATTGCTTCTGATGATTTTTTGGTTCTTTGTACCCAAAATCGGTAGCCAAAATCATTATGCCCATAGCCTATAAACGTGCACCTTCTGGATTTCGCATCCAGATTGTTTCTCTGCTCTACATCAATGTGAACATAAGAAGTGCAACCAAACACTCTGAGATATGCAAGGTTCACCTCTTTTTCCAGTCCACGTTTCTTCTGGTAGCCCACCATCCAATGGTGCTGAGGGACTTCTATTTATGAGATATACGGCAGTATTCATAACATCTGCCTAAAAGGTCTTGGGCAATCCTGCATGTAGCCTCATGCTCCTGGCGCGCTTAAGGATAGTCCTGTTAATGCGCTCAGCCACACCGTTCTGCTGTAGTGTCCCTGGAATCGTTTTCTGATGTTTGATCCCATTTGTTGCACAATAGTCCTCAAACCTCTTGTCGTAGAATTCCAGATCGATTGCCTTCAACGCTGGTAGCTTCCCCTTTGACAATAGCACTTTCATTCATTTCTTACTCATATGTCCCAACCTCTGATGCCATAACTACCCATTCACTCTAGTTGATGCGACAAGGAGTGAACTATACGATCCGGAAGTCACGTATAAAGTACCTTCTTTCTTACGTCGAGATATCACCAAGGCACCTTTTGTGACCTTCCAGGAATCACTAGTGAATGTTGTCATATATCCGGTATTAGCCAACTGCCCCACTGAGATCAAGTTCCGTCTCAAACTCGGTACATGTCTGACATCTTTCAACTTCAAGACCATTTCGTCTTTCTGACTTAAGTGAACTTCTCCCTTGCCAACAATACTGCACGGCTCATCATCACCCAGGTAGACTCTCTCGAAGTCACCTGACACATAATCATGAAGAACTTATTTCAACGAAGTGGCATGAAACGAAGCACCCGAGTCTACAACCCAAGACTCATTCCGCGTATCAAGAGATAAGATCAACGCCTCTGTGTCACTCTCCTCAAATAGATTCACTGAATCTTTCCCACCTTGAGAGCTTCCTTCTTGTTTCTTAAGTACCTTGCAATCATGTTTCATGTGCCCCTTCTTCTCGCAATGCTAACACTCGTCCTTGTCTTTTGGTCCATTGGACTTATTTCTTGACTTAGAACACCCGTGTTTATTGCCTCCTTTGTTCGAAGATCTTCATCTTCCTCAACATTTAGAGCATTCCCTGAATCCCCTGAAGCTCCCGATGCCTTCCTTTTAGATTCTTCGCTGAGAATTAGACCGGCTACATCATCGAATTTCAACTTCATAAACCCTGAGGAATTGCTCACGACAATCACCAAACCATCCCGTCTGTTTAGCAAACTGGACAAGATCAATAGCACCCTGACATCGTCATCAAAAGTGATGCCAACGGATTCCAATTGGCTCGTGACTGTATTGAACTCGTTTAGATGTTCAGCCACGCCCTCACCATCTGATATCTTCATGTTGAATAGCCGTTTCATGATATGAACCTTGTTGGACGCCAAGGGTTTTTCATACATCGTAGTCAAAGCTTGCATTAATTCTTTTGTGGTCTTTACTTTTGATATATTGAAGACAACGCTCTTAGACAAAGAGAGTCGGATTGTTCCTAAAACCTTCTGATCCATAAAAGCCCATTCATCATCTGTCATCTTCCCTAGTTTCTTTTCTTTTCCTTCTAGAGGAATATAGAGGTCCTTCTGATACAAATAATCCTTCGTCTGCATTTTCTAGAAGTCAAATTTTGAACCATCAAACTTCTTAATTCTAGTTTTCCTTTCTTCCGTCATTGCTCCCACTTGAAGTAAACCAATAGCTCTAATATCAGTTGTTGCACAGCACGCCAATAATGCCGATGAACCAAGATCCAATTTCCGGTTTCACTCACAAACGATAAACAGGAAGAAATATAATCTAGAAGAATAATTCCAACAAACCAACAATCCACAAGACAAATTTTATGTAGAAAAACCTCAAATAAGGGTAAAATGGTAAAAAACCACGGTGCAAACTTCCACTATGAAGAAAACAAAGTTACAAGCAATACACTTACCTTCTCCGATGCTCCCATGCACAGAGATGGCCCTTTTTGCTAACCTCTAGCCTATTTCTCACATTGGACATATAGAAACCCTAATCTCATAGCCTAATCCCGATTTACACCCCTTTATATAGTAAAACTCGAAATTACAATTCAAAATAGGAAACCCCGCACTTTAGTCCGCGGCCGATCGGGCGCTCGGTCAGCCTTAGTCAGGCGCCCGCCCAATGCCAAATATGTTCAGCGAGCTACAAGCCAAAACAGACTATTATCGGGTGCCGGGTCAGTTTGACCGTCGGGTGCCCGACTGTTCACAGAACAGTCCAAAGACTATCATCTCTAAATCATGAATATCAGGTGCCCGGTCCACAGACCGTCCGGGCGCCCGACCACATAATGATGTGATTGTATCCACACCTCAACAATTCAAGTTGTAAGTCATCATGGGCCACTTTTTTTACTCCTCTTAAAGTTTCTTGGTTTTTATGGCAACGTGCTGCGTATGCTGTACCTCACTAAGGCTATATGCTAAGTGGTCAAATGATGTGATCCATCCAGATTATGGCCTCCATGCAATCCACCTCACTCTACTGCAATGGACTTGTGAACAGATGATCATGACCATTACCATCTCTTGATAAATTTAAAACTATCACATTCCCATTCAACTCTAAAAATCAAAGATTACGAAGGAAGAAAAAGATAGAAAGAAAAATCCTACACGATCCTCACGATGGGCTTTGTACGTGTGAATGTGACTTTATGTAACATCCACGTCATTCAACAGGTAGAGTATGTACTGGCCCAAAAATCAAGCAAGGCTGGATATCAGGTGAAAATTAATCTCACAAGTGTCCTGCGTTGATAGAATACACATCTCATACCTAGGAAAGAAAGAGAAAGGTTCGTTAAAAAAAGAAAAGGATCAAAAAATGATAATATAGAAAATTTGAAAAGAGTTGAGAAATGAGCTGCCACATAGGTAGGCACGCAGCCTGTGCCGTGTAAATGAAAAGGTGCCAGGGTGCATTGGTGCAGAAAGCCCAATTCCAGGGACAGCCCATGTCCTGAACCAGGCCCAAGCCTCAGTGTGGAACTCATGAATTTTAGCCCAACGGCATTTAAGGGTGTCTACGAAGAAGCATGGCTTTGGAACATTGTTGCATGCATGGAAAGATAAAAACAATGAAACTTAATTAATGTACTCCTTGGGATTATTTTGCATGGCTTAAAAATTTGTGTTCATATCTTAGAAAGGGACGCGGATTAACTACTGATAGGTTGAGTGGTGAGACTCGCTACTGAAGTGACGTCACTATATTTTGTTGGCCCTACCATGATGTATGTGTTGTATCCACACCGTCCATCCATTTGGATAGATCATTAGAATGAGTTGGATCCAAAGCTGGAGTGGACCCCACCATAGAAAACAGTGGAGATTGAACACCTAGCATTAAAAACTTCTAGGGGCCATAGAAGTTTTCGATCAAGCTGATATTTTTGTTTTCCCTTCGTTAGTATCTGTGTTAACTTATGAACAGGTTGGATCTCAAATAAACATCATGGTGGACCCTATGAAGGTTTCAACAGTGGGCATCACTCTCCAAACTGCTTTATGTGGTGGGGTCTGCTCAAGCTTTAGATATGCCTCATTCTTTTGCTCATGCACTAAAATAATCACTCCAAATGGATGGACGGTGTTGATACACCACATACATCAGGATGGGGCCCAAAAACATTGGTGACATCACTTCAGTAGGTCCACTAAAGCTTTAGATCTTCTTTTGCTCATGCTCTCAAAAGATCTCTCTACACCACCCAAAAAACATGGTGACGTCAATTCAGTAACAAGTCTCACTGCAGCCTTCAGTAGCTAATCCGCGCCCCTTAGAAAGATGTTTCATGCATTGGGACTCTAGATTGTTATTAATGTATTTACGAGATGTTGCGATAATTGGTCTATACAAGAGGAAGCGGACTGCGTCCTTCCGGCTCGTCTCTAGCCACGAATGGGCAGATCCGCGTAGAGGCCCACCGTGATTTATCTATTTATTCATGCCGTCCATTCCTTTTATTAGATCATTTTAAGGTATAAGCTCAAAATTGAGGCAGATCCAACGCTCAAGTGGACCACACCAAACATAAGTTTGGGTTGCATTAAATTTAAGAGTCATTTGTGGTGTGGTTCACTTGAGGGTTCGATATACCTAGATTTTTAGCTCATACCATAAAATGATATAAGAAAAGGGATAGACAGCGTGGATAAACAAATACATCACGGTGGGCTCCCATGGAGATCTACCTGTTCATGGCTAGAGACGAGAGAGGACAGGACGCAGTCTGATTCCTCTATAAGAACCCATTTGCAATGAGAAATGAATCCTTTCTATGAGTTCTAAAAAAAATATCCTGCTTCGTGAATTTTCAGTGGAAAAGAGAATTGAGTTTTTAGTTTTGAGTGATTTCAACCCAAATGGTCAAGTGATTTTCGGTTCATTGCAACTTGTATTCGTACAAATTTTTTAGCTTTGGCAGGCCTGTTGCTTGTGATGCTTTTGGCATTTCTAGTTGGTAATTTTTGTTTAATATTTTAATAATTTTTTATCAAGTTTACTTTCATCCTACAAAATTTCCTTCAATTCTGAATTCTAAAATAATTTATTAAAAATTTTGAAATACCAACTATCTGAAACTACCAATTTCCTAAACAGTTTCAAAAGATCCTAAAATCAATAATATTGGACTTTGTATTTTTGTCTTTTTTATCTTAAATAAAACACATCATGCTTTAATTTAGCTTTTGGATGACCTCAATCAAAGTCAATTAAAGTTGCATTCAAGAAAAAGATACACTACTTTGACGTTAGTGTATTTAAATTGTTCATTACAAGTTAGGCTTGGCAAAATTCCACACGATCCGTTAACGCGCACAAAACCCGCACGAAAAAACTAGTGTTTGGGTCAGCCTTATCGTGTTAGGGTCACTAATGGGTTGACCCGTTAAGACCCGTTAACATAACGGGTCGGGTGAATATTTTACCCACGAACCCGTTTAACATAATGGTCTACATCACCAAACCATGGGCCACCTATGACCCTGGCACTCCATCATATGTAATATCACAATGTACAGGTAATTGCTCCTCAGTCTCACAAGTGAATCCTATTGTTTCCAGTGATAGAATGGGCCCACAAGGTGAACCACTGTTATATGGTGGGTTAGACTGTCAGTTGTCCTCATCAACGGTATGGTCATCTGATGAGTAAATTAGCCTAACGGGTTAAACAAGTCGAGTTACAGGGTAATTTATTAAATTAACAAATGGGTTTGGGTTTCTAGATTTCGACCCATTAGTAAACGGGCTAGGTTTGAGTGAGCAAAATTTTGACCCGACACGAACACAGTTCAACACAAACCGTTGCCAGGCCTAATTACAGTCCATTACACACCCGAAAAGGAAGGGCAAAATTGTCATTTTATGCTGGTAAACTTTTGCTTTTCATTGTGAGTCTCTTACTTGACATGCTCACGTGGTGCATTTTTATTAGGGTGGTGCCCGCTATTGACAGTCCACATCCCTCTTCATCCTATCAAATATTTTAACTTTCCCTTACGCCGGGCTGTCAACGGGCTGGGTGTGAGTACGACTCCCATCTGATTTTGAACTGTTTTGGGCTGGGCCATATTTAAATTTCTCACTTTTTAAGCCCGAGCCTGGCCCATTGACACCCCTACAGTCTTATGTTTCCACATCCATCAGGGTTGTGTCACACCATTGTACCTCTGGTTGGATGTACGTCATGACATTGATTTTTAAACCTTGGCAACGACAGCCTGAAGTTGGCTGAGTGCTGGACTTTGAACTGCTCAAGATGGAGGATTCAAAATGTTGATTTTGCCAGTCTTAGGCAATGGGCCATTTCCAACCCACTTACAATAAATTGATTACCAGAGCAAATGAGGAGCAGTGGCATAGCCAAAATGGAGGGCTCTTCATCTGCTTGATTGAGAGAGAGAGAAAGAGAGAGTTCCTGTGAAAATATTAAGAGAAATTGTTGCAGTTTTTAAGGCCTCATCTTACCAAATAAAACAAATGCTAATTTGGAGAGTTGGGGAAATCTGAGCAGGACGCTGGATCGTCCAACTTCTCGAAGATAAATAACGAGATGGAGGGTTGTATTGATGTAAAAATTTCTTATCCATGCAACATTTCACATTTGTAGACTATCCAACCCATTCAAAAGGTGGACATGCTGATGATAAATCAGGCCGATCCACTCATCGGGTGGGCCACGCCAGTACAATGAGTCATGTCCTCAATGGTCCACAGATGGTGGCCCATCCAATAAGTGTTATGTGTATTTCAATAAAACAATGTTTCATCATAGTTTTGTCTTTTTATACTTTTCTTTAGTCCCATATTGAATAGGATAGGAGAAGAAAAATCGTTTATATACATTTGCCTAATATAGACTTTTGTGTAATGTGTTATACCATGCTATAAGGTCGTATCTTTTAGCTCTCGATGAAGCATGGTATTCCACTTCCATTCGGCCATTACATGACTGCTATTCTAAGATTTAGAGTATCCATTTAAGTGAATTTGGGTGATGATCCATCAATTGTGGACTACAAATTTTAAGGGTTTGGATTGCATCCTTACAGAGACTTCATGGCGTGTGGATGGCCACACCCTGTCAGAGCATCAATATTTCTCTAAAATAATCTATCCTCAGGGACAGGGGTGTCAACGGGCCGAGTTAAGCTCGGCCAAGTTCTAATCAAGCCCCGCCAGTACTTTTCTCTTTTTTTCTACGAATGCCTAGACCCACTTGGGCTTGTGACTCTAAAATAGTCCAGCCCAAGCCCAGCCTAAAACGCACATGGGAGGCCTGGCCCGAGGTCGAATCAAATCCATATGAGAGAGAGGAGCAAAGATTAAAAAAAAAATAAAAAAAACCCACAAACAAGAAGAGCGAAGAGAAAAGCTTACCAGTAAGAAGATCCACCATTGAAAGAAAGAACCCTCTATCTTATCCATGATTCCAAGAAAAAACATGTCTCCGACATGATTCCACGATCGATCGAGGGTTTTTTTTATATGTATAAAAACACCCACATTCTCATTCTCTTTTTATACTTTCATGAGCTTTCTTTCTTTTGTTTTTCTCTTCTTTTTTTCTCTTATCTTAGAGAGGTTTTGATGGGTTTTAGGTCCCATTTTCAAAAGAGAGGGACTCATTCAAGTGACTGCCCAAACTAATGCCAACAAATGCATAAACTAAAAAAGGACATTGAGCAATTTAGATACTGTTACAAGTTAGCAATCAGAAGTGTAGATGCAAGGGTCATGACTCAAAGTAAATAGGGAGTGAACACATTATAATAGAGGGGACAGAAAAGCAACAAATATGAAGGCTCAACTAAAGTTTCTGTGAATGACTCAATGCATCTTGATAAAAAGAAAAAAAAAAAAATCAACAATCAAATTAAGATCATGATTGTCAAATGGCATATACTTTCTCTTTTTCTTATTTTTAACTTTCTTTCAGAGATTTTGATGGGTTTTAGGTCTCATTTTCAACAGACAGAGAATGGAAATTCAGAAAAAGAAAAAAGTTTATTTAAATTTTGAATTTGAAATGGCCAACGAGCCAAAACGGGCTGGCGGGCTCGTAGGCAAATAAGTCCAAGCTCAGCCTAATTGTAAAACGGGCTGAATTGTTAAGCACGAACCCATTCGAGGGCCTAATATTCCAGCCCAAGCCCAGCCCGAGGGAGACCAAGCCTGGAAGCCCGTTGGGCCAGCCCCGACCATTGACGGACCTATTTCGAGAACGCCCCCACGTCCAACGAGTTGGATTACTGTCCACCAAGTGGACCACTTCCAAAGTCTAACCCTTCAAATAGGTTGAGTTCGCCGAAAACTATGTCTGGACATTGATAAATCGCAATGTAAAACTGTAGATTGTTAGAGTCCTTTGATATACATTTACAACCATTCTTTAACAGCTCGAGCTTTTAGATCAAGTGATTATTTGACTGATAAACTAGATGCAGCTGATTTTTTGCACCAGGTGATCCTTGTGATGCGGCCAATCTATTGGACAGGTTGGATGTCACAAGCACAAGTTAGAAATGTGGACCCAACTTGTATGCCAATCAATTGGGCTGCAGACCTCTCTGCAAAAGTGGGTCTAACTGGTGCAATTTCGAATAAGTATTCTGTGTTACCACGTGGGAGAGGCAGGTGCCACAGATGAAAACTTGAACTCTAGCCGTTTTTTTTTATTATTATTATTATTATTATTCATGGGCACGCACACAGTGTGATGTACACGTGTCAAACATCTACCTCATTTTCAACCACCCAAATCGTGGTGTAACATTCAGTGTGCCACAGTCCAGAAATCATCCTAACTGATGATTTTAACTGGCCTCTTGGTGAACATTGAGTTGATGGCTGAAAAACGAAAAAAAATCCAATGGGAGCAGAAAAATCTTCATTAATCAGATTTAAGGAAAGACGGTTTGGATTCAAGGAAAAAATATTGCACGTCTGGTGGCCAAATACATGCAACTGCCCTGCTCTCATACTCAGTCATGCAACTCAAATAATCCAGTAGCTTTGCTAATTCTACACGCGTGATGCAGCCCTGCCCATCTACACGCAGAACACACGATAATTTGGAGCATTTGTGATTGATCAGATCTTTCCATCAGGTGGTATACATTCTTTAAATCTCCTGGATGAAAAATCAAATGAATCCACACATCAGGTGGGGCAGATAATACAAAAGAAAAAAGGACGGCCAGAAAAAATCACTTTAAATTTCTTTTTCTTTTTCTTTTTTTTTTTTTTGTGCACGTTGTATCCCACGTGAGAAAAAGGCTTGCCATTAAGTCAAGAGGATCTAAAAAGTATTCCAACCACACAAAAAGAATCGATTTTGCACACGTATTCCTACGAGTCGACGGGCAGGGCTCCACACGCGTGTGGAATTGCAAGCGTCGTTGATCCTCCTATGTGGTAGAGAAATGCACTCAAATATCCGTTTGTTGTCCTGATTTTCTCTGCCAAAAAAGAATGGAGTGCTATTGTTCTTCCTCCTCTTCTACCCCTCTCAATTTTCAGGTAATTTCCCATCTCTCTCCTTCTCCTTCTTACTATCTTTCCCATGAAATTTCTTTCAACTTCTAAATGCAAGAGAGAGAGAGAGAGAGAGAGAGAGAGAGAGAGAGAGAGAGAGCAAAAGAGGGGTTCATCTTATTTTAAATTAAAATGAGATGAACTCATTTTTAAGTGGTACCCAAACATGCCTTAAGTCTGTTTATGATTCGATGTGGTGATAACATTTAGGCCCTGTTTGATAGACACTAAAAATGAGTTCATCTCATTTTAGTTAAGAGTAATTTTAGAGATCTTGCTCTCGAATACATTATGAGTTCATGTTACAATATGTATTAGAGATCTTGATCTCCAGTACATCATTACAGTTAACTAAAATGAAATGAGTTCATTTTAGGCGTCTCCCAAACAGGGCCTCAGTTTCAATTTTTCACTTTTTGTGTGTTTTTTGCTTCATGTAAATTTTTTTTTTTTAATACAGTTGAAAACATCGGATCATATTATTCTGAATGTTTCCGTTATTCATTATTTCCAAAGATGTCAGATCCACTACAAAGCTTTCTATGTTAAGATTAATCTGTAACGCAATGTGTGGGGCCCACTGTGATGTGTGCATCGCATCTAATCCGTCCATCATGTGCGCTCCCTCATCTTATCCTCAGTATCCTGAAGTTCAGGCCAATCCAAAACTCAGGCGGGCCACACCACAAGGAATTGTTGGTGTGGGACACCTACCATTATAAACCTTCCAGGTTGTGTCTGGTGCCCATATTTTTTCTTACATGCCATTCAATCCATTCAGAAGATGAGTCCAACCGCAACAAATGGACACTCTGAACTTCAGGCCATTGCAAAACTAAGGTGGGCCATTCCACATGATTTTACAAGGTGTGGCACTCATGAGTTTTGGACAGGTGGGCCCACACATTGGGTTGTATGTCAAGCTTGACCTGCAAAGTCTTGTAGTGGATCTGGCCTCATTTCCAAAAACTGTTATCGCTATTTTATAACCACTATTTTCTTTATTTATTGAGGCTTTAAATCATCCCAATGAATGTGAGAAACCATCATGAATGTACTGAGTGGTGTATCAAATGCACCATTCCATATAAGTCGTTTATCATATACGCCAAGGTGATACGGTACTTCCAGCTGCCGATGCTTTCAACCATGGTTTTGACGATATGAGATTATTTTTTATTGAAATATGTTTAAAATGAACAAGAATGCAAAATTTGCACTAGAAATGCTTCCCACGCGTCTCTTGTTGCCAATCAATCAAAGGTGGTCATTCATTTGTATACTTATGAATGAGAAAGTCTTAAGTTCAACCATTTCGACCACAATTTATGAACTACCCAGAGAATAACTTTCATTCTATCATGTGTGTGCGACATGAAACCCTTTCACTAGGTTGGGTCGATCATGAGGATCACTTTGTGCAAAAATCAAACCTATCCATTCATCTGGTGGGCTATATCATAGAAAGAATTTCTAGCCATTGATAAATAAATAAATAAAACTACAAGTATGGCGCACAAGATGTGGATGTGGCCGATTTTTTCTCAAGTTGATCCTCATGGTTGCCCCAACATATTGGAAGGGTTGGATGTCACACGGACATGATAGAATGGAAGTTATTTGCTAATTGGACTATAAATTGTGGTCCAACCAGTTGGACTTGAGACCTTCTTATAAATATACCTCCAGCAAATTGAAAGGAAACATGCTAACATGACAGTTAAATGATGGGTTGTTGTTGAAATCCGAGTTGCCAAGTTTGAAGTTCAGTTTGTTCAAATTCGGTAATTCATGGGTTTCCCAGTGAATTCTTTTTGCTTATTTTGGTTTGTCAGTTTCTTCAATTCATGGCATTAGTATGCCGAGTTTGCAAACTTGATTCCTTGAATTCTTGGCATTGGCTCACTTAGTTCATGGGCTTGATAAAATCTTCCTAGGTCCAGCCTTGTTGAGCTAGTTAAGCCTGAATTCAGGCAAATTCAGTCCCAAGTTTGGGGAATTTAGTGCTCAAAATTTCACGAATTTTTGGCGATTGTCGAATCAATTCAATTCACTTCTTTCGGAGCACAATGACGGGTCCAGCTAATATGACTCTGGTTGAGAATCTGTTTTCTATTTCCTTGTATTTTTCATTGAAGTTATGGTGCATAAATCTTCGTTGTACTTTCTTCCAACACAATTATTGTGGCCCAACAGATTTTTGTCTCTGTTTGTTGTCATGACGAATGTTTACTATTATTTCTATCCCATGCTTATTTCATCCATTGCTACTTCATACCGTGCCAACCATGGTTCTTTTAGTTTCCTACATCAAACCTGCTTGTTTCCTATTTTCTTTGAAGACATGCTAACACTATTCAACTGATTTGGGAATCAAGAAATAGAGCATTCAAATCAGAGGGTTTTTTTTAAAACCAAATTCTTCAAAGTGATTTCAGTTTCTATGTGTATCAAATGCTTGCATTGGGGGCCCATTGTTCATTATCATAGCAATCAGATTGTCCTATATATTGACCTTCTGTTTGTAGCCATTCTCTTTCCCAGCTGTATGGGATGGTTAGGACGATTTGATCAAAATGAATCTTTGGAGCCATGAACTATCCAAGATAGGGTTTGCCAAATGGATGGCTCCAATTGATGACTGGAACTATTTTCCTATAAACTATCTTGGACGTCCATTTAGGCTACTGATCGGATGGCCAGAATTGCCTGGTTGCAGTGATTTTTGCTTGGTTGCATTAGAGCAGTGGATCATTTCGCTTGTTTAATGTAACGAATACTCCTCCCTTAGATCATAATACATACCCAAGTGAAATGGGGACTGACGGACTGGTGTTGCAGGGTTTTTCTCCATCGTCTGTTGATAGGAGGTTTTATAAGTCAACTTTAAATCACAAGGTGCTGTGCCTTCATTCTAAACAGTTTCTTCAACATAATGACAGACTGCATCCATTTCGTTACCAACGAACTTCATCTTCTATCTCTTCGAGAACATCTAAAGGCTCCATATTTGCTGAAGCTGGCAGGCAATCTTGGGATTTTGGAAGATTTTTAAGAACATTATATTTTTTCAATGGTCCCCCATCTCCCGCCAAGGTCGGTGATCAATGTCTCAGGGGCCTTTTATTTCTTCAATAAAAACAATTCTGCTTTTAAGATACAAATTTTATCATGTTGTGGCTAATGCGATCATTTCATCTATGAAGTTCTTTGAATTTCTGATAGAGAAACTGTCAAATCAAGCATCCACTGAACCAGTAAAGAAAATGGGAACTTCGGATGTTGTGTTAGTGGCTGGAGCAACCGGTGGTGTTGGGCGAAGGGTAGTCGACATCTTACGGAAGAAAGGGTTGCCGGTCAGAGTACTGGTATTCTGCTGCATTTCTTCAATTTGCCTGATTTACTGCATACATAGCACTTCATATATGTTGGTAAAATCTAACACCGAGTTATTGACATTTTGTACTCTTGGTTAATTGACATTTCATGATTCTTTTTGTTTTGTGCGAGAACTTAGGTCAGAAATGAAGAGAAGGCAAGGACGATGCTTGGACCAGACATTGACTTGGTGAGCCATATGTTGATCAAATCTTTTCAAATCCTCGTGAAATGTATAATTAGATGAACTCATGTTTATGAACTGAAGCATGGGTTTTGGAGATTTATTTGTAAAACTGATTTCCATGACTACACAAGGATTTGAATAGCTATTAGCTTCAATTAAGCCCAAACAGATGTTTGACTCATTGTAGAGGGATGTTTGACTCAATGTTTATCTTTTTAACTGAGAATTTGTACATGACATGGGAGAAAAATCATCTTTGTATTTATAATTGAAGAAAAGATCCCATCATATGTATTGAATTGATAGCCTGGATTCCCATAAAAGGGAATCATTTCTTTCAATGCTCACTCGATATTAGTTAAATATCCTAGTGGTTGGATCTATATGCTTCTTCCGATTGGAAATGACATAGTAAAATGATTATTCATCGAATGAGTATTCTTCTATTGTATTTTCAAATGGGGGGCAGGAAGGCTCTATGGAAAAATGGTGGTTCAATTGACGTTTTATAAAAATAGATTTTATGGAAGTAAAGGTTTAACATACACACAGTTAATATTTCTCTTTCTATTTGTTGATGCTGTTCCACATTGTTAATTAAATGCTGTAGATAATTAACTTGTTTATTTATTATGTTTGTGAAAATTTAGATTTTAGAATAGAAGAACAATCACCTACAACCATAGTATATTAGGCATACTGTGATACCCCAATTCTGTGGCAGCATATCATTGGGAATCATTATGAAGGTCGCCTAGCATGGAAATCGGCACCATCTGATCATCAGGTGGGCCAGACCTGTAAGTTGGGTCATTTCAGTCATCCATCCATTTATTTTGATAGTGTGGCCCACCTGGACTGGATCGGCCTGGCTTTTTGCACCAGGCAGTCTTTCATGACGGGGTGTACTTTTAGCATGGGATATCCTACATATGTGATTCGTTGGCAGGAAAAAAGGGGTGTAGCTTGGTAATTTTAGCATGCTATGGTTTTATGTTATTGCCTCTTTAAATTATAGCTAGATTGCTAGAAAAGGAAAAGCAATGAAAACAGAAAGAAGCTACTTGGAGCGTTTTGAAGTCTTGATAGCAGTTCAGCCTAGAGCAGAATTTGACAGGGCTTCTTTTCTAAACATACACTTGGAACTTGACCCAATAGGGACAAAGAATTACTTCATATATAGTCTGGAAGCCTGGAAATCATAACCAGTCTTATGTCTGTCCCCTTTTCTGGTACTTATTTCGCTTGTTTTCTTCGTATTTTTTTAGATTGTTGGAGATATTACTAAGGAGAACACTCTAGTGCCTGAGTACTTCAAAGGTGTGAAGAAAGTCATTAATGCAGTCTCTGTCATTGTTGGTCCGAAGGAAGGTGATACTCCTGACAGGGCAAAATACAGCCAAGTAAGACGTTTGGACTTTAATCAAATGATGAATTATATCTGATTGCGCTGGTTGACACCAAAATGTATTGCGGTAATGAATCATGGAGGAATTATATGTCCTGCCAATCAGCAAACATACCATACAGAAATTCATGCACAGGGTTCTGTATATGTGAGGCCTTGTTACAGTGACCAAAACCATTCCTGGATATGTTAGGCCTGATTGGAACTCAAATCTTTTATCATTGGACCACTTTCTGTTGACAATGGACACTTGCTGTATTTTCTTGTTTACTGATTATTCAATAGGCCATTGATCAAAGGGTTAGGATCTTCTGTTGGGATTTTCAGGGATCCCTGTCCACAGTTGGGCTGATTGGATCAATCGTCTTAATTGCCAAAACATGGCTTTGCATGTATGGACTCATATGTCTCAGCAAACTTAGTTTCTGATGACCAGGACCCTGTGAGACCTCTGATCTTGATCCTTAGAATGGATCTTGATTTTTCCTATAGTGGATTGTGACACTCAGTTTCATTTTGAACTTTTGCACAACATAGAACTCTTCTAGCTATTTTTCTCCAGGGTAGCTTTTTATGTTTTCTGCCATGACATTAACAGACCTCCTCGTTTGGTACAGGGAATCAAATTCTTTGAGCCAGAGGTATGATGATGTCATATCTTATTTAGCAAGGGTTTTATTCGTTCTTAAACAGATAGTCTGATTTTGCACTCAATAATTTCAACCGCATTTCTTTAATACTCTTTCCATGTATTTCTCTGAACTCAATACTACCATTTGACCGCTGCATGAAGATAAAAGGAGACTCGCCTGAAATGGTGGAGTACAAAGGGATGCGGAACTTGATCAATGCTGTAAAGAGTAGTGTTGGACTTCAAGATGGAAAAACACTATTTGGATTTGAAGGTATGCTAATATACTCTTCAGTGCAATAGGCCAAATATTAGAAGTCCTGTTATTGGAGTTCAGAAGTATATAAATTGGTTCTTGGCCAACGCAACCGCTAACGTCATCAAGAAATGATAGAAACCATCCCAGATCAAGGTTGCTCTATCTCATCATCATCACCATCCCAATTAATTAGGGTCGGCCAGACAGCTACTTGAATCATGTTCTACCATTCCACTCTATCAAGGGCCATACCTCAGTTAGACCATAGGTCATCAGATTTTTTCTATTACCTTCAACCACAACATTTGGGCCTTCCCCTTGCCCTTTTAGAGTCTTCAACTTGTACCCAATCACTCCTAACCAGTGCAGTTCTTGGTCTCCATTGCACACTACTTTCCCTAATCTTATTACCTATTGATGCTACTCCTAAGTTCCCTTGAATGCATTCATTTCTAATTCTATCATTCCTCGTCTTGCCACTCATCCATCTCAAAATAGAGTTCTCTCTTTGTGTAGTGTGGCCAATTTTGGTAAATGCCTTCTGATCATTTTTGAATTGCATGAAATCATGATGTTTTTTTTTTTTCTTTTTAGTTCTATTATTTTCAAGAATCATTCATAAATGACTTCCCCTGTGTAGATGGCGTATCTGGGGAGCTGGTATGGGGTGCCCTAGATGATGTTGTCATGGGAGGTGTTAGTGCAAGTACATTTCAAATCGATCCAACTGGTAATGAAAATGGGGGACCTACCGGACTTTTCAAAGGTTTGTTCCTGTCAATCTTGATACACATATTTTAATATGCATCATCTCCATTAGGTTACTCAACCATGATCAGGTTCTGTGTTTTTCTCCCCATAACTTACAGTTTGTCCTTTTCTTTTAATGCATTTTCTCTTGGGTTTTCTACAGGTACTGTCTCGACAGCAAACAACGGTGGCTTTTCTAGTATCAGAACAAGGGTAAAACTGATATGCATTTATCGTATTATTCAGTCTGCTATTAGGGGTGTGGATTTTATATTGGTTCAAGTTCTTACACGGTTAATGTAAACTAGAGTAACGTGTCATATTAACATCAAATGATTGTAGGCTTAAAAATCTTAACCTCTGCTATCATTAACAAACTTGGAAGTCTTAATAGTACATATTATATGCTATATAATTGGAACGCTTGACAGAAAATTGTTTCATGAGTATACCGATCAGCTTGTAGTCTTTACATTGGCTGCCTTTTACACTTTCTTTTTTTTTTAATACATGCTGCACTAGCTAAATTATATTAACCAATAACCGTTGGTTTTTCTTTAGAGGACAATGGCGATGATGAGGTAGAAGACTCTTTTGGTCATATGCACTTCCTGGTTTTCATGTTCACTGTATTTAGGGGAGTTCGACATTGCTCCACACTTAATTCCATGCTTCTTTTGTCACTAGTGAAACCTTTGCCTTTGTTTTAAACTCTTTGTATCAATCAGCTTGCATTCCTTTCTTGCCATAGAAGAGGGGAGTCAGATCGAACTATTTCTTGAATAGAATTGCACAAAAGACAAATAGAATTGGACAAATTCAATGTCATCACAGGCCCACTAGCTTTTGCATCATTCATTATCTACAGTCTCACATATGTAAGGAATGATCCTCTGTATATGCACTATATGTTCAGTGTATAATGAGTGGCCACTCAAGCCCCTTTCATCTCCACCATCTGATCACGAATCAAGCACTGATGGATATGGAATTGGATAATATCTTGATAGATACTAGTGGATAGAACAGGCTAGCATCTTGACTGAAATGTTTCCTAATCCTAAACCCTAGAATGGCAAAACCTGAAATAAAAGTGAGTTGAATAGAAGCTGTAAACTCTAGAACGCTAGGAATAAAATAGCATAAACCTGATTAGAACTCCTAAACCCTATACATAAAATTCAATTGATTCGAATGTAAACCTTAATCCTTAGAACCTGAAGCCTCAATGCTGATGTATCGAAATTACGATAATGGGCAAATGGATGAAAGAAGATCAGCCGTCATACATAAACGCATAGAGGCAACTATGTAATTTACACATAGACACGCCTATGTGAAACGTTAGGGAACAATCTCTTTGATGATCATGGGGGAGAAAGTTCGAAAAGAGGTATTCGATATGACTTTTTTATCTCGAAAAAGATGTTCACCTTGAATTGTTGGTTTCAGCCATTCCAGTGTATGGTACACATCTGCAAGTGTTGATAGCCTTCTTTTTTTCCTGTCTGTAAACCCTTCAATGAGAATTATCGTGAATGGCTCTGATCATATATGACAAGGGCATCATTTTGTCCATATGTCAGAATTTTTCTGTACCCGAGGATCTTTCTGCATATGATGGTCTGGAACTGCGAGTTAAAGGTGATGGACATCGGTATAAACTTATTGTTCGCACTAGCACTGACTGGGATACTGTGGGGTATACCGCAAGCTTTGACACTGTAAAGGAGCAATGGCAGACAGTAAGTGATAGTGCAGCATCATTCAATATGATTTAGTTTAGTAATAGCTATTGTTTCGAACTTAATGTGCTTGTTATTTGCTTCAGATACGCTTGCCATTTTCTTCTTTGAGGCCTGTATTTCGAGCACGGACTATATTAGATGCTCCACCCTTTGATCCAAGCAAAGTCATATCGCTGCAGGCATGCTTCTCCATTCAATTTTTCTTTTCCCTTCATCATAAGAGAAAGTATATGTTCCAGGGCTAAGGATATTAACAGTGTCCTTGAGCCTTGAGTCCATGTGAGAAGGGCCCATACTTTTATGATCCTGGATGTTGATTTGATGGACCCACTTTTGATGGGGGGCCCAAAATTTTCCCAGATTCAACAATCCTAACCCTTAGGTCATCGGACAGAAAATAGATGGTTAAGAAGAAAAATATAACAACAGACCAAGCATAAGGCCAAAGTTTGGACAGCCAGAATCTTCCAACCTGGAGAGTTTTGGGGCATCCCCGATCTACTTTTGGGCCAACATATCAACAGCCTGGATCACTGTAACCATGGGCCTCTCTCATATGAGTGGTTGGATCAGGATACTATTCTCATCTTGATGCATCCCATCCAATAATTCCTCCATTTTCCTTTATCACAATACTACAGCTTGTGTTGAGGCCACATCCTTTTGCAGCTCATGTACAGCAAGTTTGAATATGATGGGAAACTCAACCCATCTTTTGTGGAAGGTGCATTTCAACTTCCATTATCAAGAATCGCAGCATATATAAAAGACCCAGTCACTCCCAGGTTTCATTTGTGCACTAATACTTCTCATGAACTTAAATGTTTCTATATGAAGTTTAGATGCATGAAACTGATATGCCATGCTGCATTGTCACCCTTTCATATTAGTGTTTCATCTATTTCAGGTTCGTACATGTGAGCTCCGCAGGAGTTACTCGGCCTGACAGGCCTGGACTTGATTTAAGCAAACAACCTCCTGCTGTCCGCTTGAATAAGGAGTTGGACTTCATTCTCACATTCAAATTGAAGGTTTTGAACTGTCAGCATGCTACACTTCTTTTTATTCATTAGCACATGAAATATGTTGCTTATGCCTGATGAAGAATAAAATTCTAGCATTTTGAATTCAGAGTTTGTTAACAGATACACAAACAAGTTCATTGGAACTAATTGAGTGCCTCTATTTATCCCAGATCTTGCATTTGTGTGTTAACTGAATAAAAATTGAGCTAATTTGACTAAATTTCATTTCCCCAATGACAACCTAAAGAATTAACTCCACTTCTGTCTAAAGAGGATGTTTATTATTTTACAGATGCATCACACTCAGTAGAGCTTGTATTGAGTGTGAACTCCACTTTTATAGGTAATGACCCCATTTTTTGGAATGGGGATCTAGGATAGTTCAGACTTGTCCTTTCGGGAGAATTTTGGAATAGCTCCATCTACCATTGGATGCATGCACCATAGGAATGATTTGATGACCAAAAAGTGACCCCCGACATCAACATGTGCAGTTTATTGGACCATACAAATGCCAATCAAACATAGGTGTAAATTTCCTCAAATTTACATTGGTTTTGATTTTACTTAGATGTCAACTATTGGATGCACATAAACTTCATAATGACAACCTAAAGAATTAACTCCACTTCTCTCTAAAGAGGATGTTTATTATTTTACAGATGTATCACACTCAGTAGAGATTGTACTGAGTGTCAACTCCACTTTTATAGGTAATGACCCCATTTTTTGGAATGGGGACCCAATAGGATAGTTAAGACTTGTCCTCTCGGGAGAATTTTGGAATAGCTCCATCCACCATAGGAATGATTTGATGACCAAAAGGTGACCCCCAACATCAACGTGTACAGTTTATTGGGCCATACAAATGCCGACAAACGTACACGTAAATTTCCTCAAATTTACATTGATTTTGATTTTACTTAGATGTCAACTATTGTATGCACAAAAACTTCATAATGAGATGGGAACAAAGGTATGTGATGAAGAAATGGATTTGAGGAGATCAAGAAACGTCTGGCTTCTTAACGAATATCAATTAAGTGAGCAGTTTTAATAGAAAAACTAGTGCATTTTATAAATCATATATATATTGTTAGATTTGATGGGATAGCTTGGCTAGGAGTGACTTTGTGCTTCAACTTCTTCAGGGGGAGGATTTGATACGGGAAAGTGGAATTCCATATACAATAGTAAGGCCTTGTGCACTTAATGAAGAGCCTGCTGGAGCCGATCTCATTTTTGACCAGGGAGATAATATAACGGTATTCACTCTCATCTCAGGGTTTTTTTTTTTTTTTTTCTCTTTTTCTTTTTATTTATTTATTTTTTTCTTCTTTTTTTTTTCTCATTTGTATTATAGTTTTCTAGTGGTAATTGACTAGTCTTTCCAATATGTGGTAATATCAAGTTATCAACCACATAACTTTCCATGTATTCTCAATAGCATGCTTGAACAGATCTGTCGCTTGCAGCAGTCATGGGTCTATACCCAATGGCTTCTGACCAGAGTATTCGTAATCATGTGATGGATACAGGGGAAGATATCAAGGGAAGAAGTTGCTCGTATATGTATTGCTGCTCTTGAAAGCCCATATGCACGCAACAAGACATTCGAGGTTATAAATTCGTCCACTTTTGGCAATTTTCATCATGAGATATGGAGTATCATGTGCATTATTTGTTGATTTTAGCAAAATAGATGCCATCTATCTCTCTAACAAAATTAAACTAACTTTATTAAATCTTGTAACTTAAACATGGTCATTTATTGGTCCTAGACTTGGATACAAGGTGTTGGACGCAGGAGTCCTAGAAAGCCTGATACACTGCCTTGTCTGGACATGGACATGTATATTAATGCTGAGCTCAGATATGTTAGATCTTCGTAACTTGACACGCGCATCACACACACATGGCTGGATACGAGGTGTGTCAGACACGTGTTTGTCACCAACATGTGTCCAATAAGTTGAATTGTTTTGAATGTTGAGTATCCTTGTTACAGTGTTGTTTACCATACAGTCATCACATTAGTTTGGTGTGTACATGGAACACTCTCTAGAAAGATGGTAGGGGGCACTCTTGACTATACTACCCTTGAATTCAAGCAATTTTCAACTCATGAAGATTGCAAATTGAATGAGTGGGCTTGAGACTTAGACATTGTGCATGGGATTTTTTTTATTTTTTATTTATTTTGTGTGTGTGTGTGTAAAGTAACATGTTTTGTCTTTTTCAGGTTAAGAGTGTTATCCCTTTTAGCGAGCCATTCACGGTGGATCCTGAGAACCCTCCACCTGAGAAGGACTACGACATTTATTTCAAGACTTTGAAGGAGGGTATTACAGGGAAAGAAGCCTTGGAAGAGAGCCCTGCGCTAGTTTGAATCGTGTACGTGATAAATAGCACTTTCAACACTGTAAGTATAAAGATAAATGAAAGGAAAATTCCTTCTTTTAGACATAGTCATTCTCTTTGTGAGAGAAGTTGAGGACAATCCATATTTAGAGAAATGATTATATAGAGTCAAGGTACCACAACTCCTGGTACCATATCATCTTTCCCACCAACATGCCACTTGGAGTTGGATATCAATACCATGAAAATGGTAAGCCCCGCCATGAAAATCACCTGGAACAAAAATGAGGACATTCCATTCATCAGGTGGGCCACATTGTTAGAATCAGTGGACTACCCATGGCCTGATTCAACATACAGGTATGCCCCACCTATTGAGAAATATGATCTTTATTATCTCTTGTATCATTTTCATGGTACAGCTGTTCTCACAAGCAGCATGTTAGCACTTAGCAGGAATGTTTGTACCGTACCACAAGTTGGTGGTATTGTTGCCTGTATGCGATTGGTTCTCCAATATCTATTAGGAGGAATGGTCCAGTGAATAACACATATACCAGATGTTTGTTTTGGTATGCATCGTTGAGTTTTCATTAGCGTCCGACTTCAGGATCAGATGGTGATGATGGGTGGGGCGAGTCATTATGCGCTGCATGTTTACTTTTTATGTTGCATCCTATGTCCTATCATCACCATTTAAGCCTTATCCCAAGTAATTGGGGTCGGCTACATGAATCCTGTTCCGCCATTCCACTCTACATGGGTCCTATATCAGTCCTGTTAATAGAATTTCATAGACGATTATCGATTCAAAGGGTTCTGATCAGAAGGAGATAAATAGTATCATTATTTGCCCGTTCTATACAAGTGGGACAATGGTTTGAGGGTCCAGATTGCTGATCTAATGGCTCCCACTGTGCATGGGAGACATCCCAAAAATCTCCCATTCTGGAAGATCCTTATATTTTGATCGGTGACTTACCCAAGATTGGCTGGCAAGGATCTTTAAATCTAGAAAAAAATTTGGGCATCCCCCATACAAAGCGGGGCCCATCAGAGACCTCTCTGGATCACCCAATCATGGGCCTCACTTGTACTGACTAGGCACATTAGGACATCCTGATGCGTCAGGACCCTATAATTCCTAAAACATTAAGCATGGATCTAAATCAGTGCTCTTTTTTCTTTTCATTTTTTTCACAGAGAACTCCACAAGCACATGTAAATTGACAAAAGCGAAGCGAAAGAAGCAAGCATGAGAAATATAGCAGACATGGGATGATAAGTGAGTTGTCAGCTGCCTGTAGATGACTCGTACCTGTAAAGAAACTTGTGGCTAGGGTGAGTTCTGATATCACTCTTGTTTCATATTGACCCATATGGGCATAGTTCCATATGGCTTTTGGTCAGACTCCCCATTTCAGGCTTCAAGCCACGTCTTTTTTCCTTTTTCTTGTTCTTTTCTTTTCTTTTTCTTGTTCTTTTTTTTTTTTTTTTTTTCAGTTTTGAGGCATGAAGTGCCTACAACGAGGTGAAAATATGACTGTCTATAGACTGCCTCAGACTATAGCTATTGAACTGCACACATGACTTGACATTGTGCCACATATCATAGTAAATATCTAAACTTCTTTTGTAATCTAGTGGTCTTGGACTCTAGTGGACAATCTTGTGTATAGGTTGGTGGGCCAGTGAATGAACAGTCAAATGAAGATGATGAGCGAGGGTCAAGATTCAGTGGGCATAAATTGGATTGGATGGTTATAATTTAAAAGATTTACTTGATTCTGTCAATGACTAGACTGATGAAAACTGCATTTGCATTTGAGGGTCCACGTATCAGTAAAATGCCAAGTGAAAGAAAGACCTTTCTAGAGGTCCCATGACATGCAGCGCATTTTCCTACCAGTCAAGTCTGTTCGTAGGTCTTGTCAGCACACAGTGATTATGCAAAAAATCAGGCTGGTCCATCCATTAGGTGGGTCTGATGTATAAATTTGGGAGGTTTTCTAAAGTTCACCTGCAGTCAACATTAGGCATTTGTGGCCCACAACAAACATGCACATGCGACCCACCTGATGAGTGGACTGGTCTGATTTTAGCATATGGTCATTGCCAATGTAGCAAACTTGTTATGCATAGATCAGATTCCCACATGCTTGCTAGGTTGGCACGCATTATGTGTGTGGGGCCAGCAAAACTCAATGACTTAATAGGTGGCCTCAAAATCTTACATGGGATAAGTTCTGTATAATACAATCACTCAAAATTCATTTTCATAACTTTTTTTTTTCTTTTTTGCACACACCCCCACACCACATGGGAACTTGATCCCATGAACTCAAGTGTTGAAACAGAGTCTGTCTGTAGCTGAGCCATGGAGTCGTGAACAATCCCACCAACGCAGTGTACCGCGCAATTTCCAGTTTCATTATGAATATATTTCGTTTGGGATGCTTATGAGATGTTTACAGAATAGAAGATTTCCTGAAGAAATTCCTCTTTTTGGTAGCTGCTACGAACACTTCAAACGACAACTGGCACCGGAAGCCACTCATCAAGTGGGCCCTTCCTGTAGATACTATGAGCCATTCCGCTGATTTTCGTGCATGTGGATCGTTGTTTAATTAGAAGAAATTGTTCACTACTTTGTTCAGCTACGGTCTACCGTAGGGTCCATTTGGTAAATAACCTGCTAGACTATAGTCTACACCACCAGAGACCCGTTACCCGTCAAAATACCCGAACCCAGGACATGCCCAAGAAGAGCAGTGTCTGTGCTGCGCCCTAGCTATGAGGTATTGGTATCGTCCATGAGGAATACAAGGCTGTATCAGCTCATGTCGGCCCAAAACAAGCCCAAAGAGCCGATACGAAACGTATAAATGGTAAAAAATACAGTGCCTGGTACCCGATACGCCGGTTTTAAGCCTTGAGCTGCAGACAGGACTTGGCTTTTTGTACAGGACTTACCACCCACGACTTTGGGTGTGATGGTTCATCTTCTACAAGTACACAGTCGTAACTCAAATGAACCGTTGAAATAATGGCTCCCCGCTCATACGGGCTATAAACCAACAATTACGAATGAACTGAGGTACAAACCATCTGATCGGTAGACATCTAATGGACGGTTAGATGCAAATAGTCAACATTCTGAACTCAGTGAACAAATGTCGAATAATCAACGGCCAATTATTCGATTAAGACCTACGTACAGCGGGTCCATGGGTTGGACGGTTCAATTTGAGTTGCATGTATGACACTATGGAGTGCATGAGTATGAAGCATCGTTCTGACAGAGTATCAAATAACTCTGTTTGGTTGAATTTCTAGCGCTTGTTTTCACTTTTGGTTGCATGTGGATGGGTCCCATGTCTGCTGCAATGAGAAGGTATCATTTCTTTTTCCGTCAGATGTGTCTGACACGCTATCCTCAATAGAACATGCATTTCAAAATCTCCGGAAGCAACGTGCGTGGCTACATACACGTGTACGGCAATCCAGATTGACAATATGGACCTAACATGGATGGATCCAAGTCTTAAAATCAGATGGATGGCCTGATCCTAGACATCTGATTTCATCCATTGAACTTGGGTCATTAACCAAATGGTCCATCCAAAGGCCACAATCAGATGGTTAGGGTTTAAGCAATCGGTAGGATTTAAGTCCACACTCCATCCATAATGTATGCCACAGTGAAAGGTCATGGGTAGTGAAAACAGGTGAGCCAGACCAAGTCTTTCATGAAATGATCACCCTAAACTTTTTCCGTACAGTCCTGTCTTTCCCACCAACTTGTAATTTATGAAGGGTATCCGACTGATGAAAAAGGTAGGCCAAGCTATGATGATCATCTTCTGTGAAAATGATGGGCGAAAATCAGGACAGGATTGTCTACGAAAAATACAGCTGCGTAAAACATCCAAGCATTGCGAGACCGACACGTTGTACAAAAATCTATCCGTCCAACAAAGGAGAACCATCATGATGATCCCACAAATAACTCTATGGTTCGCATCCTATCTCCATTGCTTGCCTTGGTGTGGCCCACCTGAGCTGTGGGTCTGGATGATTTTTATCCATAGGGCCTGGAATGGAGGATAGAAACTGAAACTGGTGGTTTTGAAGACAATTCCTGTCTGAAAATCAGGATAGTCGGTACATTGGGAAGGTCACAGCATTGAAATCGACCTTCGATGGTCTGGATCAACGTATACACCCAATAATGGGACGAGCCTGATTTTCACACAGGAAGATCTTCATATGATGGTCCACCCCCACCATTGTACGGCTTGGATTCCCAACACCAATCCCGCGTTTTCAGGAAAGAGGGGGCTGTACGTGAAAGTCAAACGTACAGTTCCTACATGGCCGATGCTAACGTTTGAATTGAGGAGCATTTCCGTAAAAAAACGTGAAAACAAGGGTATTTTATTTATCAAAACAAGGAGCATCTTTTTTCCGTTAAAACAGAAGTTTTGAGATGGAAAGAGAACTTTTGTACAGAAAACCTTTCACAAACACCAAAATACCTGTAAAAACCAACGGTCCAAACTCACCGAAAAATCAAACTATCCTCAAAAAAGTTTCCATTCTCTTCCTTCCTACGTTCTCTCAACTTCTACAGGAGAACCTGCGATGGATCCGATTCCACACGTGAAACAGACCCGTGCCGCCACGATCTCTCCGTGCCTCCGATGTAGCCATCTT
The DNA here is from genome assembly GCA_003013855.2 of Liriodendron chinense. Lineage (NCBI taxonomy): Eukaryota > Viridiplantae > Streptophyta > Magnoliopsida > Magnoliales > Magnoliaceae > Liriodendron > Liriodendron chinense. The sequence goes on along the minus strand of PVNU02001962.1, from coordinate 130,065 downwards.
CAGCTTCTCCAGCATCTCGTGATCGGTGCATATGCGACCCGGTGAGCTCAGGAAGACGCCACGTCGGATGGGCGGGGACCACAGGCCGCTCTGTTCATAATCGAAGTCGAATTCTGAGGCGTCGGAGAATTTCACGACGAGTCGCTCCGACACGGACTTCGACACCAATTGGACCCTTCGAGAGGATGTGTCAGGCAATGTGGGAGATGGGTCCTCAGAGATGGACATGGATGATACCTTCAAGGTTCAAAGAAAGACTCAAAAGCTAGAATAGAGAGAGAGAGAGAGAGACAGAGAGAGAGACAGAGAGATGAAATATAGGGAGAGAATGATGAAAAGGACGTGTATGGCGGTATACAATCATGGAAAAGACATGGGTCGCATGATTAGATTTACAATTAGGTGTTTGAATTAGAGGCGATTTTAGAGGAACGTTGCCATATTTAGAGGCGAGGTTGGGCCTGTTTTTTGGGACCGAAATTGTCTACAGCAACTTGTTCACTCATATGCGTAAAACACCTACGCTATGTGTGGCCCACAATGTTTTATGCATAAATCCACTCCGTTCATAAGGTGATAACCATTATTTTAACGACAAATACAAAAGATCAGCTAGAGTTAAAAGGGGGAGGGGAAGAACTCTGATGGGCCGTACCAGTTGGAACGCTGCAAAACTGCTCCTAAAATCCCTAATTTCACAAGGTGTGGCCCGTCTGATATTTGGATCAGGATAGTTTTTGTACGTTCAGTTCACACTGGTAACACTTGATTAATTAACAAGTACGTTTGATGAAAGATACACATCATGGTAGCCCCAAACACAAACCTATGGATGGCATCCAATCGGTATCGTTCTCTGTGGTGTAGCACGCCTGAGTTTTTGATCTGTTTGATATTTTTTTGAAGACCTCAGAATTGAGGATAGAACCTGATGGACGGAGTTGATTTTAAGGATAAGACATGGTAGAGCTCACAAGCTTTGGTTTTTTACGCGATTGGTAAAACAGGTGTGGCACAGAATTCGGTCCATTTTTGTCATTAGGGAGTAAATTACTTCTGAGTGGCATTTATTTCCGAAGCGGATTGCCTGTTGCGCCCGACACAGCGATATCTCTGTGGCACTACCGGGCGAAGCTCTGTGGGGGCCATCTATCCCTTTTGTCAGTTCATTTTAAGACATGAGCCCAAAAATGATACAGATCCGAAGCTTTAGTAGGACTACATTATAGAATGAACGCCTGCTATTGAAACTACTTGAGGCCCTATATAAGTTTTGGATCAAGTTTATATTTGTGTTTTCCCGTTATCCAGGTTTGTGTGACCTTATGAACAAGTTTTGATGGCAAATAAAACATCATGGTGGGCCCTAGGAAGTTTTCCATTGTGGGTGCTCAATCCCCACTAGTTTCTTTGGTGTGGTCCACTTGATCTTTAGATATCCATCAATTTTAGGCTCATGCCCTGAAAAGAGCAGGTTGATCAAATGGACTGCATGGATAAAACACATACATCACATGGCATGTGTATTAGAACCGGAAGAACCAGAATACGGTCGAGCCATCTCTCTACATAACACGAAAGACCGGGTTATACATCTGTCTGAACTCTCCAATTAGTGGACCACATCATGGATGGACTAATTTTTAAAAAAAAAAAAAACTTATAAAAAGGCCATAGCTATCACTTATCTATAATTTCCAGCATTTAATTTGAACATTAATGGTTTTTCTTCTCCACCGTCAATTTGAATACCACTGTTTAGATGGATAGGATCATCCAATTCATGCGTACGTCGGATCAACATCCATAGTGGGTCTCACTAGATGAACAATCCTGAATAAAAGATATCCCTGCCACGTGTAATGTAGCAATATGGATCTACCGTATTCCAGTTCTTCCGGCTCTACGGTATTATATACGAAGATCGAGAGAGAGAGAGAGAGAGAGAGAGAGAGAGAGAGGAAAGGCGACATTAGCGGCCTTCCTTTTGTTTTGGAGAAGTTGGTGAGAAGATAAGATGGAAAAGGTTGACCCTTTGACCTCGGATTTTAATAGTTTATGTTTGAGACGTAGTTGCGGCCCCGGCCATTCCCAAGACAGTACGGTCCTTACCGTGGGGCTCACATTGATGTATTTATTCTGCATCCACGCCGTTCATCTATTTTTTCAGGTCATTTTAAGGGATTATGCCAAAATTGAAGAGGATGCAAATGTCAGGTGGAGCATATCATAGGAAACAGTGTTGATTGAAGGATCTGCAATTAAAAAATTCCTAGGGCCCTTCGTAATGTTCCGTCATTTTTATTTTCCATCCAACATTTTGATGAGGTCACATAAACCTGAATGGAGAGTTAAAACAAATATCGAGTTGATACAAAACTTTTGTGGCCCATTAATGGACAATCACCAGTGTTTCCTATGGTTTGGTCCACTTTAGAATCGGATCTGCTGCATTTTTTTGTATCATGCCCTAAAATGATCTATAAAAAATGTATGGACAGGCGTGGATATAGAATAGAATACATACATCAATGTGGGCCCCATGGTAAGGGCCACACTGTCTTGGGTGAGGCCGGGAACACACCCAATCCGCTCCCGTGTTTGTGGATACCAAAGAGAGAAGTGGTAGTAGAGCATTTGCGCGAGCGAAAATGCCGTACGTGTACGCGTGATCAGGGCCGTTCATCATGCGGTGCACAATGTGAAAAAGCACTCGCTATTTGGGTGGGACACGTGTACGTGAAAATAAACATAACCCAGAATTATATAGTCTCTGACATCATACACGGCCGGTTCATGGTTCTGACAATTGAGGCTCGTGAGTTGTTAATCTAAACCATTGGTCTGGTGTGTCCCACCGTGGATGGACTGTGCCATAGAAATCCCCTTGTTTCTATTTTTATTCTAAAGCTTATGGTTAAGAAGAGAAATAAAATAATGGTCCACATTCAATTAAAAAGGTTTTAATATTGGTCCCTTAGATCTTTCAGAGGGAACTCTCTGGCCACTCTAATTCATGGTTGGAGTCTTAGGAGTCAGCATATAATGGTCTGAAAATGGAATATGGAATATCAAACATGGCCCCCACAGGTGAAAATTAAAAGGTGGTGTGTATTGGGCAAAGATGCAGGCTACATCAAGGCACCAAAAGAAAATCATTTTGCCATGCGGACAGGGGCATTGCATCTGTTATATTCTTTCTTCTTCCTTTGTTTTCTTAGTTTCTATTTATTTAAATCTCTGTTTATATAAACAAAGAACAAGGAACATCGGTTTTATATATATTTTTTATGGAAGATGGAATGCTTTTGAGCAGTGGCTGACAAAACATCTATCAAGAATTCACATTCAAAATGAAATAATTAACTGATGGAAAGGGTTGTAGCATTCAAATTTGAGAGTTTCATTGCGTAGCCTTGATCCATTGTGACAGTACATCATATGATTGATTTGGATCATTGAAATAGAACCTTTATAATGCTGATATTTACGTAACAATGGGTCCTGATTATATACTCTAGATTATCACTAGCTTGTTTGGTGCATGGTATTAGGTGTTATGGAATTGCATTTGGTCTCGTGCAAATTCCATCTAGCATTTGAAATTCCATCTAGCATTTGAAAACTATGGAAATGATTGGATTAATCCTAATATCATATCATTTGGAGCCAATAGCAAGGACTGGATTAATAGTGGTATCATATCATCTACAGCTTAGATAGCGTAGGATTTCACTACATTTGTAAGCCCCACATTGATGCTTGTGTTTTATCCATGCCGTCCATTCATATGTATCCTTTATATATGTCATTTAAGTTGCATACACGTACATGTGATCGATATCAATTGAAATGTAGGCAGTTGATTACAATTCCATGGTCCACTAAATACTGGCTTCACTTAATATAGTGCATTTTCTAAGGGAAAATTTTTATGCCAAACATGAGATTGAATGGTCAAAATACCATGGTATTTCTAGACATATAATCAGTGTAGCAATAATAGCATTAACCTCAATCAAAAGCAATTCCATGCCATTTAATTATGTGGTCCAAATAACCCTAGGGCATGTTTGTTTGCAAACTGTGGACCCTCGCCGATTTTGCGCTCCCACACGACGTTCTTCTCCCTTCCCCTTTCCTTTCGGAAAAGAAGGAGATGAGGATGCGTGAGTGCGAAATCGCCGTTTGTGCCACTGGCTTGCCTCGTTCTCAAGGGCTTCGTTTGGTTGTCGTATTAAGCTGGATATATTTAAGTGAGTTTATATAAAACCAGAGTCGCCACTAGCCAGTTACTTCGAATCTACAGTCGGCTAGACCCCGTAGAAACGTTAGAGAAGGGAATCCGAAGATTCCTTCCTCTAAAATGACTCCTATTGATCTGCGGTCAGAGATTCAAGGTAAGGGATCACGGTTACAGGGTGGGAAGAGGTTAAGCACCCCACACACTGCCCGTACCGAAGTACGGTCTCTACTTCACAGAATCGATCAAATACTTGAAAGTCTAGTTTAATCATCGTATATTCTCATGGATGACATGATGCATGAATGCGGGTCTGAACAGTAAGAGTTTCTAATGGGCAGGTTCCAACAACGGGCAAGCCTAGAGCATACGCTCGAACTGATAGGTGCTTTATGCGAGATGATGCATGATGTGTGCTTGAATATTCAAAGTGTTTATAGTGATATGCACGTGAATGCAGGTCTGAACAGTAAGAGTTTCTGATGGGCAGGTTCCAACAACGGGCAAGCCCAGAGCATACGCTCGAACTGACAGGTGCTTAATTTAAGACATATGCAGTGTGCTTGAGGAATCAAGGTGCTTGTAGTGAAGCAGGGGGGTTGGAAGAAAAGTAAATGTTGCACTTATGCTAGATGCAAATGAGATGATGCTGGAAAAGAGTAGCTGGGTGGACGGAGGTATCGCAAAGATTGGCTTCGAGTGGCTGGATCAAGATTTGGATGGCTTGGGAGGCTTGGACCAGTGGTCAGGCTGGGCTGGACCAGGGCTAGACTCTCCTCACTCGGGCTCTCCTTGGTGGAAAAATGGGCTAAGGGGTGGAGAAGGACTCGGACCGCACCCGGACTGGCTGGACTTGAAGGGATGCTTGAAATGAGAAGGGGAGGGGGTATTTATAGCAGCGGAGAGTGGCACTTTCCATAATTTATTTCGGGCGGCCTGCTATGGGCCGCCCGTACGGCCGCTCCTCGGTTTTCCAGCGAGTACGGTCGCTCCCTCGGGGCTGCTGTTTGACTCGCTAGGTCGACTCAGTGAGTTGACTCAGCGGGTCGACTCGGTGATTTGACTCGACGGGTTGACTCGGTGTTTTGACTCGGTGTTTTGACTCGACGGGTTGACTCAGCGGGTTAACTCAGCGGGTTGACCCAGTGAGTTTGACTTTTTTTAGGATTTTTTGACTGGCCTTTTTTCTGGGGGGTTTTTCAGGCTGATGTTTTAGACTGGGTTGACTGGGTTCAGGTTTGATCTGGGCTATGGAATGGGGCTTACAAGGGTGAGTTTGGCTGAGTTTGGACTTGGAATTTGAGGGTATGGTCCTCCATTCATCCAGCTATCTCTACCAACAGTGTAGCCGAAGGTGGGGTGTCTACAGATGCCCCTCTTTGGCAGAGGTTGCGTGCAACCGAATGCCAAAGCGAGTGGACACCCCACTTCTGACCCGGTCATTCATAGATCATGGTCTGAAATCATTGCTTGCCTTTGCATCTGTGCCAGTTGATCGTTTGGAAATCGATCACTCGCACATACAGCGGGAGTTTGGAGAAAACGTTGTGATTGTCCCTGCATGCGCTGCAACCTGGGTACCCAATCGCAACCCTTCCATTCCCGATCGGTACTAACATCGGAAAGGTACAGCAGAGCCTCTGCATCGACAGTCTTACGAGGTTACTGACCCTGTGATTGATTGTATGTTCGATGTTCTCCCAGATCACTCCAGGAGTACTTGTTTCGCTTGACTGTCAAAGTGGTTAGACGCCCTGCGTCAGATAGTCTTACGGGATTCTACTACGCTGACTTGGACTCAGTCAAGGTACTTCAGGCATCCACGCCTAAGTATGTGTGAGTGAACTCTTTCCACCCAATCTGCTGATTTTGATACTTGGGTTACAATTCATCGTTTCCACCTGTTCAAATGGTTTCTGTGACCGAGCCTTTTGGCTTTCATCTTTTCGTATCTTGGCATGTGGTACGACCGCACTGACACTGGAGTTCAGTTCGACCGTACTTTGAGTGCATTGGATCCTATGGTCTCCGGGGAAACCGCGAGACATCGGATCTTATTTGATTTTTGCGTCGGCTCCTACCTAGAGATATGGAAGATCTCCTGGTGTTTTGGAGGCAGAACGCTCTACTGGGAAAATATTTTTTGGATTTTTGAAAAGGCACCCACTCCGGGGAGTGATACTCCGTGGGGTTTTTATTTGCAAATGAAAATATTTTTTGTCTTTTTGAAATGGGAATCTGGTTTGCACTCGCCTCCACTAGGGATGCCTGTGGGACTTTTGGCTAACCGACTTTTATTTTGAAAGCAGGTAAACATGATGATGGATGCAATGGATGCTGATGCATGGAGATGCATGATGAATGCATGGCTTGGCTCATTCTCTTCTCGTTTGATGATTTTGCTTTTGCTGTGGGTGCAGAGAACTTTGAGCTTATTGCTTGCAGGGTTGTGCTCCCTGGGGATTTTCTTTTTGATACGGAGGTTTGGACAGCGGGTTGGTTAAGATCCCGACCCGTGGTCGATCAGGTCCATCGTCCCAAGATGCTGTTTCTTTGCTAATGAGAATGTACGAGGATATTATTCGACTTTAAGATGTTCTTCTGGCAATACATGTGATTGAGATGGTGTTTGGTTGCCTGTTTTGGTCAAGATTCCAATTTGCGTGCGATCGGATCCATCATCCCAAGCTGTGAAGTGAGCGGAGTTCAAGACTCCTGAAGTGTAGTGCTGGGGATACTGACAATTTTTGTGATTTTTGTGAATATGTGGTCCGAATCTTCAACTGAGTGGTCAGGATAGAGATCGGTTTATTGAAAACACAGGAAATATTTTTTTGTAATTTTCGAAATATTTTCTTTGAAAGCAAGGGAAATATTTTTTGTGATTTTTGACAATATTTGGATTGAAAGCGAGGGAAATATTTTTATGATTTTTGAAAAGGTGATTTTGCAATGTTTTTGTATTTTGTGATTTTTTCTGAAATGCAGGGAAAAGTGTGGAATTTTCATCCACTTCCAGCTTCTACTGCTGGTAAGGTACCCGATCCATTTTACGTCAGCGAGCAAGACGAGTCTCACACAGTTAAGTGCCGTAGTTTTACATCTTCGGATGAGGGGATTTTGAGGGTTTTCAGTCAACACACCCACAAAGTTGCCTGTTCCTCATGTGCAATGCACATAGACCACGTATCGTCCGACGAACTCCTTCGGCCACAAAATGAGCCACATCCTCACATTTCCCTTAGTCAATCCAGTTTGGGGCCTTACGTTGCTCACAATTCCGTAAGGGTGCGCTCCACCTCCCAACAGCCTTAATCCCCTTCATGAGTTTTAGGAACAGGGAACATCCGTCAGATTCAACAGCGACTTCCAAATCAAGGTTGTCTATCATGGTGCGTTCAACACGAACAGGATTGCGGAGTTCTGCCCGCCTGAGCATTACCTGTTTAGAAGATTCCAGACACCCGTACGATCAAGTGTCAGCCATGTCTGGAACAGGTTAGGAAAGAAAGCCCCCGAGAAGTTAATCCCAGTGTAGTTTTAGGTCTTCAGACCACTAGGGATGAATTTGTGCAGTTGAAATTTTTGGTGAATCATTTTTTTTTTTTTTTTGGAAAAGGTTCCAGACTTCAGCTCGAACGATCGAGATTGATGCTGGTTTTTGTGGAAAGCTTTAAAATATTTTTGGTATTTTGAAAATGATCTAGGTCATCAGATCTTGGCCTGAAAGGCTGGGATCGATGCTGGTTTTTTTATTAAAAATCTCTCGGGATGTTGATCCCGACGTAGTTTAAGGTCTTCGGACCTAAAAAACTGTACAAAAGAGGGGCTGGCAATATATATATTTTTTTTTTTGAAATGATCCAGATCATCAGATCTTGGCCTGAAAGGCTGGGATCGATGCTGGTTTTTATTAAAAATCTCTCGAGACGTTGATCCCGACGTAGTTTAAGGTCTTCGGACCATGAAATTGTACATGCTGAAAATACATTCTTTTTGTGTTTTTTCGAAAAAATGTTACAGGCTATTAAATCTCAATTTGAGCGGTCAAGATCATCACTGGTTTTTATTGAAAATCTCTCAGGATGTCGATCCCGACGTAGTTTAAGGTCTTCGGACCAGTACTTTGTACAAGAGGGGGCAAACACATTTTTGCTTTTCGAAATGATCCAAATCATCAGATCTTGGCCTGAAAGGCTGGGATCGATGTTGGTTTTTATTAAAAATCTCTCGGGATGTTGATCCCGACGTAGTTTAAGGTCTTCGGACCAGTACTGCACAAAACAGGAAAGACATTTTTTTATTTTTTGAAAGTACTCGGTGTCGTCGGATCTTAATTCGAGCGATCAAGACCGATACCGACTTTTATTGAAAATCTCTCGGGATGTCGATCCCGACGTAGTTTAAGGTCTTCGGACAAAAAAAAACTGTACATGACAAGGAAAACCTATTTTTTGTTTTTTTTTTTTGGAAAATATCCGGTATCAGAGGATCTTGATTCGACGATCCAGACTGCTACCGGTTTTTTATTAAAAAGTCCCTCGGGATCTTGATCCCGACGTAGTTTAAGGTCTTCGGACCCATTGATGGGGTTGGGCATACTTACCTTGCTTTGTTTAGCTTTTGATAGGGCTGATTGTGATTCGAATGGTCTGGATTACTTGAGTGGGCCATGTGGGCCCTTTTCAGACTTCAGCTTTGCTTTGGAGCACCTTTTCTTGATGATTTGCGAGGCTAAGAAGGCTTCTCATGGTGTGGATGATGGCTTGAACGTCTCAGATCGCTTGTCTTGACTTTGTGGGCCCACTTGATGATTAGATCTTGGATTCTGGACCTTCTTTTGATGATCATCCTTTCGATCTTGTTGTTTGATGGCTCGTGTAGGTTCTTCAATGGTTTAGATCATGATGATCTAGTCTTTGAATGACTTAGGATTGCTTGTGGCCCCCACTTGATCACCTTTCCTTCTCTTTGACTTGATCAGCCATGTTCTGGCCGCATTGCTTCATGATTGGACCGGTGGGGCACCTTTTATATGATCTTGATCAGCTTCAATCGAAATCTGGAGTGGACCTAAAGCCTTGGGCGGCCCACGGAGCGCCATCTGCTGACGTGGACTGGTCAGCCTCACCTACCAAGAACCCTGGAGCCAATCCCGCAGAGAGAGAGGAACCGCGTCCGTACGGGCGGCCCAGGGCAGGCCGCCCATGGCTTGTCTCTTGAGCGGCCTGGGCTGGCTCGTGCTCGGACATTCCCTGGTCCCTGTTGCTGCTGTCCCCACCTGCTCTGTACATTCAGGTTCGATTCCAACAATGAATCTTCTCTTTGTCTCCACTTTCCTCATCATCTTGTCCTCATCTTGCTTTGTCCTTTCTTGGGCCATGGATGGTGGTGATTTAGGGGCTGTGGGGGCTGCCCATGGTGGGTCCCACACTTCAGAAAGTATTGAAGGCTTTAATGATGGAGGGATTTCTTTAATGAATGGTGAAGATGGGGCACTGAATGGAGGCATTGATGAGGGGCTAGGGATGGTGGTTGGTGGAGTTTTGAATGGCTCCATTAATGGTGGGATGGCTGGATTTTCAGATTTGAATGGGCCCCTCATTATGGGAGGAATGGATGGTATAGATAGGATGATGGGATGGGACATAGGTGAGGCTATGCATCCCTTGAGTGTGGGCCCCATGGATGATGTGACGGATGGTGGTGATGGGACCACGAAGGACATAGATGGGCTGATCTCATGCTTGGATGGGATGGATGGTTCAGATGATACCTTTGACGGTTTGGATGCTCTTGATGAGGGCCAGGATGTGCGGTATACTTGTTTGGGTGGACTTGATGTGATCATTGATGATGTCCCCCTGATGATGGATGGTGTAGATGCCTCGATGATCCCTTTGATCGGCCAGGATGATGTTTGGATTCATGATTTCCTATTGGAGAGGGCCGCAGGTCCAGATCTGACCGTTGATTCTTCGATCGGGGTAGCCGGAACCCTTCTGGATGGTTCAGATGCTTTCTTTGACGGTCAGATTGGTCAGGATGCCACGATGTGCGGTGTGATCTTTACTGGTAGCCCTTTTGATGGGGAATATCGTCCTTCTCCTGATCGTCGATCTTTTGCGCACTCTGTTCATGAGTTGGGCGAGTCTTCCCATGCGGCTGAGGTTATGACAGTTTCAGATAGTGATGCGACTATATCAGACATAGCCGTTACTGAGGGCAGGTCAGGGGCTGTCGAGTTTGCAGAGGTTCCAGCTTTTCCTTCTCCTTCGCCCGTCGACCTTCCGATCCTTGATGAGCTGTCATTGATTTCTGGGCCTTTTGTCCTGGAGGGGGTACCAGTGAGGACTTGTCAGCTGCTTCCTCGTCCTTCTTGCTCGCCACGACTACTTGCTTGGCTTGATAGCTTGTCAGCTTATGAGATTCAGGGAGTTAGAGTCCTATGGCTTTGGCAGTCTGATCCATATGGCTAGAGTTGACATTGACTGGAGGATGCTCGGAGCTGCATTGATTGACTGGGTCCCTTCGTTGAACTTGTTTGCGTTCAACGATATGGAGATGGGACCCTCTTTGGAGGAGCTTGCACGCTTGACAGGCCTACCCTGGGATTATACTCAGTATTTCTCGCCTGAAGACGTCGCCGAAGACTGCCACACCGCAGAACTGGTTCGGGATCCCTTATCTTGTTCGTCCTGCAGCTGCTGGCCAGGATGCTGTAGTGTTCTCCTTGGACTTACTGTATGATCTTTTTTCGGGTCCTTGGATTGTGGCCGATTCTACCTTTGCTCGGAACGCACTGATGTTCTACTTGATTGCTGAGGTGCTGTTCTCGGGATGGCGCAGGTCTCAGACTCCTCTGCTTTTTTAGGTGATGAGTCGAGCTATCCGTCGGCAGGGGATCATTTCTCTTACCTTGGCCGAGCTGTTTAATGGGCTGACTGACTGCGCCCTGGGCCGCACTCGTGTCCTTCGCGGCTAGCTGTGCCTTTCTTCAGGTATCCTTTCTGCACCCTTTTTCTTCTTGCTTTGTTAGGGATTGCTTTGCTCTAGCTGAACTTCTTTTCTTTTTTGTGATCAGGTCTGGCTATGGGAGCGTCTTTCTTTGACCGTTCCTGTATCTTTTCCCGACACTCGTTGCCCAGACCTTATGCGACACATCATTGAGTTTCTTCCTCATACAGCTAGGATGAGCGAGCCCTTGTATCGCAGGATGTTTGCTGAACTTCGTGACTGGAACGTTCGTTGGGAGTCATCTTGGATTTCACTTCCTCCAGTGCTTTGCGATGCACACCGCCATCCTCTGATGTTGGTAGGCTTTCGATCCTACTTTTCTTATCATCACATTCGGTTCCTGCGGCAGTTTGGGTATGAGCAGGATGTTCCTCTTTTCGCTTTCACGGGTATCGGGCGTCGAGCACTTCCATCCAGATTCCTCTGACTTTAGGACCCGGATTGATTGTTCTTGGGCAAGTTACTTGACTGCTGATTTGCTGGGTTTTGAGCTGCGGACTTTTCCGATGGCGACCGCCCCATATCAGGTATGGGTTGCTGAGCAGTCTTTGTATCGACGTATCCCTTGTTGGCACCAGACTGTTGACGAGGATGAGCAGGATATCCTTGGAGATGCAGGCTCTTCATCTGGTTCATATGAACCTTTTGAGGAGCGCCCGTTTATCGATCCTAGCTTCCTTTTGGCCACTCATGGCCATCTGCTGTCTGAGATCTCTGCACTTTGATATCATTGTGAGATGATGTCGAGGAGATTGGCTACTGATCAGAGCTTGTCTGATGAGGAGACAGCGATCCGTACCCTTGAGCGCGATGAGACGCATTACCTGCGTATGGAGGTGAGCAGGTTGAGGGAGAGGCTATCTTTTTATGAGTCAGAGGACTTACCTGATGTGGCCGAGGAGGAGGGTAGAGACTGATTGTGTTGGCCACCTACACATTGATTTTTTGCATATATGATTGATGATGATGCTTTTTTTTTTTTGTATTTTTTGGAAAAGATGATATGATATGTGTAAAAAAAATATGATGCTTTTAGTGAAAAAAGAAGAAAATTTTTTGAGAATCTACTGTGCCATGAGTTGTCTTATGAGTATGTCTGGATTTGTGTCGGGATATAGGAATCAGAACTGTTGCTCGGCCAATGCTTTGACCGATGTCTCGAGATTTGACTTGTGTGCTCCTTTGGTTCCCTAGAGGTGTAGGCAATGGAAACTGTTGCTTCTTGAGATTGTCAGAATTTACAGAGTTCTTTGCTCCTGACCGCACTTCTTCTTGTTCTTGAACTGTGATTGCTTGAACCGTTCTGAACTGTCTGACTTCCTGGTACCTGCACTTTTTATTTTTTTTTCTTTTTTCATTTGAGTCATTTTTGCCTGCAGCGCTCTTTCGAGTTTTCACCACAGCCGGCCTTTTCCCGTCATTTTTGCCCGTGGCGCCCTTTCGGGTTTTCACCACGTCCCGGGTGTTTGATCTTGCCTGCCCCTTGGCAGCTATGCTATTTTTACCCTTGGCGCCCTTTCAGGTTTTCATCAAGTCCACTGTATGCCCACTGTTTTTACTCGGAGCGCCCTTTCGGGTTTTCACTCCGCCCTCTTTGTTTAGGCACACATTTTCTTTTTTCTCTTTTTTTTTTCTTTTTCTGAATCCTTGGATAACTGCGGCGGCTAGAGGTCGGGAATCCGTCGTTGCCGGCCGATGGAAGTCTTTCAGCCCTTATCCTGAGTTACGATAATAGAGCTGTCGGTATTTGCTAGAGACCCTTCTGAGATGAATGGATGGATGACTGTGTTTCTTCTTGGGTTGATTTTTTTCTTGGGCGCCTTACTTTGGCTTCCTTTTTTCTTTCTCTTTTCTTCTTTTTTTTGTATTCTCTTTCTCTCTCTTTTTTTTGTCTTTTCCTTTTGAATCCCCCTTTTTTTGTATTTTTCTCTTTTCGAATCCCTTTATTTGAAACACTTGTTGGTGGACGGGAACGATTTCTCAGAGGTCTTAGCTTCGACCTCTTGACTTCAGCTCTATTAAAGTAACTCTTGATAAGGTCAGAATGGCTTACCCGTGAAAGATCTTCACGTTGTCGGCGTTGGTTGGCTCAGGAAGATCCACTCCTCTCATGCTGATCAGCGGCCCGTCCCACGAGGGTTTGAACTTTCCTCTGGGATCCGGAAGGTGCGACGGTAGAATCTTCTTCATGACTATGTCGCCTACCTTGAAACTTCTTTTTCGGACTCTTTTGTTGTAAGCCCTAGCGATCCTTTTCTAATAGCATTGTGAATGACTTAGTGCACGCATGCGCTTTTCATCTGCTAGCTGCAACTGATCGAATCTGGCCCGTTACCATTCTCCTTCTTCAATTCTGCTTTCTAGTAACACTCGTAACGATGGTATTTCCACCTCGACCGGTAGGACTGCCTCCATTCCATAAGTAAGTTCGAAAGGAGTAACGCCCGTAGCAGATCGTACAGACGTTCGATAGGCCCAAAGTGCATATGGGAGCATATCTTACCAATCTCGATAGGTCACGACCATCTTCTCGAGTATCCTGACGATTGTCTTGTTTGCGACTTCTACCCCACCATTCATCTGAGGACGGTAGGGGCTTGATCGATGACGTTGGATCTTGAATTTGCTGAGGAAGTCATCCATCTTCTTGTTGACGAACGGGGTCCCATTATCTGTGATGATGGCATTGGGGATTCCATACCGGCATATGATGTTGTTCTTCATGAATTTGATCACCTGAGATGCTGCAATTGTGGTGTAGGAGGCTGCCTCTACCCACTTGGTGAAGTAGTCGACTGCCACAAGTATGTACTCATGACCATTTGATGCTTTGGGACTGATCTTGCCGATGATGTCGAGTCCCCACATGGAGAAGGGCCGGGGGGTGGTCAGGTTGTATAACTCTGATGATGGGGCATGGATTTGATTCGCATGCTCCTGACACTTGAAGCATTTTCTGACGTGCTAGCAACAATCTGTCTTCATAGTGAGCCAATAGTAGCCGAATCGTAGAATCTTCTTTGCCATCATGTGCCCGTTCATGTGTGGGCCGCAGATTCCTTCGTGTATTTCTTTCATGATCTTTGCAGCTTCTGTTTCATCGACTCATCGAACGAGGATGTAATTATAAGATCGCTTGTAAAGAACTTCGCCACTGATGGTGAACTGGCCGGCCAAACGCTGAATGGTTCGGCGATCTGTTGCTATTGCTGACTCTGGATACTCCTGGGTTTCGAGATATTGCTTGATGTCGGCATACCAGGGTTTGTCAGGGACAGCTTCAGCTTCTTCTATTTGCAGGCAAAAAGCAGGTTCTTCTTGGATTTCGACTGTGAGCTCCCATTCTGAAGCTCCTTTTGGTATCTAGAGCATTGATGCAAGTGTGGCGAGAGCATCTGTAAACTGGTTCTCTGGCTCTGGGCATGTATGAGAAGGTGACTTCTTTGAATTCTTCGATCAGATTTTCAAGATACACATGATATAGTATCAACTTCTTGTCCTTGGTTTTCCATTTGCCATTGGTCTAATTGATGATAAGCTGTGAGTCTCCAAATACTCGTAGCTTCTTGACGCCCAAGATTATGGCTTCTCTTAAGTCAGCGATGCATGCTTCGTACTCTGCCATGTTGTTGGTGCACTCGAACGTTATGCGCCTTGAGATAGGAATAGGGACATCGTCTGGAGAGTAGAGGATTGCTCCAATACCACTCCCTTTAGAGTTTGTTGCGCCAGTCGAAGAATAATGTCCACTCATCTTTCTTCTTTTCTTCTTCTTCAATAAGCAAGAGATCTTCATCAGGGAAGAATGTTTTGAGCGGTTGATAATCCAGGAGGGAGTGGGCGGCAAGATGATCGGCGAGGGCCTGCCCCTTGATTGCCTTCTGAGTGACATAGGTGATGTCGAACTCAAACAGGAGTAGCTGCCATTTAGCTATCCTTCCAGTGAGTGCCGGCTTCTCGAACTAGGTACTTGAGCGGATCCATGTGAGCGAGGAGGAGAATAGGGAATGCAATCATGTATTGACGGAGTCGCTGAGTTGCCCTAGACTAGGGCGAGGCAAGTCTTCTCGATCGGGGAATACCTGGTCTCGTAGTCAGTGAACTTTCGGCTCAAATAATATATTGCTTGTTCCTTCTTTCCGGTTTCGTCGTGCTGGCCGAGGACACAGCCGATGGCTTCTGCTGCTACTGAGATGTATAACAATAGTGGCCGTCCAGGAGTGGGCGGTACTAGGACTGGAGGATTCATGAGATATTTCTTGATGCGATCGAAGGCGACTTGGCAATCATCATTCCATTCTTTTGGAACGTTCTTCCGAAGGAGCTTGAAAATGGGCTCACAAATAGGTGTGAGCTGTGCGATGAAGCGGCTGATGTATTGAATTCTGCCGAGGAAGCCACGAATTTCCTTCTCTGTTCTAGGAGGGGGCATCTCGATGATTGCTCTGGTTTTGGTCTCGTCGACCCTGATGCCATCCTCACTCACCATAAAGCCGAGGAGCTTACCTCCCATTGTACCGAAGACACATTTCTGAGGGTTGAGGCGGAGCTTGTACTTTTCTAATCTGTTGAATAATTTCTTCAGATCTTCAAAGTGTCCTTCAATTGTGCGAGATTTGATGATCATGTCGTCCACATATACTTCAAGCTCTTTGTTCATCATGTCGTGGAATAATGCTGTCATTGCTCGCTGATATGTTGCTCCTGCGTTCTTCAGATCGAACGGCATCACCCTGTAACAGAAGGTTCCCCAGGGAGTGATAAATGCTGTCTTCTCACGATCTTCGACGGCCATCTTAATCTGATTGTAACCCGAGAACCCGTCCATGAATGAGAAGACCTTGTATCCAGCAGTGTTGTCGACCAGAGTGTCGATATGTGGCAAAGGGAAGTCATCTTTTGGACTGGCTTTGTTGAGATCTCAGAAGTCGATGCACATTCGAACCTTGCCGTCCTTCTTTGGTACTGGTACGATGTTGGCGAGCCATTCAGGGTAGTTGGAGACTACCAAGAATCCTGCATTGTATTGCTTGATGACTTCATCTCGGACTTTCAGAGCCCATTCTAGCTTCATTCTTCGAAGTTTCTGCTTCACTGGCTTCATATCTGTCTTGGTTGGCAGATGGTGTACAACGAGCTCTTCATCGAGCCCCGGCATGTCTTCATATGAGAACGCGAAGTTGGACAATCTTGGAGCTAGGAACTCTATCATTTTCTATTTCATCTCAGGTGGCAACGATTTTCCAATGCGTACTTCCCTAGGGATCTCAGGCGTCCCCAAGTTTACTATCTCGAAATCATCGACTACAACATTGGCTTTATATTCGAACTTTTTGAGGAGATCCTCTAGTTCGGGAGCTGGATCATCATCTTCCTCATCCCGAGCTTCGTCCAGACCCATGAGCTCGAAGTCTAATTCGATGTCGAAATCATATGATTCGACTTCAAACTCATGCGACTCTTTAGACAAACTTGGCACACTATTGAATGCAGGAAAAGAACTGCTTTTTGGTTTTTGAGATTTTTCTGAAATGGAAATGCTAGATGTTTTTGGCTTTTGAAAATTTTTGATTTTTTTGGATTTTCGAAATTCATGGGACTTTGAACAAGTGGGCATTGCATACCATGATTGAGCCCAACTTGTTCCAAAGTTCCGGTCGCTGCTTAAACAGGCTTTTTTTTTTAAAGCCAGAGCCCTCAGATGGCTCTTTGGCATGATTCGAAAGTTAGGGGAACGGATGACCATTCAGGACCCCACACTTCCTCCCCTGAAGAGGTGGGGGTTAATGATTCGGGCGAAGAATCATGGTCTGGCCCAATGACCATGATTTCTTGCTGGTCGGGTTCGAGATCTGAGTCGTACTCAGTCCCTCCCGGGTCACTTACCTCGCATTGCAGTTCGTCTGGTTCCACAGTGAGACACAAGTTTGGAACCTGGACATCAGACCAATCTAGGGCTGGCCACTTCCCTTTCTTGGTCCAATGGATGGGCTGCTTCTGCCCTTGGCTGATGATTGATGAAGTTGGTTCTACAGGGATGGGCAAGTCGTGCCCCTTGCTGATTGATGCTGAGATGGGCAAGTTGTGCCCCTGACTGGCTGGAATTGAAGTGGGCAGGTTGTGCCCCTGGTTGATTGATGCTGAAGTGGGCAGGTTGTGCCCCTGGTTGGAAGCAGGTATCAGAGTAACCTGGTCTTGAAGCTGCTGTATTTGACTTCCTTCTTCATCTTCATCTTTTTCTTCTTCTTCTGGAGGCTTAGACGGTTCGAGAATCTGATCCCATCGAATGGGGGGCCACGTGGCCCAAACTAGGCTCATCGGGAGGCCTTTGTGTAGTGCAGTCGGTTGATTCCCTCCTGGATCTTTGCAAGGTTCTCCTGGCTTGATGAATTGGATGGGTGAGCACCGAAATTTCTTCCTCCTTTTGTCCATGAAGGTTGCCCTGTATCCGAGTCCCCATTTGCGTTGGTTATATATCAGCGGTACCTTTCTGGACTTGAAGTGATTCTTCATTCGGTATTTGAGGCTCAGACGCTCTGCCGGTGAAAAGACACGGTCCACCCTTATCGGTTCTGGATTGGCGATAGAGTTCACAGTCTCGAATTCGAAACTGTGAAACGGGATGTCTTCTTCAGAGTGCTGAATATTGATGACCGGGATGTCTGGTTCAGTGGCAGCAGCATTGGAAGGAATGATGAGCTCCTTCTCTGCATGGATAGAGATCACTTGATTTCCACAGATGTATTTCACCCGTTGATGCAGGGTTGATGGCACAGCCCCCGCCTTGTGCAGCCAAGGTCGTCCGAGCAACATGTTGAAAGAGGCTGATATATCCAGGATTTGGAATGTGATGGCAGAGATTTCCGGACCTATCTGTACCTCTATGTCGACCTCCCCTTCCACTGATCGGCGAGTGTTGTCGAATGCTCTGACGCATATGGTGCTGGGTCGAAATGAAGAAGGACTGATTCCCAGACATTCCGCGGTCTTGAGTGGGCAGACGTTTAAGCTTGAGCCATTATCGATAAGGACCAGTGGGACGCAGAGGTCTTTATATCGTAAGGTTATGTTGAGGGATCGCCCATGATCTCGTCCTTCTGGTGGCAACTCATTATCTGTGAAGGTGATGGCACGCGGAGCCAAGAGCTGTCCAATCATCAATGCTATCATCTCTGGTGCCGTATCGGAGGAGACGTGAGCATCGCTCAAGGTTTTGGCAAACATTTCTCGGTGTATGCGAGATGTGCAGAGTAGCTCCCATACTGAGATTTGAGCAGAGATTGACTTGAGCTGAGTCGCCACATCGTATGCGGCTTCATTTTTGTTACCGAGGCCTGAAAGAGCGCCTTTGGGATCTCCTCTGTTCTGATTATCTCTTCGGATGCAACGCCCGTTGGGATTCATGTTCCCTACTTCCGCACATTTTGGATAGTGCCATGGGACCTCTTTATAACTTTCCTCACCTTTGCCTTCTAGGATCACCGGTTCTTGCGACGGTGCTGGTGTGGGTACCAGATCTTGCTCGTATGGAGCTTTTACCTTGAGGACTACATTGTTGCCTGTGCTGAAGGGGTAATATCGAGGCTTGTCTTCATAGACCACATAAGGTCGTGGTCCTGGCTTGACTGTTCCTGGAGCAGGAGTCTCCTATGGAATGAATACTTGTCCTCTTGATATGGCAGGAGGTTTCTTTGTTCGTCCCAGCTGTCGTAGTGTGATTGACACACCTCCGGGATTTGCCCCTTGCAATATGACTGGCTCGACTGGAGGAGCTCCTTCCAAGACAACGGGCTCTTGCTGCTGATGAGTATAATCCTTCCATTGCGGATTGGATTGTTCTGGAGTTGCCCCTTGCAAGATGACAGGTTCGTATGTGGGCTCGATGTATGATTGTGCTCCTTCCAGGACGACTGGTTCCCAGCATGAATGGTTGTAAGGTGCCCCTTGAATAACTGGCATATCATATGGAAGTGCTCCTTCGATTACTACTGGCTCGGAGACTGAAGGAAGAGAGGGACTTGCCCTTTGCAAGATTGGAGGAGGATTTGTCGGCCCGTAAGTGTAAGCATGAATGGACTGGATAGGGGAGAAGAAGCGATCGAGATGGTCCTCTTCTTCTATACTATTGAGTGCAGGGCCACGAGACGAACTGGGGTCCGTTGGATGCTGAGGCAAAGGATTCTGAAGGATGTTGGTGGAAGCTGCTGGAGAAGTTCCAGGGACCGAGATGACGATCTTGCGGTCATCAATTAGGTCTTGTATAGCATTCTTCAAAGTATAGCATCGATCAGTGGCATGGCCACGTCCTTAATGGTAGGCACAATACTCATTTTCTCGGTAGTTTGCTGGCAGAGGATGAGGAGGAGGCCTAGGTGTCATTAGAGTGAGTAACTGCTTTTGTACCAGCGTAGTCATGATTTGACTAAGTGGTTGACTGAGTGGAGTGAACTTCCTGAACTCCCTGTAATTCTGCCTGTTCTGGTATGAGTATTGACTGTTTCCTCTGAATTGCTGTTGTTGTCGAGATGGTTGTGGCTGAGGATTCGGTTGTGGCTGATACCGCTGAGGCTGATGCTGAACTTGATTCTGCTGATACTGTTGACGTCCTTGTGGGGGAGCATGTTGATTTCCTTAAGCAGTGGTGTTGATGTTGTTTACCTCTGTTGGGCGGGGAGGAGAACCACTGCGGTTTCCATTCCCGTGCCCGATAGGTCTTCCCTCCACTCTGTTCCTTTTGATTGGAGTGGCTTGATGAGGCCATGGGGAGATCGTCCCGGCACGGATTCCTGCTTCGACTTGCTCTCCAGCACGGATCAATTGTGAGAAATTCGCATATGGATGCGAGATGAGATACCCGGATATGCCTGGATATGTTGAATGAACAATCATGGAGATTTGTTCTTCGTCGTCGATAGGCATTCGCATTCGAGCTGCCATAGCCCACCAACGACCCACATAAGCTGATAGTGTTTCATCACTCCTTTGCCTGAGAGTTGCGAGGTCGGCTCTTCTGGGTGCCATGTTGAGATTGTACGCGAATCTGTCGACGAAAGCCTGGGAAGCTGTTCCCATGTCCTGATGCGGTGGCAGTCCAGTGAAGTGTACCAATCGAGGGCATCGCCTTTCAGAGATTTTTAGAACAAACGAATGAGGGCCCCTTCATTTCCTGAGATTGCACTCAGCTCTCCACAGAAGGCCTTGAGATGTTGAATGAACAATCATGGAGATTTGTTCTTCGTCGTCGATAGGCGTTCGCACGAATCATTTCCTGGATATGTTGAATGAACAATCATGGAGATTTGTTCTTCGTCGTCGATAGGCGTTCGCATTCGAGCTGCCATAGCCCACCAACGACCCACATAAGCTGATAGTGTTTCATCACTCCTTTGCCTGAGAGTTGCGAGGTCGGCTCTTCTGGGTGCCATGTTGAGATTGTACGCGAATCTGTCGACGAAAGCCTGGGAAGCTGTTCCCATGTCCTGATGCGGTGGCAGTCCAGTGAAGTGTACCAATCGAGGGCATCGCCTTTCAGAGATTTTTAGAACAAACGAATGAGGGCCCCTTCATTTCCTGAGATTGCACTCAGCTCTCCACAGAAGGCCTTGAGATGTGCTGTGGGACAACCGCTGCCGTCGTATCTTTTGAACTTTGGAACCTCAAAGTTTTGAGGTACCTGAGCATCTGGGAAAGGACACAAGTCTCTAAACTTGGTCGAAGGTAGATCAATTCCTTGTTGTCGCTGAAGCTGATTTTGCAAGATCTGGAACTGCTCCCGCAACTCGTCCAGTCCTGAGTGATCTGTTCGAGCGACTGGTGCCTCCTGGAGTAAGGCACGTTCTTCTTCGGCATAGTGGTCGATGTCCTCGACCCTATGGGTTTGCTGAAAAGCAACCGCGGGTTGCTGAAATTGGTTTGATGATTGAACTGGATTCTGATGAACTTGTGCTTGAAATGATTGTAACTGAACTGGAGACTGTACTGAAGGTTGAACTGGAACTTGCTGGAAATTAACTGGATTTTGCTGAATTGAAGATTGCTGAAAATTAACTGGATTTTGCTGAATTGAAGATTGCTGGAAATTAACTAGAATCCTATCGGCGGGGATGTGCTGGAATTGAAAAGTGCTCCTGTTTGCAGGAGGCTGAGATGCTGGGAAGTGACCCCCTTGTTGGGTATTCGCCACTGTCCGCTGATTGATGTGGGCTTGACACTGACCCCCGTTGTGGGCATTCGCCAGTGCTGTCCCTGTTGCTGGAAATTGAATTGAAATCCCATCGGTGGGGATGTGCTGAAATTGAAAAGGTGTCCCATCGGCGGAGACATGCTGAGATCTACTGAGATTGTTATTTGCAAGATTGACTGGAGGTTGACTGGATGTTCCTGCAACGGAAGTGCTCTAAGATGGCCTTGTCGTCGCAGGAAGATATTGAGAAGGATGCCCCATAGCGAAGGGCTGAGATGGCTGTTGTCGGTAGTCTTGGGTAGACTCCGATGGTTGTGCTTGATTTGAACTGAAGGCCGGAAGGACCCGGCATGGCTGCTGAGATTGCTGAACTGGGCCAACCTGATTGTTGGCTGCTGCAGTGGCTTGTGCTTGCATGAATTGCAAGAGCATTTCTTGCATTGCTCTCACTCCTTGTGCCAATTCTTGTATGATTGGCGTATTATCAATGGGCTGTTGCGCTGGAGGTTGTGCTTCGGTCATCTCAAGAGCAGGGAAGAGACGAGTTTCTTCTTCGTGGTCGGACATGGCTTGTTGAGCCCGAGTGCGGATTATGCTGCGGAAGGGAAGTTGTCTCCGCGTACGTTGAGCCCGAGGAGGCGCAATGGTGAGGACTATACTCTACACTTTTTGGGTTTTGGGATTTTCTATTTTTTTTTTTTGGATTTTCTATTTTTTTGTTTGTTTTGGGTAGAATGCTATGCAGATGAGATTGTATGAGGATTAGTGACTTTCAAGTACGGGAAGGATTCTGTTTTTCAAGTCGGATCACGACTAGTGGGACTAGCTTCTCCCCAGCAGAGTCGCCATTCTGTGGACCTTCGCCGATTTTGCGCTCCCACACGACGTTCTTCTCCCTTCCCCTTTCCTTTCGGAAAAGAAGGAGATGAGGATGCGTGAGTGCGAAATCGCCGTTTGTGCCACTGGCTTGCCTCGTTCTCGAGGGCTTCGTTTGGTTGTCGTATTAAGCTGGATATATTTAAGTGAGTTTATATAAGACCAGAGTCGCCACTAGCCAGTTACTTCGAATCTACAGTCGGCTAGACCCCGTAGAAACGTTAGAGAAGGGAATCCGAAGATTCCTTCCTCTAAAATGACTCCTATTGATCTGCGGTCAGAGATTCAAGGTAAGGGATCATGGTTACAGGGTGGGAAGAGGTTAAGCACCCCAGACACTGCCCGTACCGAAGTACGGTCTCTACTTCACAGAATCGATCGAATACTTGAAAGTCTAGTTTAATCCTCGTATATTCTCATGGATGACATGATGCATGAATGCGGGTCTAAACAGTAAGAGTTTCTGATGGGCAGGTTCCAACAACGGGCAAGCCTAGAGCATACGCTCGAACTGACAGGTGCTTTATGCGAGATGATGCATGCTGTGTGCTTGAATATTCAAAGTGTTTATAGTGATATGCACATGAATGCAGGTCTGAACAGTAAGAGTTTCTGATGGGCAGGTTCCAACAACGGGCAAGCCCAGAGCATACGCTCGAACTGACAGGTGCTTTATGCGAGATGATGCATGCTGTGTGCTTGAATATTCAAAGTGTTTATAGTGATATGCACGTGAATGCAGGTCTGAACAGTAAGAGTTTCTGATGGGCAGGTTCTAACAACGGGCAAGCCCAGAGCATACGCTCGAACTGACAGGTGCTTAATTTAAGACATATGCAGTGTGCTTGAGGAATCAAGGTGCTTGTAGTGAAGCAGGGGGGGTTGGAAGAAAAGTAAATGTTGCACTTATACTAGATGCAAATGAGATGATGCTGGAAAAGAGTAGCTGGGTGGACGGAGGTATCGCAAAGATTGGCTTCGAGTGGATGGATCAAAATTTGGATGGCTTGGGAGGCTTGGACCAGTGGTCAGGATGGGCTGGACCAGGGCTAGACTCTCCTCACTCGGGCTCTCCTTGGTGGAAAAATGGGCTAAGGGGTAGAGAAGGACTCGGACCGCACCCGGACTGGCTGGACTTGAAGGGATGCTTGAAATGAGAAGGGGAGGGGGTATTTATAGCAGCGGAGAGTGGCACTTTCCGTAATTTATTTCGGGCGGCCTGCTATGGGCCGCCCGTACGGCCGCTCATCGGTTTCCAGCGAGTACGGTCGCTCCCTCGGGGCTGCTGTTTGACTCGCTGGGTCGACTCAGTGAGTTGACTCAGCGGGTCGACTCGGTGATTTGACTCGACGGGTTGACTCGGTGTTTTGACTCGGTGTTTTGACTCGACGGGTTGACTCAGCGGGTTAACTCAGCGGGTTGACCCAGTGAGTTTGACTTTTTTTAGGATTTTTTGACTGGCCTTTTTTCTGGGGGTTTTTCAGGCTGATGTTTAAGACTGGGTTAACTGGGTTCAGGCTTGATCTAGGCTATGAAATGGGGCTTACAAGGGTAAGTTTGGCTGAGTTTGGACTTGGGATTTGAGGGTATGGTCCTCCATTCATCCAGCTATCTCTACCAACAGTGTAGCCGAAGGTGGGGTGTCTACACAAACCATTTATAAAGTACTTGACACATTAAATATAATTAGCTAGAAATTCATTCGCATATGTAAATCCTTTACCAATATTTTAGTGTGTGGGCTGTTGACTGTGTGGTCTCTGTTTATTCTTTCTATATTAGTCATTTTTCTAACTTTGTTAGGTACTATGTACAGGTGTGAAAATCTACTCATATTCAAAGCATGCATTAGAAAAAGATATTTTTTTTTACACGTTCCAAGTACCATTCATCCAAATCATGGGACTGATGTAGACCATCCATCATTTGGACCCACATTTGATCGCCTATCCCTCTCAAATCACTTGAATTGGATGATGTTTGGTAGATGTGCGGTCTATATTAATGATACTAGAGAGATCTAGCATTGATGTAGACTGCGTTGAATGATCCTTACCATTGATAGTCCATATTAATTAAGTACAACAGAGACGTTTACATGTTGATGTGGCATATGGTGCCCAGTTTTTATTACACATCTCTCTCAAATCACTTTAATGGGATGATCTTAAGCAGCTGATTAGAGTTTAAAAGATAGATAATTTGTATTGAGTATGCTAGAGAGATCTAAGCATTGATGTGGACGGTCTATTATGTAGTACCCACCTTTGATTTCCCATTCTTGTAAATTCACTTTGGTTTGACGTTCCTAACCACCGTGTTAATAGTTTGGAAAATAGACGGTCTATACTATATATGCTAGAGAGGTATATGTATTAATGCGAACAACCTATCATGTGGGGCGCAACATTGATTGCCCATCCTTCTTTGATTGATCTAATTGGCTGAACTTAGCCATCTGATTAATGGTTTTAATGGTACGTATTGCATATACTATAAAGGTAGTAAAATCAAAGAAGGCAATCTATATAAAACAGCATTTCTTTGGTGGGAGATGTGCACATTTTTTTACCATTTACATAAAAATAGATGAGTGTAAAATTGTTTGCATGGAAAAGTAAACGAAAACAAACTTGTGGAATCCAGTTTACAAATATAAATTGGAACGAACATATATAAACGTTTAGAAAAAAAAAAAAAAAAAAAAAAAGAGTCCCCAGCTTAATCAAGGATGGGTATAAAACAAAAATTACAATGAAAATGAGATTAAAGGGGCTTTTGGATCCTAAGTTACTTAACATAAGCTACTTGAGGCATAAGTTATCTGAGATAAACTAAAATAATTAACTTTAAAAATAAAAAATCATAAACCAAACTTATCTCAGATAAGTTACTTATTTACTGCTATAAATAGAAAAAGTTACTTATTTGGTGTCATCCAAATGGACCCTAAGCATATGATATTGCCTTATTATTTGGACCATTTAATGTATATTTTCTTTTTAACTATGTACTTTATAATCATCAATTCAACAATTAGAATTCCTTGGTCATGGCTAATTTTGAGATATGCTCCATCTATAATCTAGCCACAGTTTGAATGGTCACAAACTCAGAACTATGGCCTTTTAATATGTGGCCCTGGGCATCTCCCGGGGAGGCACACTAGATTGATGGCCTGCTTAAGGCCCTAGTCGTCACTGTGTAGTCAGTCAATGGATATCGTCCACTGGTGGGCCATTATAAAAGAACATAAAGCTTACTCCAATCCGTTCCAACTACATTAGAGAAATTAGAGTTAAGGCCCCTGTTAAAAAGTGTAGAGTCTATTAATTGGACAGCTAGGATTGTCCATTTAGTGTGGTTTTTGCATATGGGCCATCCACAGTAGAACCCGCAGATGGATGGTCGTGATTCACTGATAGCACTACCACATTACGAAGCTCAATTGCAGCAATCAAACAGTACTGATTTGTCACCTCCTGTTTCCATCACCCAAAAGTGAAAAACCATTGGCCGGGTGAGCTCGGTTGTGCTTGTGCCACGATTCAGCTGTGTTAACTCATCGACATCAGTGCATGTATGTATGTCTATCCAGACCCTCCAAGTCATGGGCCATCTCGTGGTGGAGGATACGCCAATCGTTGCAGTGATTGGACGATCTTAACCATCTGATTTTTTATGTTGAATTTGCTCTTTTGATTTTCTATTAGCCGTTCACTTGGAGGGCCCCCTAAAAATCAAGCTGTTGCACTCAGTTTTGCCTCATAATTTTTCTACCCATTCATTTGTTTTGGACATCATGGCCCACTTGAGGAGTGAAATGATCTGATTCTTAGGTCATGATTTCTAAACAGGGTAGAACACCACACATGTCACATATTAGCACGCGTGCTTGTGTGTGGATGAGCAGAGCATGGGAAACCTTTTGGCCCTCATAGCCGTCTTGAGTTGTGGACAGTTGGGTTCTGATGGTTTGCTAGCACAGCACGGACCCTCGCCACACAAGCCCACAAGTTCATACACATGCCAAAATAACTAATGTTTTGGTGCATGAAATGGCTCCTGACTATGCAGCTGACATGGCACAAAAATAAACCGTTTGATCCACTCACCAGGTAGGTTACCCTTAGTATGAATTCTCCATATCGAATCTCATGCTAGAAGACGTCATTAATGCCCCGCCTCATGGGTTATTTTTTTTTTTTATGGGTTAGTTCACACACCCCATTGTTAGTACACTCACCCACCCCTATTAGTCACATAACAATGTTAGCCACCCCCACTATGGGAATCGATACCATGACCTCAGTGAGGCAATCTTTACTCAATCTGCCACTTGAGCTATGGATCTTGGTGTGGCTCTTTTTTTTCTGACAATCATGTTCACTCTCCTAATTTCTCTTCTGTCTGTCACTTTCACATTAATCTTTTCCCCCTTTTGTCTCCTCTAAATCTAATTGCAGCCCACATGCAATTCACATAAGCCGTTTGATGCAAATCATATGTGCGTTTTTCAATCTGCCCCTCAAATATTTAATGGACAACCAAAATGAGATGAATTAAATTATTGGGTGAGGTGTACGATAGAAAACAACGGACAACCAAAATACTCCTAAACTTAACATTAGGTGGTGGGAACTAATGATAACCTGAATTTTGGGGCATTTCATTTTCATGGTGGGTAAACCTAGAGGATGGGTTAGAAAGTGAATTGCGCACACCACCGACCTAAGTGGTGTGTTGATATCACCAAGTTCTGTGAGCCCTATCATGATGTATGTGTTGTATCCACGCCATCTATTTGTCCATCTATTTTGTGAAATCATTTTAGGGTATGGTCCCAAAAATGAGGCAAATCCAAAGCTCAAGTGAACCACACCACAGAAGCACCGGGGATTGACTGCCTACCATTGAAAACTTTTTGGGGCCACAAAAGTTTTGGATCAAGCTAATGTTTATGTTTTCCCTTCTTCTAAGTTAACGTGACCTCATGAATAGGTTGAAAGACAAATAAACATCATAGTGGGCCTTGCGAAGGTTTGAATTGTGGATGTCATTGTCTTTCTGTAGTATGTTCCACTTGAGCTTTGGATCTGCTTCATTTTTGGGTCCATGCCTGATCTTGCAAAATAAATTGACAGTGTTGATATAACACATACATCATGGTGAGGCCCACAGAACTTGGTGACATCAACACACCACCAAGGACGATGGCGCACCACGCAATCTGCTCCCTTAGATGCCATATACATACAGAGGTGGGCCCTCAGATATAATTGTGGCATGGTATTTTACTTGTCGAGGTACTGGCCAGTTTATTGTCATAGAGCCTTTCTTAGCTTGAACCGCTGTCATGTCATTAATATTGAGGCTATGCCCTAAGGTGCTGCTACACCGAAAGGCTTTATCCAAGTTCACAAATAAAAAATTATAAATTAGACCATTATATTCAAAACTATGCTTTTTAGTTGACCAAAGTAATGAGCTGGAGATGAGCAGAACAGACCCGAACTGCTAACATCTACCACAGCCCAAATCACAGGCCCTCATCCTCCCATTCATTCTACCATTCTATCCACAGGACAAATGCAAAAGTTAAAAATTGTTCTATTATGGATATGGTCCAGTCCCGGAAGACACCGCAGATCGGTGAATGAGTACCCTGAAGTGTGGGCCACCTCCGTCACCTGTCCAAAATAATACTTGCATACCCAGTTGCAGAGCCTCGAGTTTCGTGCTTTTGAATTTCCTTCCTTGTAACAACCAGGGAAGACGTGTAAGCAGATGTCATGTCCTTCACAGTGCTAAGCCAGGAGGCAGGGGATTTGTGGGGCCCACCATAATGCACGGGTTATCCATTTTTTTCATATCATTTCAGGTACAAGCCCAAAATTGGGGTACATGATCGGACGACCCACCATTAAAAACATTTTGAAGCTGTAGAGTTTTGATTAAGTTGATATTGTGTTTTCCCTTCATTCATATTTACGTGACCTTATAAATAAGTTGAATGGTAAATAAGCATCATGATAGTAGGCCGCACAAAGGTTTCAACAGTGAGTGCTATTATCACTGTTGCTTGCCTTTGGTGTGATCCACTTGAGCCTTGGATTTGTATCATTTTTTGGCTCGTGTCCTAAAATGATATGGAAAAATTGAATGGACTATTGTGGATGAAACCCACACATCAGGGTGGGTCCAATAGAGTCTTGCCTGGATTGAGTCTGTACCAATGGGGCGGAATGCAATCTGCCTCTCCTCCAGAGCTGCAAAACGAACCTCAAATAGCTGTCCCATAGGATACGGGCAGGCATGTAAACATCAGACCTTCTGCATGAATGACCTCACCCCAATGATGACCATTTTTTATTTTTTCATACATGCACTCACACTACAGTTGGATTTCACCGAGATGGCTACTCAAACTTGTGACCTCACATTGAAACTCTTGTGGGTCTACCGGTGAGGCATGAGTAAGGACCCACCCCATGATGACCAAGTGCAAACTCATCAGTCGACCCACATGCCACATGCATTCAAGTGGACCCATGGAATTTGTTTTAGCCTGTCCACTATTTTGGTACCTGGTCCCCACCTCCCTCAAACACCAATTTAGTAGAACCCCAAGTACCCACACTTTGGCACCGGTGATGATGGGAAAGTTTTGTAGGCTATGCTGTATGTGTTTTATCCATGTTGTCCATTTAATTTGCAATCTCATTTTAAGACAAGATTCCAAAATGAGGAAAAAATAAAGTAGATCAAATTATGTGTATTACAACAAAATTTTGTAGTTTTTTTTGTCTTTTTGTGCTTTTATTTTGTTCTGTATTGAATATAATGGGAAAAAAAGTGGTTTATATATATTTTTTCAGCATAGATTCTTGTAGTGTGTGTTGATTTATGCCAAAGCTCTAATGCACACTTAGGGGATGCGGCTGATGGAAAAACTATCTCGAAAACCTTTAACCGGGTGAATGCACCCATATACTCACCCATAGGGGTATCAAATCTCGATTGGCCTAGGCTGACCTTCTTGCTTTGACCATTTCTTCCTCACCGTATTTTACCCTTTGAAATCCTGTTTTCCGATCATATTCTACGTTATTGTCATTCTGTTCTAGTTAGAGGCGTAAATCTGCATACCAAGTGTGAAGTTCATTTACACAAATTTCTTTCAAACAAGTATTTTTTGTTCCCATTACATTAAAATCAACAGATCCAAATCTCAAAGTGAACCACACCATAGGAAACGATGGTGATTGAATGCCCTCCATCTAAGCCCATTATAATGTTTATTTGCCATTCAACATTCTCATTCATTAGGTCACATAGACCTGGATGAAAGGGAACATAAATATCAACTTGATCCAACACTATTATAGCCCCAAGAAAAGTTTAATGATGGTGTCCAATCACCATTGTTTTCTATCACTACAAGAAAAGTCACCTTTACCTAGGAAATTTTTACCAAGGAAACAAATTTCCTGGGTAATAGTATGTTTTTACCGATGAAAATAAAATTTCGTAGGTAAATACTCATTTGCTTTTACCAAGGAAACTTTTCCTTGGTAAAAGGGATAAATATCAACGAAATTAAAATTTCCTAGGTAAAGATGGAATTATTTCGTGGCTAAAAAGATAGGTTTTAGCTTACTTTCACTGATCGTTGGTGATTGTCCATTTTACCCAGGAAAGTTTTCCTGGGTAAAAGTAAAATTTTTTCCAAAGAGAAACTTCCTCAGTACAAGAGTAAATCACCAATGAAATGCACATTTCTTGGGTAAGTAGGAAGTTTACTGAGGATTATTTTTCTCGATTAAACAGGAGCCTTTACATACGAAACTTTTTCTTGGTAAAAAGTTATAAATGACGACGAAATTTAAATTGTATAGATAAATGGAAAGTTATTTCGTAGCTAAAAATACAATAGTTTTAATTTTGTTTAACCAAGGAAAATAAATCATCAGTAAAAGCCCTCAGATACCGAGGAAAGTTGGTTGATAATTCTCACTTTTACTCAGAAAATTTGTCCTTAGCAAAAGTAACTTTTAACATACACATCACGGTGAATGGTCTCTCTGAATGGATGTACGGTGTGGTCCAAACATTACCTGCATCCAAACGACCCTTCAGTATACCCTAAATTGGGAATGGGGTCCAATGCAATCTAGTCCATCTGCATTTTGTGGAAACAAAAATGGTATTTGCTGCCGCTGCTTAAATCATCGCAATTGGATGGTCCTGAACATTCATAATCGAACCTATATTCTATGAACAATCTTGTTCATCAGTTTTTGCATCTGCTGACTGGACGGTTTGGATCATCCCATCAGTATGGTGTTTTCAAGGCAGACCGTGAAAAAGTGGGTCAGGCTAAATGGACGGTCTAGATTAATCTGCAACAGGTGTATGGTAGAAAGAGATGGCATGTATTTCATGTACGGAACACTGTGGGGCCCACCAGATGAAGCAAATCCAAATCTCAGATGGGCCCCACCGTCAGAAACATTGAAGATTGAAAGCCTACCGTTGAAAACATTCTAGGGTCCACCGTGATGTATGTGCTTTACTGGCACACCATCCAACCATTTTTCCAACTCATCTGGGGACACGTGTCCCCATAGATGAAGGCGATCTAAATCTCAGATGGGTTCCACCTCAGAAATAGCGGTGATTGAATGTCTAACGTTGAAAACTGCTAGGGCCCACCTTGCTGTATGTTATACATTCACACTATCTATCCATGTTTTAGCCCATTTCTGCACACGTGTCCAGAGATGAGGCAAATCCGAATCTCAGAGGGGCCCACCACAACATGGAATTGTGGTGATTAAACACCTGCCGTTGAAACTCTCTAGGGCCCAGTGTGATGCTTGTGAGAAATCCATCCAGTTTATCTATTTTGCCGGATCATATTAGTACACGATCCAAACCGCGTCCCCCCCAATTAAAGCCACATTTTCCCCTCTTTCGTTCTCCCTCTAAATAGAGACCCATCTTTCGCTCTCCCTCTCAAAAACCTCTCACTCTCTCCTCTCACTCCAGATCTCTCCCTCTCCCTCACCCTCATGGCCATCGCTCCAAATCTCTCTCTCTCTCTCTCTCTCTCTCTCTCTCTCTCTCTCTCTCTCTCTCTCGCCGTGGCTCCGATTGTCGAGCCTCACGGCCATCGCTCCAAATCTCTCTCTCTCTCTCTCTCTCTCTCTCTCTCTCTCGCCGTGGCTCCGATTGTCGAGGAGCATTCTCTCGCCGTGGCTCCGATTGTCGAGGAGCATCCTCTCGCCGTGGCTCCGATTGTCGAGGAGCATCACCAGATCTCCCAAGGTATTTTTTTCTCTTCCTCTTTTCTTTTTCTTTTTCTTTTATTTATTGTTTTCTGTGAAATCTTGTGGAAGATTAGGGTTTGAAATGGCGTTTTGTGAAGCTCTTTGTTGTTAGGGTTTTAATTCTTTTCATATAGTCTCTAGCAAAATGTCAGCGTGGACACTGTCTGTTCATCCAGTGGGCTACCATCATGGGATAGGCGATACCCCCGATTATTCAGTTGGTGGCCTGCAGATGGACAATTAATGGGGGCCTTGTAAAACCATTAGAATGATTATATGGGCCAGATTTTTCGGTAACAATCTCCCCACCCAATCCCACTCCATCTGCCTTATCTTCTTTTCTTTTTCTTTTTTTTTATCTGGTTTAGGTTTTCGGAAAGAAAATGGGGTTTCCCGTATTCTATTGTGTTTTTGGGATTTCCATTGTTCCATGAAGATTTCGATGAATTACTCTGTGTTCTTATTTTGGGCTGGATTTTCATTGTTCCACCAAAGAAAGAATGCACGCCTACTGTTTGACGAAATGCCCCATACAAATGTCGTCTCATGGACTGCTCTGATGGCCCGATATAGTGCATAAGCTCAATCAAGAAAGCTTGAGGTACGTTAGTACTTCAATATCAGCAATCTTTGTTTGTTTTATCCTAGACAACACCATGTAAACAGCTTTGGTTAATCTCATTTCATGTCTTGATATGTGCTCCATTATTTTTTGTTTTAGTTTATACTTTTTGTTTCTTTTAATAGGTATCAGTTAGAACTGATGGTTGCTAAGCTAGTATTTTGCCATTCATTGGTCGACTGGGGCTATACATTAAGGATCAGTTTCTCCAGCTCTTTCTAGTGTTGACATCAGAATTGTAGCAGCTAGAGAGAGCAGCAATGCTTTGCTGTAGAATGGCAAATTAGCTCTTGAAAATAAAACAGGACCAGATTGTTTTTTCATCGGAGGGCCCCTATATGGTGATACAAGTTACAGTGTTGAGGCTTCAAAGGTTTGTATCAATTAGAAGTACAGACAACAAATTCACCTTTCATTATAGTAATAAATTCTGCTGTTTCATTCAAAAGAAACGGTGCTTTTTTGTTTGACCGAGCATCTGTACAGTTGAGCCCGACGTTTCAGCACCCTAATCAGTTCATGTTGTCAGCCACATCATGGATGGGTTGCACATCAATATTTCTTGTATCTGATAATCCTAACCTTCCAATTGGTGGCCTGGGAAGGGAAAATTACAGAGTGGTCTACATTTAATTGAGAAATTATTAGGGGAGATTTGGTGGTATCTATGCTCTAACTCTCCTTACAAGTGCTATGTACTTTTTATATAAAAAAGGGTGTGCCCCACAAGTACAATTTGTTGGCAGCAAAAATTTCTCATTTGAAGATTGAATTTTTCCTTGCTTCAGTTGTTGGTGGATGTGATTCGTCTAAAAGAAATGTTTTATGCATTATCTGTTTTCGATGACAAAATGTTTTATAACTACTAGCTGTTTTGTGTGCTCATATTTGCATGGAAACTCATTAACCTCAAGGAAATTATGATGGAAACCACACATCTACCAGTTCTAGGCCTTCTTCCTTCCAATAGTTGTGCTCTAAAACAACCTAGCACCATTTTTTTTCCTTTTGCATTCTTGCAATCTGTAATGGCTATTATATTCCCTAATATCTTCTAGTTTTGAATGCTCTGTAATCCCTCTTCAATCTCTCTCTCCACCAAATTCATGTTTTGATGCGAAACAACTCAAGTGGAGTTGTTGAAGGACAAGTTCAGAACCCCAATAATTAATCAATCAAATATGGGGTAATACTTATTTTGTCTTTAGCTGTAGAGCCTCATTGTTACTTCTTTTTTGGTTTGTTTGTTTGTTTGGATAGAGGTGTAAAACAATTAATGGGGGCCTTGTAAAACCATTTGCGATGGGGCCCACCATGGAACCTTTTGGTTCGCCAAAAGGCGGCCTTGCAAGTACCGCTTATTACTGTTCTGAAAGAATTGCCCAATCAGGCATTTGCATGTTTTTGCTACAAGGAATTACCAATTTCAGGTGTCAACAGGACACTTTTGAATAGAAATTCCAACAGGGAATTTATCTTGCATTTATCTGAAGACCAATTTCAGTGAGGATTTTCTGTGTAATTAAGGTGATTAGACTTTGTCATTTTCTTTCTGAACACTCATCTGGATAGAACATCTCTATAAGCTCAAGTCGAAATGTATGTGTCAATGTGAAGTTTCAACCAAACAGGATATTTTCCAGGCAGAATCCTCACAAACCATCTATCCAAATAGCCTGTTTGGAATCTCCTTGCTGAAATGGGCACCAAAGAACCATCAAATTGAATTGAAATTGGAACGCCCTACCAGACTAAGTTGCGATTGTTAGTCTAGTGATGAAGAAAAATAACCAAATTGTAGTTTCCTTGCTTAGCACTCACAAGGGGGCTCTCATCTCCAAATTTCAGTTAAGCTACTTTTAACTTTTGGACTCCAAAGGAATCCAACTGGGCGCAATTTGAGGGTTACTCCCTCATTTTAATTACAAGGTAACAACATTACCTTTTTTTATTTTTATTTCCAATTGATTAAATTGATTATTTGCAATTCAACTCACTTGTGCATCCAAACACAATCTGTCTTTTTTGCATTTGTTCCATTACAGATATAGAGATACAGAATTCAGAATAATCTAGGACATTCAGATTATGTTGCAAAAAAGTGGGCCCAAAGTGTGCAATTTGGATACATTCACACCTTGCGCGTGGGCGCGCGCACACACACACGCCCTAGCAACCTGTAGGGAAACCCCCTAAGAAATGCTATGTTTTCATATATGATGATGAAGTATGCTACAATGTTTTAAAACCTGGACTGGATGTTGATCTGTTTTTGTTGTGGTTTAGTTCAATTGTTGCCGGTTGGTCCAATCCAATTGGACCCACTTGGTCGGCTCTGGCCCAGACATCTGCTTCCTCAAGAAAAATGAGAATTGTGGGAGGGGTGTGCTCCAATGGTTTTCATTTGCATTTAGCTTACTTTGGGTACTCATCTTTGTGCAATGGATGCTGTTTGCAGCTGTGCATCTGTAATCAAATTGCAGATTTTCTGAATGTGCATGACTTCTGCAAATTGCATCCCTCTTAACATATTCCTGTCCTCTTAACATATTCCTGTCCTCTATATCTTTGTCACACAGGATATCACGATGGCACCGGGGGGGCGGCAAAAAACGATCTTATGCGGGATCCACCAGTACCTCACAGGTTGGGTCAAAGCATCCGTCAGAGTCTCAGCCTCCCCCACAGTCTCAGAATCCGTCACAGTCAGTGTCAGAGCCTTCTATCCATCAGACCACAACTACCACTGCATGTAAGTACTGTAATATTTAAACTTAATGTTAATTGCATAATGTGTAATCACACATATATATTTGTTGGGATTTTATGTCGATCCATGATCCCAGCATCGACTCCGACATGGTTTGCTGTCACGGATGTTGATAGGAAGCACATCTATTAAAACATTATTACGGTGGTATGTATTGGTTGTATGTACCGGTGGGATTGACATTTCGATTTTATTCAAAGCATTATTATGGTTGAATGGTCATTTTGATTGGTATCCGATTGAATGTTCAATCAAGTGATTGGGATATTGAACATTGAATGTTCTATCAAGTGATGGGGATATTGAATATTGAATGCTTTTAGGTGGCAGGGATATTGAATATTGAATGCTTTTAGGTGGTAGGGATATCGAATGTTCCAAAAGAAATATGGAATGCTTTCAAGTGGCAGGATAGTGGATGTTCCAAATAAATATTTCGTTGGCAATGAAAAGGTAATTCTACTACCTTTTCCAAGGAAACATTCCTTGGTCATAGAGTTTTTCCAAGGAAAATTTTCCTCAGTAAAGATCGCATAATTACCAACGAATTAAACAATTGCCACGAAATTGTTGACTTTTACCGAGGAAATTTTTTGTTGGAAATGGTCAACTTTTTACCGACAAAAATTTTGATTTCATCAGTAAATCTTTTTCCCTAGGGTGATATTTCGACGAAAATAGCGACGAACATTTTCGTTGGGAATAGCTTTTACCGAGGAAATTATGACATTTAGCCAGGAAAAATTTCCTCGGTAAAAGTCATATTTCTTGTAGTGTATGTTGTGGTCCACTTGAGATTTGGATCTACCTCTTTTTTTAGCGAGTTAGGAAAATGGATGAACCAAGTGGATAAAACACATGAATCATGATACTTTATAGAGGTTTTTCAAGCATTGACCAGCACAGCGGTAGTAATGGAGGGGCCACTACTGAAACTAAGTCTGCCTCCCTAATATGTGGGCCACCCTTGGCTGTTTGTTTCATACCATCTGCTGCATTGTAGGCATCCCCTTATAGATGGATAACATAAGATATCACTTAACTGTGCCATGTTGACACGTGTACCTTGCAAACATGGCATGTACACATGTAAAGGTGCATGTGGGGCTAGCCACCTCACTTAGGATGTCCTCGTTCCTTCCCTCCTACGAAATACAATGTGTATTTATTCTCAAGAATAGACAGAGGAGACTTGCTTGTAACTAACCTATGATTAGGTACTACCTCGCCTGTCCTAGGGCATTGAAGGCCCCTGTGATACATGGGTTTTGCCTTTGGTGTTCATCAATTTTCCCAAATTATTTTAGTGCATAAGCTTAAAAATGAAGTAGATCCAAAGCCATGTGGATCAAAGGAAGAAGCGGTGGTGATGATACTCACCTTTGAAACTTTTGTAGGGCCCGCTATGATGTTTACATGCCATCCAGCCTCTTAATGAGTTCAGATACACCTAGACAAAGGGAAAACACAAATATTAACTTGATCCAAAACTTCTCCAGCTCCCAAGAGGCTTTTAATGGTGACTGTTGAATCCCCACCATACAGTCCACTTGAGACATGGATTTGCCTCTTTGTTAACTTACACCCTAAAATATGGCAAAATGGATAAACTGTGGGGAGTAACCCATACATTATGATTTTTTTTTAATTTTAATTTTATTTTTATTTGGGTTAGCACACTCACCCTCATGGGCCATGGTTAGCCACCTCCACTTGGGATATTAAAATAGTATTATCTTCAGTCAGTTTACCACTTGAGCTATTGATCCGGGTTATATTGACTTTGTCCATCTCAACTCATTCTAAGATATGAGCTCAAACAAGAGGGGATCAACTTGTATGGCCCATTTGACTTGGGTCTACCTCATTTTTTAGCTTATACCCTCAAATAATGTCAAAATGAATTAATTGCGAGGATAAACCCATACATCACAGTGGGCCCTTAGAATCCCGGACTAAGCCAGGGACTAACAAGTTAGTACCCAATCCTTGTGGCCCTGTAGCCAGGTAACGCGGCTCCGCTGTAACCCAAAGCTCTACGTGGCAACCATGATATGATGTTT
Organism: Liriodendron chinense; assembly: GCA_003013855.2. Taxonomy (NCBI): domain Eukaryota; kingdom Viridiplantae; phylum Streptophyta; class Magnoliopsida; order Magnoliales; family Magnoliaceae; genus Liriodendron; species Liriodendron chinense. The sequence continues at coordinate 92,959 of PVNU02001962.1, read as the reverse complement.
GTGTTATATTTACTTTGTCCATCTCAACTCATTATAAGATATGAGCTCAAACACGAGGGGCTCCACTTGTGTGGGCCACTTGAGTTTTGGATGGTTCATACTTACATCATGGCCATGTACCTGGCCGGTTCGCTCATTAGGTAGGCCCGAGGCACGTAGGAAAATAGATGGTTCGGTAAAAAAAAAAAATGATATTCCATATTCAACACAATACTTTTCGGCCTACCATCCTGCTTTTTTCATATTCAATGTTGCCACCTGATTAACGGTCTGATATCTCACGCGGGCACTTTGTCGGGACGTGTGCCGCGAAGGACTCTTTCCATCTCGCGCGAGAGCGCGACTTGCCTGCGCCGTGGAACCAGCAATGTGGGTGAGATCCTGACCGTAGAGCCTACCTCAGATGTATTCATTGTATATCCACACGGTCCATCTGTTTTTCCACCTTATTTAAGAGATTTCTCCCAAAAATGAAGCAGATAAAAATCTCAGGTGGACCACATCACAGAAAACAGTGGTCATTAAACACCTACCATTAAAATCTTACTAGCGTCCACTGTAATGTTTATTGTCCATCCACTTGTTTATAAGGTCACACAGACCTGGTTGAAAGGAAAAAAAGACAAATATTAGCTTGATCCAAAAATTATTGTTACCACTAAAGGGGGTTTTATTGGTCAATAACCACTATTTCCTGCGGTGTGGTCCACCTGAAATTTCATCTATTTCAGTTTTGGGACCATGACTTAAAATAAGCTGGAAAAGTAGATGAACGGCGTGGATACTTGATGCATACATCGAAGTGGGCCCTACAGTCAAGATCTCACCCACATCGAGGTGGGCCCTACGGGTGCGAGCACACCTAGAATTCTTCCCTTGTCCGTTCCCTATATCCTCTCTCCCAAAGGATTGCGACGGTGATTCGCAGGTGTAATGAAATTGAAGAGGTGAGTCGCGAATCTCGTGATATTTATACTAACTTTCTCACACGTATGCAATACTGCTGCCATTCATTAGCTTTTTTGACCAGTATACATGCATTTGATTACAGATAAGGCAAATCACCATCAGGTGGGCCACTTGGATTGTTCGAAATAAAATCACCAACAACCTATATTCAACGTACCAGATGACGAGAGGGACAATCTGGCTTTGGAAAATGGGTTAAAAAACAGGGCCTGCCTATTGGATGGACCAGATCACGTATTACAGCTGCCACATCGGCATATGGATGTGATTAAACCCTGCAATCGATCCCCGCGCGAGCCAAAATAGAAAAGTCATACATGTCGACCAAAATGACTAAAACACCCTTCACATCGGACCCCGACATCCATTCCTCAGAGGCTATTTGAGTCATTTTTTGTTTCCCTCTAATGCCCCTGTTTGGTTGTTCAAAAGACACCCCATCTGCATTTCCCTTTGGAATCCAGCGAAGCCGACAGAGCTCTCCTCTCAACAAAAAGGAAAGAAAGAGAAAAGAAAAGAAAAACCCATTCTTCTTCTCTTCGAATCTCACTCTCTCAACAACAAAAGCAAGAACAGAGGTGGTTTTTGAGAGAAAGGAAAAAACAGAGGTGGTTTTAGAGAGAGAGAGAGAGATAGAGAGAGGGATGGCAGCTTACAGAGCTGAAGATGATTACGACTACCTGTTCAAGGTCGTTCTAATCGGTGATTCGGGAGTTGGTAAGTCGAATCTGCTCTCGAGGTTCACCAGGAACGAGTTCAGTCTCGAATCGAAGTCGACGATCGGGGTCGAGTTCGCTACACGGAGCTTGAATGTCGACGGAAAGGTCATCAAAGCTCAGATTTGGGATACGGCAGGGCAAGAGAGGTGATCTTCTTGAAAACGCATTTCTGTTTCTGCTTTTCTGATCTTTTTTTTTTTTTTTTTTTCATTTATCTCGGTGTGATTTTGTCTGCGTGAAACTGTAGATGCTGATTTGGGTTGGCGAGAAATGTTCTTTCTTTGTAGTATTTGGAGTTGGGTTTTGGAGTTTGAGATCTGTAGCGTTTTCCTTCCTTGTGTGGATTTTCAGGAATATATATTTTTTTTCTTATTTTTTAGTTATACAAAGGGTATGGATCTGGGATTATTAGCTGCTGCTTCTTTCATATGGATTTTCTGGAGTATATTTTTTCTTTAGTTTTTTCTTTTAGTTTTATGATAGTTTGTTCTATTGGTTCTTGATTTGGATTAGTTGATTTCATGGACCCATTTGCTGTCACTGGATTGAGTTCTTCATCTTCATGATTTTCTTTTCATGTGCTTTATAACAACACATGAGTGTAAATATGCAGTTGCTGTTATGTGTGATTCCTTTTTTCTTTTCCTTTTTTTTATTTTTTTATTTTTTTATATTTTTTATAGACTTTCTTAATGGATGGAATGCATTTTTTGGGTAGGGGTTCTTTCCTTTTAGTTGGGTTCCGTTGTTTATATTAGGGAAATTTTGTGATTTTCCGCTCTTCTTTGTGTTATCTGTTTTCTTGTGAAGATTGGGCTCTTGAGTGGTGTCGTTCCTGCTTGGCTTGTGGTAACTATAGTGTCAGTTTTACTTGCACTGTCATAGCCAGTGACGAAATTGCAATGAGTGCTATGGCTGCATTCAACATGGTGGTTCTCGATACCTTTGTATTTTGTAAGCTATTTCTGTACAGCTTTTGCTCATATGGTTTAAGAGGTATTATACAATGATTGGACAGAGATTGTATGGTGCCGTTCCAGTGTTCAATTTGTACAAGTGGAGTCAGTTGTTCAGTGATTCCAACTCTCTCTCTCTCTCTCTCTCTCTCTCTCTCTCTTCTTTCAGGACAGACCTTACTGAAAACAAATCCAGATCCAGATTACTCCACTTTTCCATTTCCCCCCCTGAACTGTCCCTCAGACAACCTGTTTAACCCAATCTTAAATATCCAATTATGTTCAGTGCAGCCTGTCCCCAAATAGGTCCCAAATCTGTCTAATTCCGGTCCCTTGTGAGACCTATAACTTGTGCAAATCAGCTCAGGAACAGCCCCTGTCCTCAGCCTCAAACCTATTCCCAAACGTCATATAATTGTTCCACAACCTGCTCCAAATTCAGCCTCTAACAGTTTTCCAATTGTATCAGTTGATAATTTGTTTGAATCAACCCATGATTCACTTGGAAGATGCCATTGAAAGTTGGATATACTTGATACAGTTATTCCTATTCATATTTCCACGCCTATTACGATTACCTGTTCGATCCTCTGATCCCTATCTGCATTACCTCAGTCATTACCATCATTATTCCCATCGCCCCAACTCACATCCATCTTTTCTGTATCTTAGGTCTACATCATTACCTCTTATTGTTATGAGAGACCATGGGAATTGGTTGTTCTGAAACATTCTACAGCAAGGACCCATGTAATAAACTAAGGAGGGTGGAGAAGATGAGATTAGAGGTCTCAAGGAGCATTGGGAATGATTTAATGCAAGATAACATGCAATAAATCTGATCTTTTAATGCTTTTCCCATTTTTTTTTTTCAATTTCTTGTGTAAGATTGGGATTGTATTGTAAAGTTTAACTTGTCCATTTGCAATTTAGGTTGGGTCGTGGGGACTTGGGGTTGTAAGTTGTAAGATATACTTGTAACGGCTGTTTAAGTCTTGTAAATTTGTAAAGTGTGTGTAACTTGTAGTTTTGTACTTTTGCCTTTTGGAGAGCAGTTTGGGGATTGTAATTTGTAACATTTATTTTTTAGAAGATGGCTGGAGAGGCCGGCCAACAAGAAAGTGATGATATTGGATGGCAGTACTGTGAGAGAGTGAGTAGGGGTAGGCACGTCATGAAGTGCAACTATTGTAACTGATTAATAACTGTAGGAATCGTGCGAGTGAAGCAATGTTTGGCACATAAAAAAGGACAGGTTGCGAGGTGCTCTAGCGTGCTAAAAAGAAATAATGTTAATGATGTAGCAGAATTTGCAAGAGTCAAAAGTAGGAAAAAATGTGCAGTGTAGAAGAGAAGATAGGATGTTCTTGATGTGGCTTGACAAAAGGTGTCTGGTTCTGGACCTGACTATATGGGCGTTGGTCCAGATGATATTTGTTGAGTCCGGTGATGACTTTGATCGGGAGGTCACATTAGCGAGGAGAGAGATGTGCACACCATTTGCGAGCATTGACACATATTTGGTGATAGGGGGTCTATATTTGATTAAGGGGGAGGCAGTGGGAATGGGAGTGTGAGTGCAAGGGGTGGTTGTAGTGGTGCAAGTGAGGGTGTGTTTAGTAATTTATGGCGTGCCTTTAGCCGAAGAGATACATCATGACGTATTCCTATGGAAGATGTGGATGATGATGTGAAAAAGTCAGGGAGGCCTTCATTTGATCCAATTCTATTTAGGAAAGAGATGACAAAACAGAAAAATATCAAACAAATGTGGACAAAAAATGCAGTTGAGAAGCTTGGAAGGGCAACAACCAAGCTATTATATGTGGTAACTTACCTCCAAATGTTGTCAGCTCCCCATACTGACAAGTGGTGATTGATACAATGACGAAGGCAGGTGAAGGAGTGAAGGCACCCATAGCTCGTGGCATTAGGGGTGAGTGGACGGATGCAGAATATGAAGACGTGAAAACATATGTCACCACCTTTAAATGCACATGGTAGAGCAAAGGATGCATTATTATGTTCAATGGTTAGACTGGCCCAACCAGACGTAGCATGGTCAATTTCATCGTGTACTGCCACTTTGGTACAATATTCCATAAATTGATTGATGCATCGGGTGAGATTACACATTCAGCCTTATGGATAGGATGGTGTATGAGATTGGAGAGACAAATGTAGTGCATATTGTGATTGATAATGAAACGACATATAAGGCAACAAGAAGAATGTTGATGGAAAAGAGACCAAATTTGTTTTGGTCACCATGTGCTGGACACTTCGTCGACTTCATCTTAGAAGATATTGGAAAGAAGAAGAATGCCACAACCTTGGTTGAAAGGGAAAGGGAAGTAACAACATTTATCTACAACCATAACCTAGTAGTTGCCATAATGAGGAAGTACACGATGGGGAGGGAGCTTCTTAGTCCCGTGCAACAAGGTTTATGACTAACTTTATAGCCTGTAAAAGTTTATATGAATATCGGGGAGATTTGAGTGATATGTTCGCTTCACGGGATTGGATCAATACAAAATATAGGAAGAAGACATTGAGGACAGCGATCGATATTGTGGCAACTATAAGGGACAACAAATATTGGAAGAGTGCTGCAAACATTCTCAAGGTGATTGAATTGTCGATGAGAGTCTTTCGTCATGTCGAATTTGAGGAGGTACCTACCATGTGCTTCTTCTATGATACCATGGATAAGGCGGAGCTTGTCCTCAAGTAGGATTGTAAACACCATCTGGTTTACTTGAAGATGATCGACAAGCGTTGGATGAAGCAACTTCACCATCATCTTCATGTAGTAGGTAAACTCTTTGTTACTATGCACTTATTCTTCTCGCCATTGACCCATTGAATAAGTTGATGGATTCAAAGTTCATTATTGTAATGTAGGAATTAGGATACTACTTAAATCCAAGATACAGATTTGCTCAATCATATGCCGAGGACGAGGAGGTTCATATCGGGCTTAAGAACGTGGTAAAAAGATTAGAGCCTGACTTAGATAGGCAAACAAGGGCATTGAATGAGCTAAGCACACTATAAAAGTCTTTACTTATTGGTCTTAAATTTGTTATTTCTGTGCTTTAAAGTTTAAAGTTTTTAAAGCCATATGTAATATATGATGTAGGGCTCTTAATGGAGCGGGTCAGATCCGAGATCCGATTCGCTCTGAATCCGTATAATGCGGATTTGGATCTTAAAATAGGTCCGATTAGTTAAATGGACTGGATTCGAATCTTAAAATAGGTCCGATTACTTAAATGGACCGGATATGGATTCATAGGAACATATCTGAGTTCGATCCGAATCCGATTAAGATCCGACTCATTGTCACCTTACTGTATATGTTATATTCATGCTGGCCATCAGTTTTACAAATTATTTTAGGTCATGTCTCAAAATTGAGACATGCCACTATTAGGTTGACAATACCATAGTAAATAGTAGAGGTGGGCAATGATCCGGGCTGAGCCGAGTTAGCCCTAGTTTGGTTTGGCTTGTTTTTGTACCACCGCAGTTTGTGGATCAGTTTGGTTTGGGTTTTGGGCCGACCCATGCGGCCTGAATTTGGTTTGCTCCAGAAAAATCTGGTTCAAGCCGGGATCGGTTTGGTCGAAAATTTCGAACCGGCCGGGCTGAGTTCAAACAGGCAGCGGCTCTCTTTTTCCTTGTTTATTTAATTAGAAAATAATTTAAAAAGTTAGAAAAAAAGTACAAACGTATCTTAACTATATGATGTTTAACATCCTCCAAAGGAGTGCAACTTCAAAATAGACATGTAAGAGCATTTTCCAAACAAAAGTACACAAGCATAATTTTACAAGTGCAAGGAAACAATGTGCATTCATGTATATGTATTATGTATTATCCATGTCATCATGTATATGTATTATCATATACCTAATCCATTGCATAGCATGGTGCCACATGTGACCATGTCAGAGAATGTTAGCATTTGCCCGTAAAGGTGGGCCATTGCACTCGTGTGTAAGACACAGGATTTGGATAATCAATATTAGCATTTGATGGGGCATGTAATGTTTTCACCATATGCTCAATTTCATAGGCCCCAATATACCACACTCTTACAAAAGTAAGCGTTTGAATTTGTATGGGTTTCTTTCTTATTTTGGAGAACTGTGGAGACATTGCTTGAGAATCCGTTGATGGGTAGGCTTCTCTAGAAAGCATCTATATAGATAGTGTCATCCTTAATTCCATTCATTACCATGCAAAAAGCATCCCACAAGGCTTGCATATAGGTGAATAGGGAGAGGAAGATTTGAGATTCATCGTCTTCTTCTTCTTCAAGTGTTAATGGTGGAAGCAGGTATGGCTTCTGGATCTTAATCCCCATATTATATGATGCATGAGATCCGTAGGGTTGAGTGGGATTGAGTGCTAACAATGCTAATTTCACATATCTGGCAGGATTTTTTTCCTTATTTGTTTATGTATCTTTAGCAAGACGAATTCTCTACTAGGATTTGTATTGGATTTGAATACGGAAGATCTGCATGCATGGCTGTAAATGAGGCTTCTTTGCCATATGTAAGGGAGTTTTATGAGGATCATTTTGAAATGAAACAGATGTCTTTTATGTTTTCCGGCGGTGGGTATTCCTTCTCTAGTGGTGTGATGCGATTAGAAACAGAGAGTGTGATACCTTAAGCCAGGGTGGAGTGGTTTGCCTAGTCTTCCTTTGATCTTCTATGCTTCAAAACCTGGTGGGTAGCTTCCAAATCGTTATTAATTTCCTTTTCTTTTGAATTTGATTGTGTCAAGTGGATTGGAATGTTGATCTTTCAAAAAAAAAAAAAGTGGTTTGGAATGTTTACTGCAATAGGTATTCTTGAAGAAGGTGGTGGTGTGATGGTCTTTCTGGATTATTTGAGGTTACCAATTTTACTAGCAAAGGGAGATGAGTTCATTAAAGTAGGTGCAGCTCACAAGTCGCATTGTTGGAAATCACTATGGCTCATGCTGTTTTTGAATAGTATTGTCAGTATGTAGTTGGAGACTTTGAATAATTGGCAAATGTTAAAGATTGACCCACCAAAATCATAATGGCAGGTTAGGTTTAACAGGATTCTGATAAGATGTTGATATTTGTATTATTAATAACCAGTTTAGGTGTGGCGGAGTTGCTAAAGATATTTAATGGGAATTGTCTTATTTTCTCCAATTCTTGTATTTTTCATCTAGGAATGTTTTCAACCTTTGAAAGTCAGTTTGGTAATCGGGCACCTCAATGACCTCATCCTGTGAAATGATGCTTGATTAGGAAAATATTATCTTGAATACATTAACTCAGAGACGCTTGATTGTAGGAACTTATGCCATTTCAGTGTAATCGCTATGGTTTTTCCTGCCGGAGCTCTTTTGTATTAAGAATACTATAGATTGATATTGACCTTTCACACCAATAGCAATCAATCATAACCGTCACATTTTATCTTAAGGTGATTCAAGATTTGATGTAGCAGTTTTGCACCAGCATTGAGTTCAGGACTGGTCTGGGACTTGCTTTATCCTACCATGTTCTGATTAAATTGACAGAGATTCTGAGTAAGAAAAATCAGTGACATCCTCTTGGAAAATCTTATTAGAGTAAGTTTGGCATGAAGAACAACATGTCACATTGTTATCATGGAGGTGGTCTTTCTGACTTAACTGGGATTGGTTTGAAATCCTTATGGCAGCAGGCAGGCTTCAAGAACCTTGGAGAAAGTAATGACATTTGTGACAGTTCTATCGCTCCTGTAGACTGGCGAAAGAGGTCGGAATACATGAATGTCTGCTGGATGTTCGAACCAGTTTTTTTTCGATTTACTCGAAGACCTTCAGGACCAGTGGAAGTCTATTACACATGCTAAATTAGTCGTGTTAGATGGTATCTAACAGCTTATATATTATATTGTTGCTGCCTTGGGTCAGTACTGATTAATTTAATTGTGGATGTGCTCTCAAGTGCTCTAAAGAGAGGTCCAGCTGTTTGCCCGGGTTTTATTGATATTCTTTATGAACCCTTTGGAAAAATGCACAGGACATTTTCTCTCCATTAAATGACTGTGTTAAAGCTCCAATGTGAGATTTTTAGATTCGTCACATTGTCACATTATATTATTTTCTAGTTGAAATAAAGATTGGATGTTATATACTAGCACTAGAGTTGATAGATATTTGTGGATTTATTAATTAATTAATTTTTATCATTTTATGCTCTTTCTGTAGGGAATCCAAGTTTAACATTTTCAGAAGCCTATGAATTTATATTCATTTTTTCTGCTAAAATATGAATATATAAATTTCAGCTCTTGGATTTTGTCAAATCAATGTATCAGCTTGACATAAATAAAAAAAGAAAGAAAAAAAGAGAGCATTGGCTTTGTATCTTCTGATGCATTCTCTGTCTGTTAAATTTGGGGTTTTATTTTTTCTTCTTTTTCCTAGTGTGTGCATGTTTGTTTATGGGTTTCAATGTTGCCATGAAGATCCTTTGTTAGGGATGGTCATGCAAGTACAATGATGTTAATTTGTTTACTGCACACCTAATATATCCATTGCTTGATGTTATAGCTCGATCATTTTTTGGTCCACGGTTTTTGGAAGAGTATGTTATTGGGTTGGAACTAGGTTTGAAATATTTGTTTTCCACAGAGTTAAATAAGTTCAAGAATGGGGTATTTCACAGGAAATATCTGGAAATATTTCGATATGGCATAAAGTACCATGGAGGAATGCTAGATAAATGGAGGAAAAGTATTGTAGTACCTATTTATAAGCTAAGTATTGTGGGATTAAACTTATGAGCATTCTATGAAACTTTGGGAGTGAGTGATTGGGCAAAGACTAAGGCATGAGACGAATGTATTAGAAAACTAGTTTGGTTTCATGCCCAGGAGGTCTATCATTGCAGCTATTTTCCTACTTAGATAATTTATGAAGAAATATGGGGAGAGGAAGGATCTTCACCTGGTCTTTATTGACTTGGAGAAAGAAAATGATAAGGTCTCTAGAAAGTTAATTTGGTGGGTGTTGGGAAAGGAATGAGTTTTAAGAGGATTTGTTGACATGATTAATAATGCAAATTCTGAAAGGGGAAGCAAATAGATCAAAGAAAAAGAAAGAGATTGTGGGAAAAGACCTAACAATTCTCTAGCCAAATGTTAGAGATCTCGAATGCAAAACTGTGAGCAAGCTCAAGTGCTCAACAGTCCTCTAATCTTGAACTAGAGATACCTTCCCCCCCTTCAAAAACTACCGTCGAGAAAACAAGAGAATTTTCGTAAAAGAGAATATCATTCAACTTATCTTATTTCATAGGCCTAAGCCCTATTTATAATCAGTCCTTATAATATGCCTTACAATATGCAATAAAAACTATGGAATCTAAAAATATAATTCCTAGCTTTCCAAGATTTGAAAAATAGGAAATTAACTAAATAAGAAAACACTATAATTAAGAAAGCACCTAAATAAGAAAGTACTTAAACAAGAAAAAATCTAAAATTACTTCTTGCCTAATATAAAGATACGAAAGAAAACGAAAATTTTCTAGGGCCTGTTTGGATGATCGATTACCGTGGTAATGTGTTGTAATGCGTGGTAAATGAGTAATGATTATCTTTACCATGTTAGGCAAAGGTAAAACAAAAGTGGGGTTGTACGCAACGCCCTCTTGTAACCCCACTTCCAACTCGTAAAGTATTCTCGGTGGTTAGATATATGTGAATGTAATTTTGTCAATACGTATTATATTTGCATTGTTCATCTATTTTGCAATATCATTTTAGGGCATGTCCTAAAAAATGAGGAAGGTCCAACACTTTTGTGGCCCCAAGAAGCTTGCAATGGTAGGCGTTCAATTCCATTGCTTTCTGTGGTGTGGTTCGTTTATGGTTTGGATTTGTCCAATTTTGTCTCATTTAATACATTGATTATGCAAGAAGGATGGATGGTGTAGATATAACACATGCATCATAGTGGGGTCTACGAAACAATGCCATGCGAACACACTTTCGCCCATTCGTTTTTTGGTGTGATTCCATAAGATTACCCTGATTTGACAGTCGGCAATATCCAATCAAAGACAAGGAGTAATGATGTGAGTTTTACACCCCATTACTGTAGTATACCATTATCCAAACAAGCCCCTGATGTAGAGATTTGAAAGAAAAGGAAAGTAGTGATGGGCTAACGAGGGAAAGTGGTCCTTTTCTTGTACACGCATGCGGAGCATGCACGTGTGGGATGTTAGGTGATTGCATTAAGGACATGTATGAGGTGTGGTAACAAATGTGGGGACTACTCGTGGAGAGACAAGTGAGTTCTCAATTATTGTGGGCTTGCAATAGGGGTCGGCATTGCGCCTTTACCTTTTCGCATTGGTTATGGATGAATTAACGAGGCATTTATAGGAAGAGATCTCATGGTGTATGTTGTTTACAGATGGCATAGTTTTGATTGACGAGAGGAGGGAGTGTGTAAACACAAAGCTACATTTATGGAGGTGTGCTCTAGAATCTAAAAGATCTAAAATTAGTCGGACTCAAATAGAGTATATGAAGTATAATTTTATTAACAATAGGAGAACTAGTTAAGGTTGCAGGCCAAGAAGGTTCCCAAAATGACTATTGATACCTTGGGTCAATAATTCATGAGAGTGGAGAGATTGTGAAGGATGTGCCCATAGCATTCAAGCTGGGAGGAAGAAAAGGAGATGTGCCTTTGGAGTTTAATGCGATCATCTTGTACCACTGAAATTGAAAGGACAATTTTATAGGATAGTTATAAGACTAGCCATGCTCTATGGGTGAGAATGTTGGGCAGTTAAGGAACGTGTTCATAGGAGGAGTGTACCATTTTTACACGAGAGAAATTCTCACTCCATACATCAGGGTCTTCGCAAAGCGTCTCCTGCGATTTCAATTACTTCACATCGTAAACAAGCTGGGCATGATTGACATTTATTCTTTAGCTTGAAGAGGAATATTGGTGGAAAAGGAGTACCAAAGAGTCCTGTCTCCCCTTTTTTTAAGGATGAAGCAATATTATTAGGGACAAACAACAAAAAAGAAAACAGAACAAAAACGAAGAAAACAAAGACAATAGCGAGACCTGCTCATTTCGATATATAAAAAAGAGCCTGATTGAGGATCCTGCCCAAAGAACGCCTTTGATTCAGGAAGCAATGATTGTTTCTTTCCAACCAGATAGAGCACAGCAACACAAGCAGAGCCCGCTTCCATTTGCTACGGCCAAGCGAACCTCCCCCTTTCTCATGGCAAGATCTAAAAGGACAATCAATAAAACTATGCATCATCCCACTAATGCCCGTGGATCAAAGAATACTTGACCAAACTAGTGGATAAAAAGATGATCAATAGATTCCTTAGCACACAAATATAGTAAACACACATAAGAGAGAATCATTGAATGCTTTCAAAGGTTATTTGTAATGAGGATTCTATTTCTCCCTACTAGCAAGGCAAATACAAAAACTTTGGGAGGAGACCCATATGACCAAATGTACGAAGTGCATGAGAAATAAGCTGACGTAGGGACTAGATAGAGAATCTGCCATAGTTTTCAGCGCGCCAAACAAGCGAAGCATAGACTGGCCAAATAGGGAAAGAAGATCAGAGCGTCAACTCCCCACATCAAATATCATCGCAGAACCTCACCATTGATCCCTCCCCAACATCATAGCTAAAACCTAAAGAGACCTTTGGGGCAATTCGAGCTATCGCCGTTTAGAGAAAAGAGGCCTGGTATAGGGAAGAGTCTCTAGTCCACTAACCATAGGGGTTGGTGCCACATTTTACCTCCACCCTGAACCACCAAACCCATTTACTCAGTAGAGCCATATTAATAGGATCTAGGCACTTGATTCCACAAACATCTATTATTCCATTCTTCCCATAGAAACCAAATGCTGGCTGTTAAGGTTATCCGCCAATTTGCCTTGTCTTCTTTACCAAACCTGCCCTGTGCCAAGCCCAAAAAAATTCTTCAATGAAGTTTGGCTTGACCCAATATACATCGAAATCCTTGAAGAAAGTATCTGAAGCCTTATTTGCAAATGAAAAATGGATCAACAGATGATCCACCAACTCTTTGTTTTGCATATACATCAAAGATACATTTGTCAACACCATCCCTCTCCTCCGAAGATTATTGGTAGTTAATACCTTTTTCCTTATGACCAACCAAGCTAAAACTACCATCTTAGGTGTACCTTTCTTGTATATGGTAAGCTATGCTAATTAGTGTACCACTCTTGTATCTTGTAAGCTATGCTAATTAGTGTACCCTTGCGTACTATTATAATTAGAGATAAGGATTGTAATTAAGAGGCAGCTGTAACTTTCTAATAGTAAGTGTAATATTGTATTATAAGAAGGGAACTGTACCTTGCAGTGAAGTTATTCAAGACCTGAAAAATCTTCAAATCTCTTTTTCCTTGAATCTTCTCCTCTTAGATCTCTAATTGATCATATGCTAGTCTTCATAGGGAACTTAAAAAGTCGCCTTATCCAAGTTTATTGGTCAAAAAGCTCTATAAAATAGGTGCAATTTGTATTCCAGGAGGGATCCTTGCATGAACATATAGGTGGAGGCACACATAAGCAGTCACATGCATGTGCGTGTGCATTTGTGCACACTCGCACCACCCATGTTTCCTCAATCAGGGTCTCTTGAAAGTGGTCCACTTCTAGATATTTAATATCTAGAACTCTCTGCCCATCATTCATCGTCTTAGCATCAGGGAACACATCATCTCATCCATTTACCAGCCCGCCACACATTTCCTCAAGATTCAACAGTTCATGAGTGAGAAACTTGCTGTGGTTTGTAGATTGTCTCCAATTGTTAGTTTGGATGCTCGTGACTTAAGTCCATTGATCCAACGGCCAGGATCTTACACTATTATCTATATTACCATATAGCAGAAAATATAGCTTATTTTTTCAGGACTTTTGTGTCCCCTAAATACCCTTAGTATCTCAATTAAATAGCAATACCCTTAGGGTCTGTTTGGATTATTGATTACCATGGTAGTGTGTAAAACTCAAATCATTACTTCTTGTCTTTGATTGGATATTGCCAACTGTCAAATCAAGGTAATCTTCTGGAATCGTAGCAGAAAACGGATGAACGAAGGTGTGTTCACATGGTATAGTTTCGTGGGCCCCACCATGATGTATGTGTTATATCCACACCGTCCATCCTTCTTGCGTGATCATTTTATGGGATAAGAAAAAAAAATGAGGCAGATCCAAATTAGAAATGGACCACACCACAGAAAGCAATGGAATCGAATGCCTTCCATTGCTAGCTTCTTGGGGCCATAGAAGTGTTTGATCTTCCTCATTTTTAGGACATGCCCTAAAATGATATTACAAAATAGATAAACGGTGTGGATATAATATGTATTGACAAAATTACATCCCATGTATATCTAACCACCAAGAATACTTTACGGGCTGCAAGTGGAGCTGTAGAAGGAGTATTGCGTACAACCACTGCTTTGTTTTACCTTTGACTACTGTGGTAAAGATAATCATTACTCATTTACCATGCATTACAGCACATTACCATGGTAATCGGTAATCCAAACAGGCCCTTAGCCATCACTGCAATGCCATGCACAAGGGAACCCAGAATCGTCTACAACACCATCTTATGGTAGTGCGTGAAACGCCCTATTATTTGGGGCCCACCATGTTGAATGTGTAAAATCCGCTCTGTCCATCATGTGTTATCCTTGATTGTACGCCATGGGACCAAACATCAGCCAATTACACAACTCAAGTGGGCCACACCACCAGCAACAATGGGGATGGGACATAGTTTGTGTGTAGGACTAACGTGGTAGCTTTCATCAAGGCCATTAATCAGGTCAGGTGTAACATACTAGGATTGAAAGAAGATACAAAATCAGCCTTATCTGAAACTCATGCAGGCCACACCATGTGAGCTTATTCTCATTAATGTGGCCCATCTGAGTTTTATATTGGGAGGATCTTTTGTATGTACAGTGAACACAATGCTTCTCTCATGACATGATGGACGGAGAGGATTTTACATATACAATATGATGGGCTCCTTGGAGCCTGAGTGTTTTACTCACTGCAAGAAATAGGAGTTGTTGATGATTCTTATTCGCACAAGGCTGGTACCTCTACAAGCTTATTCTACGAGTTCTGCGCATGGGGCCACCTGTGTGTGCATATGGCATCTAACCTGTACATCATGGTTGACCCACCATGAAAGCTGGACACCCCAAAAACCAGGTTGATCCAACCAGCATGTGGGCCACCATGTGAATTTGGACATTGTTGGCTGGTTCATTTTTTTTCTATTACAGGGCCCACAATGTTGTTTATATGCCATCCAAGACGTGCATTATGTGAGCCCCACCATGATGATGGAATGCTCCAAAGCTTGGGCCTATAAAATCATTAGTGCACCTGACTTTGAAAACAATGGACAACCATTCCAAAACATCCGCATTCAGGTGGTGGCCCATAGGGCTGTTCAAAAAACCGACCAAACCGATGAAACCGACTGAACCGGTCGGTTTTCCATTCTATTTTGGGTTTGTTTGGTTTTTTTTTTTTTTTTTTTTTTTTTATATTAAAAACCAAGAATGTTAGTTCGGTTGTTGGTTTGTGAAAATTATAAACCGTTTTCAACCTAATCGAACCGACTATATATATTTGAATTATCTTTATTAATGTTACCCCCTACTGTATGGCCCACCTTGATAATATATTATATATCCACGCCGTCCAATTGTTTTCTCAACCCATTTTAGGATGTGTTCCAAAAAAAATAATCAGATCTAAATCTCAGGTGGACCACACTACAGGAAACAATGTTGATTGAGTGCTCACCATAAAAAATGTCCTCGGGCCCACTTGAAGAAGATTTGTAATGTGTATTTTCCATCCAATGCATTGATAAGGTCAAACAGATCGGGATGAAGGGAAAAGTTAAATTTCACTTTCAGCTTGATCCAAAACTTTTGTGGCCTATACTTATAAAAAGTTTTAATGGTCATTCACCAGTTTTTACATTAGTGTGGTCCATCAGAGATTTGGATCTTCTTAATTTTTTTTAATGTTGTCATGAAATCAACAAAACCGAACCGACTCGAATTTATCCGGTTCGGTTCGGTTAGTGAGGCTTCATCGGTTCGGTTCGGTTCGGTTCGGTTCGGTTCGGTTGTTAAATATTCAAAACCGACCGAGTCGGTTCAGTTGGGTATCACCCCTCAAAACAGAACCGACCGAACCGTGCACAGCCCTTTATGCTTATTTGATTAGATGACTATCCAATTGGTGGACATTTGATGGTTAATAATGTAAATGTCCAACAATCCTATTTCAAAAAACAAGTGTACACAAATCAGAGGTTAGGATTGTTCTACCAATATGATCTTGAGGAGGTAACATAGCAACAGTATGTCCAACAATTTAGTCTAATGTGACTTAATGTAGGCCTTTTGTACTAGTTTGTGTGCCTGAGTATCAAGCTTCATACGCAGCTGGAGTATCAAATAACCCCTTTTTTGGAGCAAACCTTTAAGACAAACTTCCAAGTTAGTTTACTCCAAAAAGTGAAAAATAAAAATAAAAATGAAATTCAAGTTCCTTTATGCATTTGTTTAAGTGTATTTTCTAATTAGTATTGTGGGGCCATTGCAATGATTGCATGGCATCCACTCATTCCATTATGTCACATTTTGTTCTTATTGGAGACCAAGAATTAGTCTCATCCAAAACTCGGGTGAGCCATATTGTATAAAATAATGCCAAAACCACTAAATCACAGAGTGGCCCACCTGAGTTTTGGAATGGCCTAAAGTTTAGATTCTTTTCATCTTAATGGAGGCCATCTTATAAATGGATAGAATAGAATATAAAAAATGCATCCAACCCCACTCACAACTTTTCCCTTTGGTGGGTGTCCCCATCCCAACTGTTCCCTGTAGTGTGACCCACCCATGTTTTGGATCAGTCTGGTTTTTTTGCACACAGGTCTACTTGAGTGTGTGAACCCTCTGATTGGGGTGGATGTGGGCCCTACAACATGGTGGGCTGGTGGGTCCACACACGTGGTTGTAAATACACCCTTTTTTTTTTTTTCATTTTACAAGACAGCATTACATACAATGGCTAGAGCCTTCTTGAGGCCCTCTTGGATCCACACGTGTGAGCAGTACGCATCCTTCTTGAGGTCCTCTTGAATCCACAACAGGTGTGAGCAGTACACATCCATATGGGGCACATGTCATGACATGACACTTGTGAGATCTGGCTTTCCATTTAGTGAGCTACACTGCTTAGATCTTCTGCCATAAAAATCAGGCCATTTCACACCACAGGTGGGCCACAACATCCCAAAACAAATGAATGTCTAGAAAAAAGACTTTCTGACCATCAATTTACTTTATATGTTGTGGTTGTTTAGGCGAGGATCTAAATATTATTTCCACCATGCCTAGTAGGAAATCCAACCACCATCAAATGATTTCACCGTTCAGATAAGTAGAGAGGCCTTAATTTTTTTTATCAATGTTATCTGCACAATGGAACCCTCCTAATGGGTATGGCTTGGATCCTACAAAGGTGGCATGCAGATGTGCTTCATTACATAACTCTCAAGAATGGGTGGTCTATATTGGTTACAGAGAAAAAGATTTACGATTGAAATGCCTCCGCGTGCAATGTACGCAAACTCTATTAGTATTCAGAATGCATTGTGGAGTCTCTCCGTGTACAGGTTGCATGAGAAGAAATTGCAAACTTGTCAAGGGTTTTGACAAGTTTACTTTGGATAGCTTTGCCTAGTTTTGGGTGAATAAGATGAAATCATGCAGTGTGAATGGTCTGAATCACATTTATAATTATAAGCCATTCTCTTTCGTTCCTTTTCCTATTGTCGTCAACACTAGTATCTTAGGTCTTATTCTCGTTACACTCCGGGGTGCAAATCACTGAGATATTGGTGGTTCTTGTGTCGTGTGTTTCATTCTTGTTATCCTCTCATTCGGTGAGACAGGTGTTTCGTGATGTCTACCCCACTTAGATGCAGATCTCTCTTTGCACCAAAATCTGAAAAAAAAAAAAAAAAAAAAAAAATCCAAGGGTCTTTTTGGTGCTGCTGAAAGATCAGTTAAACTGATTTTTAGTAAACAGGTGTGGTTCCAGTAGTCTGCACCTGTTGGCTACAACCAAATGGTTAGGATTCATCCTCGTATTATGGCCCACCTAAATATCTGAAAGAAACGAGGTAAGTTATATGATCCTCAGCCTGAGGGATTCCATAGTATCCTCAGATGCTGAGTTCCTTTAAGTGGGGCCTGTTGTTCAGTGGTACAGACTGGACCACAGGGTGGATGGATCCCATAAAACTTCCAGAATAGGAAATCCTAGTTAAAGCGAATCTAGGGCATGTTTCCATTGATACCACTTGTTACTCAGTCCAAGGATCACACAATTCCTCAATATTTATAGTAGGAAGCCCGCAGGCACACGTTGTAATGTCAATTGACAAGTCTACTTAGAAATATCCCAACTAGATATATTCCAAATATGCATTTAAAAAAAATACAATTAAGGAATAATAGGGACCTTATTAAGAGAATGAGAAGTGAAATGCAAAGGAATTGGGGGAATATCAAAAGTGATTGGAAATGGGTCTGAAGCCTCGAGAATCCATTAGCTATTTCCTTCCATAAAGGAATGGACAAGAGAAACAGAGAGGTTCCCCTTAATTTCCCTCATTTCCTCCACTCATCCTTGCAAATCTCCTAGGATAGTCTTCTGTGGAAGAAGCCCTATTTAATCACATTAGAGGAAGTGCCCTCGACAATTGTGGGTGGCTCATGCATACAAACGATTTCATTTTAATCTACAGAGCCCTCACATCATTAGAACCATCGATCCCAAGGGCTCCTGCACAAACTTAGCGGACTCCCTCCAACCAAATTTTTCTGTTTCTTGGGATATATTTGGGAAAATAGAAATAGGAAAAATGAGTAAATGGTTGAAACTAGAAAGAATTGAGTAGTAGGCCAGAAAATTTGGATATCAGATTGTTACCATATGTTGGAGATATGAGGATATTGTCAAGTCAATATCATTTTCTGAAAATTATTGTAGAATGTTTCTCTCTCTCTCTCTCTCTCTCGGGGGGGGGGGGGGGGGGGGGGGGGGGGGGAATAACAGAGTTTGTTGCTACAGTAATGGCCTCGTTTTTCCTTCCCTCATTTGATTTCTTCTTTGTGCTCATTCCCGAATATTGATATGATTGGCGATTGCATGTCAGATCTGTAGGGCTTTTGATGCTTTCAAAGTATCAAATTGGTAGCTTTTTTCTCCTTCCTAATGCACAATCCTAGTTATGGTTCATAATTTTTGAGGTTTTGTGATTATCTACTAGCATTTATATATACACATCAGAATTTGGATATGAGATCTTTGCATTGCTTCTTCTTCAAAATCATCTTCTTCTTGTTGTTTATGTTTTATTGGTTCTTTTTTCACTATATCCTTTATTCGAACATCCCATATCTCACTCAAAGCTTACCTACGTGCTGTGACATCTAATGGAGATGTTTTCTGCTT
Organism: Liriodendron chinense; assembly: GCA_003013855.2. Taxonomy (NCBI): domain Eukaryota; kingdom Viridiplantae; phylum Streptophyta; class Magnoliopsida; order Magnoliales; family Magnoliaceae; genus Liriodendron; species Liriodendron chinense. Next base: position 73,657 of record PVNU02001962.1, on the reverse strand, counting down.
TTGAAGTACCTCCATGAGCCTTGACCTGAGGAAATGTAAGATCCTCGGTCAGTTTTTATAAAGTTTTTTTTTTTTAAAGATCAGTTTTTATAAATTGTCCCTGTGATTCTGTAATCGGGCCATTGATATAGTGGTCCTCAGTCCTCACAGTAGATTGGACAATGTTAACCCATTGATTGATGACCAACAATAGACAGTTAAGAAAGATGTACAGCAACGTCCAAATCCAATTGGCAGAAGGCCAACAATAGGATGGCTAGGCTCTCCAGGTCTCTGAGCCTTTTGGATCACAGTCCATCAAAGGTGGGCAAATCAGGGCTATGTTGATCACTAAACAATGTGTCCACAACAATACAAACTGACATACTTGAGGTTATGGCGCATCTTAACTGCACATTAGGTGGTTCCCAGCATGCAGATTATCTGGCACAAAAATCGATCCATTTGTCAGGTGGGTCACCCCTGAACCACAACAATAGATGGTTTAAAAGAGATGGCAACAATCCAATATTCAATGTATGCAACTACACGTGTCCCCTCCTGATGGCTGGACCAGCTGGATTTGTACGCCAAATCATTTAGTTGTGCCCACCTTATGTAACTCTCAGATGTCCCAAACCCAAGTCAGCTTGGCACACGTGCTGTGTGCAAAGGTGCATGTGGACTAGAAAACCTCAGACATATTTTTACATTTCCTACCTTTGATTCCTTGGAGATGCCATCATGCATTCATATGTACATGGATAGACAAAAATTACAGTGTATTTGTATGCCATAGTTCATAAAAAAGTCATTACAAGCAACAGCCTTATATTGAGTGGCCTGATATACGTATTTTACTGAGTTTGGCTTCTTAATCTTTAACCTACAGATTTTACAAAAAAAAAAAAAAAAAAAAAACCTACCGATTTTACATACTTCACTGTCCTAATTTTCATTTGAATGCAGGTACCGTGCCATCACCAGTGCTTACTACCGAGGAGCCGTTGGTGCATTACTTGTTTATGACGTCACCCGACATTCCACATTCGAGAACGTTGAGAGGTGGCTAAAGGAATTGAGGGACCATACGGATCCTAACATTGTCGTCATGCTCATCGGGAACAAGTCTGACCTCCGCCACCTTGTGGCTGTCTCAACCGACGATGGGAAATCTTTCGCTGAGCGGGAGTCTCTCTATTTCATGGAGACGTCAGCGCTGGAATCCACAAATGTGGACAATGCATTTGCGGAGGTTTTGACTCAGATCTACCGTATTGTGAGCAAGAAAGCTGTCGAGACGGGCGATGATGGAGCGGCTTCGGCAGTCCCTAGCAAGGGAGAGAAGATAAATGTGGGAGACGATGTGTCTGCGCTGAAGAGAGTTGGCTGCTGCTCGAACTAAAAAAGGCTTGAGTTGCGATGCTGTATGAAGATGTAGCTGAGTTTCGCTGCATCTCATGTACACCACAGTGGTGCTGTTAACAGATTTTTTCAGGTAGAGAGATTTTAAGATTAGTATTTTGTGGAACAGCAGATGAAGTTTGGATAGGATCAGGGTGTTATTTTTATTGCTTTAGATCATGCCCCCCGACTGTGATGTTCTCTCTCGTGGGATGTGATTTGGGTGTTGTATTTCTGTATTAGTTTTAGTAATATTAGTCACAAGGTGATCCATGATTGGAATATATTATGATGGCGGGATTTATTTGAACCATTTATCTGGTGGGCCTGATTGTGGATTAGCACTAAAAAACTGCGATGTCTGGATGATCATAGCCACTATCAATCAACTTCAATTTTTTTTTTTTTTTTTTTTTTTTTTTTTTTTTTTTTTTTTTTTTTTTGTGCTTTGATTTTCCATTCTGTTTGCTCTGTGGTTGTAACATGCTGGGGTCTACCTGCTGGTGGGCCCTGATCAAGCTGATATCAACACCATTGGTCTTGCCCTGTGAGATCTTACATAAATTGGTCCTATGAAGTCTGGTCTCTTGGTCTCTTCCTTGAAATTATATATGTATTTCATGGATGGTTTTCAGCACCCTGACTGCAGGTAACATGGAAATGAAATGTAATAATGCCTTCTTTTTCTCTTTTCTTAGAGAAAAGCTTTAATACTCTGACAGAAGGTGATGGATGATACTCACACTTAGAAATTACTTTGGTTGTGCATCAGGCACGTAATTCAGCTTAAACTGCCTGATTCTAGGTCCCAGTTAAAATGCAGTTGATTATTAGATTATCTTTCTATTGCACGGTTAAAAATGAAAAGTATCCAATGACTCACCCAGACTTAGAAATTACTTTGGGTAACAGTAAGATGTAATAGATTATTAAATTAGGGTGCCGATTGCGTCCGACGAGTAGGACGAGTCGAGTCGTTGGACGAGTCGAGTAAAAAACGCATGGGAAAGAGGCAAGGGGAAGTGGGGGGGAATAGAATCCACAAACTAGAAGTGAAGAGCAAGATGAAGAGGAATGAAGACTGTCCAAAGAGAGTAATAGAGTTGGCAAATCCCCTGTCCGAGAAGACAGAAAAAGATGAAGAGGAATGAATAAGAGCAATAGAGTTGGCAAATTCACTGTCCGAGAAGACAGAAAAAGATGAAGAGGAATGAAGACCAATATAAGAGCAATAGACCAGTATAAGAGCAATAGTGTTGGCAAATCCACTGCCCCAGAAGACAGAAAAAGTTGAAGAGGAATGAAGACCGGTATAAGCGCAATAGAGTTGACAAATCCACTGCCTAAGAAGACAGAAAAAGATGAAGGGGAATGAAGACCAATATAAGAGCAACAGAGTTGGCAAATCCACCGCCCGAGTAAGACAGAAAGAGATCTGTATTTTGAAAAGACAGACAGAAAAGAGGAGATATTGTTCCAGGGATAGAGAAGCCAATAAAAGATATGGATCTTGCCACTAGACTAGTGTATCAAACTTATGACAAGATACGCAAGCAAGTCTATCAGAACAAACTTTTGACAAGATACGCAAGCAAGTCTATCAGAACGAGATACTGATACAAATACCATCGGGGTAAGCCAATGGGATACAAAAGGGGTATGGCAATCCGGTAGAGATGCCGCTCTTTTGTGATCTTATGAACAGGTTGGATTGCAAATAAGTATCATGGTAGGCTCCACGAAGTCTTCACTGATAGGATTTCAATTTCACTGCTTCCCATGGTGTGGTGTGGTGTGGTGTGGTGTGGTCCATTCAAGCCTTCAATCTGCCTCCTTTTTGGGTTCACAACCTAAAATGATACCTCAAAATGGATAAAACATGTACATCACAGTGGGGCCCATAAATTCCCTGACAGGACCGTCCACGCCCATCTCTAGCTAGAATCCAGTTAAGATGTAGTAGATTATTAGATTATCTTTCAATTGCACGGTTAAAAATGAATTGTATCCAATGACTCACTCGCACTTAGAAATTACTTAGGGTAGTGCAGTAGGCATGTAATTCAATTTAAACCGTCCAAATTATGGGTACCAGCTAAGATGTGGTAGATTATATTAGATTATCTGTCTATTGGACGGTTAAAAAATGAAAAAAAGTATCCAATTACTCTCTCTATATCAAACAAACAATTGTCCACCAACTAGAGGTCTAGATTTTTCGACCAATCTAATACAATTTCTATGTGTCTTTACAGAGTATCAAAGAATTCCCCTCAGTCACCACACGATATTTACTCTGCATGCGTGCTGACGTGGAACGTGTCCGGTGCTTCGCGTGCTTTGGATGTAAGGCTGTCGTTTATCCCAGCTAAACCGTCCTTTTCTATTTGCACATGCGTTACGGGCTTGCTAGTAGCATTTTTGGGGAGATGATACGGTAGAGCCCGAGGGACCGGAAAATAGACGGTCAAGAGAAGAAGTTACTAGATGGTCTCGGTTAGGATCAACCAATCTGGGAGATTTCAGCATCATCACTCATTCATTTTGAGTCCAATGAGATGAACAGTTTAGATCACTGGAACACAGGTCCTACATGCGGAAATAACAAATCCTCAGGGAGAGCACCGATGATTAAACGGTTAGGATCATCCAGTCTGTAAAAGACCTGATTTTTTCACATGATCATCTCCAAGGTGGGGTCCAATCTTATGCACGGCTCCGATCTTTTACCTGCTTGCAAGGTTGGCACGTGTGCTGCATCTCCGATGCACCTCATGCAACCACCATGTTGTCGTCTACCACACGGGAAGACTCTTATACGTGCGTTCTCCACCATTTATTATGATCGTCTCTAGAATCTACAAAGGAAATTCAAATTCTCATTTGTAGAGGTGGGCCAGTGATTTGGATCGTTGATCTGATTCCAACCTCCATGAATGGACCCTTCTTTTTCCATGGTGGGGCCCGAAAGATCAAAAGACTGATGATCTAAACATTGGCCCACCTGGACAACCCAAAAACCTAGCTTTTATTTATTTAATTTTTATTTATGATATATATGTACATGATTGGGTCAAGGGTCCTGTTATTGACTTTTCAAATGGTTCTTGAACTCTGACTCCCTCAATTGCAGTACACATCGTGCGGTTGGATGTCAATCCAGACGGTCTAGGTCACGCCGTCTATTCCGATTGGTGCATGGCCAAAATATAATGCGAAATTTGGAGAGTTTTAACATCTTTGAATTCATTTATCATTGGCAATTAGAAATTAAAATTCAAGAATTTTTAATTAAAATTATGTTTGTCACTTGCACGTGTGGTAAAAGGTAAAGTAGTACACAGAAGAGGAGAGAGAAATTTGATACCGAATCTATTAAATCTATTAAGTACAAGGCACGACCTGTGTCGATAATATTGTTTTTCGGGAGATTCGGCACGTGTGAAGAAGAAAAATGATAAATTATCCAGCCCTAACCCGGCCCATTGACACCCCTATTCAAAAGACTAAGTAGGGCAATTGAGAGGAAAAAGTGGGGAGGGAAATGCCTACTATTGTCGCCGAGATTTGAACAACACATGAGTTCGGTTGGTGTTGGGCTGATGATCTTCTAGGTTGCGACTGGTCTCCTTGGAGCAGGACCCTGGAACTTCAATGACAATCATCCAAACTTGCACAAAATAGCAGTATGCAGGGGAGAGGAGCCGACGATCTTGCACAAAGTAGCAGAAGGCAGGGGAGAGGAACTGCTATCTAGCAGGGGACTCTCCGATGCCTAAGTCAGGCGAGTGAGACAATCGTGTAAGGTTTGTAGGGTGAATAGTTGCATGTCTTGTCTTGTAGAGAGATTCCTTATTTATAGGATTTGTAAGGTACTTAATGGTAGAGTTGATTTAGGATATGCTAGGGAACTTCATAATAAGTAGGAGTTATAATTTGTAATAGTAAGAGGGATTCTTAGTTGAAATAAAGTTGGGCACCCATCTGGTCCGCATCTAGCAGATCGCCTCCGAACTCGTTGTGGGTCTCCTCAAATGGCCAAGCTGACATTCGTTGTTTGGTTGATGGAGCTCATCATCCGAGCTCCTCATTTCACAAGCTTACACTTGGTGATGTGGGTCCCCCTTGGAGGTTTAGATCATCCTTTGACCTCTGTAGGTGTAGTGCTGACAATACTTGTTAGGACTTTCTACTGGCTGGGTCTAGTAGCTCGCCCTTTCAAGCTCAGTGCTTGGAGTTTGGCCCAATACATATGTTTAGGACTTCTACAGATTGTGGGCTTTCCTCGTAGTATATGGGCCAGATTAGATTTACCTACAACACCTACCATTGAAACTTTTACATGATCTGCCGTCTTGTTTAGTTGCCATCCAAACAGCTCATAAGATCATTTCCACTTGTATGAGTTGAAAACACAAAAATATTAACCTAATCCAAAGCTTTTTTAACCCCATGATTGTTTCAACGGTGGGTGCCACATAACCCACTCAAAATTTGGATCTAGCTCATAATTTTGGCTCATGCCCAAGCACGATCGAGCAAAACTGATGGACGGGGTAGATTTCTCACAAATGGCCCCACCTAGCTTCCCACTTGAGGAACTTCCACCCGTCCGCGTCCAGCACGGGCGGATGATTTTAGATTCGTTGTCTGTTTGTCTGAAGATGCTATTATGACGTTTTCCTAGCTCAGCATCTAAACGTTGATGACGTTTCCCCACCTAAGCACCCAAAAAGGTCGTCTCTGCCACATGATCATGTGTCCATCACATCTTAATACTAATTTTCAGGTTTTCTATCGAATATTACAGCTTCTACATTTTTATTTCCGTCTAATTCCTCTATTATTATGAGCTTTACTAACCCCACACGCCACTACACGTGTCATTGTCTCACCCGTGGATGGTCCACAATGCACAAAACAGACGGCTCAGCAAATTTTCATGAGGTGCAGTACCCTACTATAGTTCCTCTTTTGGGGTGGTGGGCGTTGGACAGTCCTTGGGTTGGACGGCAAGGTCTCCTGGCCTACCGTCTGTTGTGCAATTCATTGTTTTCTATGCGACTCTATCTATTCTATATTTATAATATGAAGAGAATATAAAGTGATAAGATGAATTATTATTATAAATACCAAGGGTTCTTCAACCTTAATAGCTGACCAAGGGCCCAGATCTATTATGGCCGCGCGCAACCCTATCCTGATTTAATAGGTTAGGTAATCTCATGCTTACGTGAGTACACGTGGTGTTAACATGACATCCTACCCGTCCAACGGGTGCACCCCACTATGAAAATGGGATGCCCAAATATCATGCCGATCCAACCGTTAGTGGGCCGCGCAGTGAAAACCACCCAAACAAAAAGAAAAAAAAGCACCATCTACAAATTAGGAGTGGATTAGGTGTTACTCTTACTGTGGGACCCACCTTGGTGATATTCTGTATATCCACATCATCCATCTGTTTTCCCAGCCCATTTTAGGACATGATCCCAAAAATTAAGAAAATTAAAATCTCAGATGGACCACATCAAAGGAAACAGTTTTGAACACCCATCATTAAAAACTTCCTGAAGCCTACCTTAATATTTATTTGCCATCCAACCTATTTATAACTTCAAGCATATCTGGATGAAGGGAAAATACAAAGATTAAATTGTTCCAAAACTTTTGTGGGCCACAAAAGGATTTTAATGGCCATTCACCAATATCTCTAGTGGTGTGGTCCACCTGATATTTGGATCTACCTAAAATCCAGAAAAACGGATGGAGGGTGTGGATATACAATAAATTCATCAAGGTAGGACCCACACGGTGGTGCGGGTGGGGGTACTGTTACCCGGGTAACACCTAATCCGCCCCCCTACGAGTGGTAGGCCCCACCTGACGTTGGATTGGAGGACTTTTGAGGCGTCCCATTATCAGGGTACGACGCACCTGATGCACGGCGGGTTAGTTACATTGCATGTGGCATTATAATCATCAGAACCATCCATCCCAAGGCTCCAATGTTGATCGGTCATGAATTAAACCTGTCTGGATCGCACTATCCTGACCGTCTAATAAATTATTATCTTCTCATTGAACGTAAGCCATTGCTCATTTTTGTCTTATAGCGATCACCTCTTCTCCACCGAGGGATGGAATCCAAACAGTGTTTTCTTTTTGTCAATGGCCCATTCACCGTTGGACGTGCTAAGTGGATGATCCGTATCTCATCCATGAATGCCACGTGTGCAGCAGCAATATGAAAGGATGAAAACGATACTGCAGAGTACTCTTCGAGTCTACAGACCTTCTTGGATATCCATCTAGTAGAGTGGTTTGGACCCCAATCCAGATAGTTTCGGGCGGGGTTTGGGCGGATTGCCTACTAAGTATGCTAACTCTGTGGGGCCCACCGTGATGTAGGTATCTTATCTATGTCCATCCGTTTTACCAGCTCATTTTAGGGCATTATCTCAAAATTGAAGCATATCCAAAGCTCAACTTATCAGCTTGATTCAACTATAGACATTGAATTCACGCTATTTCCTATGGTGTGGTCCACTTAGGGTTTGGATAAGCTTCAATTTTGAGCTCATGTCATAAAATGGTCTGTTAAAACGGATGAACGGCATGGATAAGACACATACATCACAGTGGGCCCAAAGAGCTTACTCAGTAAACTCAATCGGCTTCCTTGGATCAAGTGTTTGCGGGCTCCGCCAGGCTCGCTTAGCTCACGGCTATGGGACGACAGCCATCGGTTGTCCCATTAGAACCTAAAAGTACAGAATGGCAGGTGATCATAACGGTCCATGTTCTACGCAGTACCTTACATGGGCTATAGGAAGGGACGCGGATTGGTTACCACCCCGACTGTCCTGGAAGCGAGCTCAGAACTGACTGGGGTTCTGAGGGGCCCAACGTAATGTATGGGTTTATCCACACCGTCCATCCATTTTTTCCTATTATTTTATGTTAAAAGCTTAAAAATAAGGTATATCTAAGGCTCAAGTGGACCACAGAGTGGGGATAAAAATGCTCATCATAAATAAATTCATGGGAGGTGCAGAAATTTTGGATCAAGATGATATTTGTGTTTTTCCTTCGTCTAGGTTCATGCACCTCATGAACAGGTTGGGTGTAAAATAAGCACCATGTTGGATCCGTCTCATTTCTTGGATTTTAGCCTAAAATGACATGGCAAAATGGATGGACGTTGTGGATAAACCCATACATCACGGTGGGCCATTCAGAGCCTGGCCTGTTCCCAGCTTGGGACAAGCGGGGTAGTACCGAATCCGCGTTCGCGGACCATCGGAAGGAACATTTTGAACGGCTCACATTCAACTCTACAAAGCAACGGTCCGGATAATCTTTTCAGCTGGATTCTAAGCCATTCAAAACAGCAGCGCACAGAGGACGGACAGTTTCGACCGTTGTACGAACTGTAGCCAATAGCCATGCTAAAAGCATGTGCCACGCACGTGAGGGAGATCCCAAGATCTGCCATTAAAAGAAGAGACGTGATACCCCTCTACTCCCAAGAAATTACAACCCCCAACAGTGGGACACAGGAGTAATTAAAAAGAAACCCAGGGGCATAAATGAGAAACGATGGCTCATAAGAAAGCCGTTGTTAACCGAAGAGATTATGCTAATTACAAGGAGATTAAGACAGACTTCCAAGCACTCCTCCGTTTAAAATAAACCCCCTCTCTTTTGGACTTTTCGAATCTAATCCAAGACCCCCTCCCAAAAAAATTCTATTTTAAAAACCCCTTCTGTCTTGTGGCGCACGATACGCGACCCGTTGATCTTAGCAACCGCCCCTCGTAGAAAGAGACAAAAAGAAGGGGGACTAGGGAACCACCTTATCCTGTACTCCCGCACCTTAAACTGCACCGCCGGCTCTCCTCTTCCTCGCAAAACCCGCGCCGAAAGACCACGGAACATTCGGGTAGCTCGCCCAGATCCGCGAACATCGACTCGTCCTCCTCCCGCATCGGGAACAGCACCTCCGCCACGTCAGCGTCGCTCCCCGCGTAGAACGGGCTCTCCAGGACGGCGATCTCTGTGGGGGAGGATGCCACGTCGGAGAACCAGCCGAAATCGTCGGTTAGCAGAGGTGGGTCGCCCTCCAGATCAGCGAATTTCTCGTCGGGTTCGGGTTCGGGCTGGGTGGAAAAGACCGCCGGTTCCTGGGGCGGGAATCTCGGCGCGGCGTTGTTGGCGTTAGCGTTGGTGGCGTTGTTGCTGCTGTTTCGGGCAGCCGGCCAGGGGTGGTTGTGCTCGCAGGCGTACGTTACCACGAGCATGGTGGGGTCCACGCGGCTTCGCTCCACTTGCTTCCTCGCGGGGCAGCCCTTCGAACTACTACATCGGTAGTATCCTCTGCCAAGTGAAAAATGACAAAAAGGTAGGGCCGGATTTAGAACCATGCGGCATCCAACGGTGGAACAAGTGCGGGGACTGAAGAAATTGAAGTGTGCATCCCGGGCATTACAGATGAGTAGGTTTTGCTAAAATGCACCGGCGGAATATGTCACGTGATCGTGCAGTTGGTTGTGAAAATGGCTAGCAAACAACCGGGAAGCTGGGGCGTTTCGATTGGTGCGCCGCAGTGGTGACGGGGACGTGTTTCGGTAACGTGGGAGGCGCATATTAGGGGCTCGCACTGTGATTGGTGGGATCCCTCTCTAGATTGGTACGCCACTACAAGTCTTATCATAATTCGCACAAGGCGGCTCCCTGTAGACGGGGCCCACGGCTCACGTTATCAAAGATGAGCTCTGCAAACCTCAACCCCCGGACAAAAGCATTTTGTACTTGGGTTTTCAAGTCTGTGAAATTGCGGCCATGGTTCAGTAATCCCGACCGTCAATCAGTTGAAGATCACCATAGATGGTTCGTACCCAAAAAGAACTCCCAGGCTAGATAATGTGTACCATTCAGTTGAATGTGTAGCAGTCTTCCATTTCTCATCTTGACCGTCTATTTAGAGGAGAAATGGAAGATCAGTTTATATTAGGGAGGGGAATTTTGGGGTAGGGTCCGACCTCAGTGTGGCCAGAAAGATCAGTGGTGTGGATCATTTTACACTGTTCCCACTTGTAAAAATGAAAACCAGGTCTATTAAGCATGTCCTCGGTCGAGGATCCTATAGTCCCCATTGGCGTTTCTAAAATACGCCTTACAAAATCGCGGACAGAGAATTTGCCGGGAGCCTGATCCGACGGCTCCGGCGCATGTTAGAGACGAGCTTACCTTGGATAAGGGGATCCCTTGATAGGCTTCTGTCCGTACTTCCTCCACGCCCACGAATCGGACGGGGGAGCTCCCTCGCCCTTCGCCCGCGATCCCTCCACGTCAGCAATCGGTACGGACACCACTCTTTTCTGTACCGCTCGCCTGCTGGAAAAACCCTCCCAATCAGTAAATCAGATCATAATTCCCCAAAAGAAGCTATTAATGACGGGACAGAAAACACTAAAACAAAAATAGAAATCTCACCGGGATCTGACACTTCCGGCAAAACCCGTTTCCGGATCCGCTACTAACCTTCTCTTAGGCGATGACGTGTCGCTCATCTTCCCGCCAGAAAGTGTCGACACCAAGTCGTTTTCCGGCCTAATTCCAGGCTCTTCCAGCTCGCTGACAAAAGGGTTGTTGAATCGACCGTCCATGATCTGATCCGATCCAATCCGATTCGAGTCCGGACGGAATTCAATGGCCAATTAAATCAGACCGTTGGTTGTTGGTAATTACACAACCCCTCCTTCCTTGAATGCTCGAGAGAGAGAGAGAGAGAGAGAGAGAGAGAGAGAGAGGGAGGTTGTATTTGTACACGAGCCGGCTTTTTATTATGAGGAGAGGCGTCGGCATGTTGACAGATGGGCAGTTTTATACATTTTCTTTTTTAAATTATAAATGGGGGATAGAGGAGGGACGTGCGAGTGAGAGCTACCCCCGTTTCTTTTATTTCAGGAGGATTTTTATTTCATGCACCAGCGGAGTTTGACGATCTATACGCATTCTCACTGGCCATCGTACAAGTGGCTCAATCCAGACCGTCGGAATAGTGGGCATCTCCATAAATGAGGCATTACCCCATAATCAGATCGATTGGACAATTCTAATATCTGATAATTGAAAATTTGCTTTTCCGAATTGTTGTTTGATTTTTTAGTATTGTCGTCCATCTCAATGGATCTTATGATTGGACGGGCTGGATTGAGTAACGTGGATGCTATGTTTGCAGTGGACGTGTGCGTGAGCACGGATGCCCAAGCTCTATCAGGACATTGATGCTTTTGTCTAGATTTTAAATATTGGGAGGGAGATCGCGTGTGAGGATAGGATTAGGAGGGAGGGCGAGGTCACATGTGGCCCCTACCTTGGATGGAGGGGAGTGAGAGTTTCTGATTATCTTTTTAGCGGACCATCTCTCACCATCATACTCCGGTTTCTTCGTTCCTTTCCGTTGTTTACGCTTTTGCCGGCACTTACCCAAAATGCCCTCGTCTCGTGCTTATACTCGACCCCAGACGTGCATGGGACGTTTCAGGTTTCTGTGCAAGTGGGCAGTAATGGGTCTGGTTTGGCCCATAGTTTAAAAACCTGAAAAACTCAACTCGACTCGGTGTTCATCCAGGTCGGTTTGACTCGAATACTCGACCCAATTCAACACGACAGTTAATAAGAGAAGTAGCAAAGGATCATGTGGTTCAGTGATTGAGGGCATCACTTTACCTTGGAGATTTAGTAGGTGCTTTTTAATTGTAGTATATCCCATTTTGAAAAGAGAAGTAGCTTGGCTCAGGTCTTTCCGTGTCCGTTTCAAGATTGATTTTCTTAGGTTGATTAGGCCAAATTCCAAGTAAGTGAATTTTAAAACCATATATGGCATGAGTTCAAAACTGAGTTTCCTAAGGACTTGGCTTAAAATCTTGCTGAGTTGAATTGACTCGGTCAAATTCTGAATCAAGTCAGTGAGTTTTAGAACTATAGGTTGGCCCATCTGTGCCTAAAATGGGCCAACAGTTCGGCTTGGACCCCACCTGTGATCTATTATCCAACTGCCTAATTCAGCCACTTAAAATTCATCAATCCCAAGCCTTGGTTGTCTTTGTTATAAGCTATATGGGTGAGTAGGAGTGAGTAAATTCAAACCGAGTTTGATCCATTTACTAAAATCCGCCTTCTTTTCTAACTTAAGCTAGAGCAACCACTCATAATTAACTTGGCAAAGCAACTTGGTTGAGCCAATTGTCTGGTGAGCTGACCTGACCCATTGCCCCCCTAAGTTAGGCCATGATTTGTTCATTCTAACCATTGCTCTATTGGGCACACAGTTGATTGAGACTGCTACATGAAATTATCCTTGATAGGTTACTCCTAACCTTCTAACATGCAGAGAGCTAGAGAGACTGTTGAGAAAAGAAATATAGCACTGGTCTACATCACCTGGACAGATGACCCAAATTGGCTGCAAGAAACATGGACCCACGTCATACATGGGTGGGCATTAATGGGGAGATGTGGAACTCTTTGTTGAGGCAGTGGAATGACGTCTCTTAACAGGAAATCTCTTCCCTTCTCTGTGCGTTCGTACGTAGGTGTAGCCTAATTTCCCTTCGGCTTGATTGATAGTTGAGAAATGAAAGTAATTATGTAGTTAATGGAGAAATTTTTTGCTAAACCCACGTGCATTAGCTATGCCGGGTGTAGCAATGACCCCACCATGATGTATGTGTTGTATCCACACCATCCATCTATTTGGAGAGATCAATTTATGGCACGACACAAAAAATTAGGCAGATCCAAAGCTCAAGTGGACTCAACACAAAAAATAGTGGGGATTGAATGCCAACCATGAAAAAAAATTCTCAGGGGCCACTTGAGCTTCAGATCTGCCTCATTTTTTGTATCATGCCCTAAAATGATATTGCCAAATTGATGGACGGCATGGATACAACACATACATCATGGTGGGGTCATTACTACACCCGGCGTAGCTAGCGTAGCTAATGCGTGAGTGTAGCAAAAATTTTCTCTAGTTAATGGTAAATAATTAATGAATACTTATCCTTCTATTTCATTGGAAATGCACGCTGTCCCAAAAGGTCTTATATTAGGTACTGTGCTATGTACCAAAATCTTGTGGGCCCCACCATAATGTATGTGTTATATCCATGCCGTCCATGGATATAACAAATGAGGTAGATCCAAAGCTCAAGTGGCCCACAATGAGAATAATTACGTCTACCATTGAACCTATTGTTATCTTTGGTGTGGTCCACTTAAACTTTGGATTTGCCTCATTTTTGGGCTCATGCGCGCCCTAAAATGATTTGAAAATATTAATGAACCATGCCATCCATTCATTTTTATCTCGGAAGTGGTTTAAGGACGACCCATTTGTCTCAGCCAGCCAAGCCAAACAAGTATTTTACCTCGCTGACACCAAGTTAGGCGGCTTTTGACACGTGGTGCAGAAAATAAAGTTTGACGTTCTTAAGCCAGACGTTGAAGATAGTGAGGACGGAGGAAATGAAAGGTTTAAGGTTGAATAAGCATATCAAGAAGACATGCCATCTGGGGGTAGAGTGAATGATCCGTATGTTGATATTGATGTGATGCAATTGGATAGAGATGATGTGCCACCTGATCATGTTGATACTTAATCATACATGACATTATTAGAGATGATAGCGCTTTCATTGATAACGACGTTGCAGACGATGAAGAGGAAATACTGATCAATGATAGTAATGGTGAAGAAGAAATACTGCTCAGCGATAGTGATACAGACGACGATTATTAAATGTACACATGATTTACATGTCATTTATTTATTCGAATAATTTGATTATTACATTTATACATGTTTTACAAGTCATGATTTATTCCTTTAGTTGACTTGTTTATAATCCACATTTGTAGTTGAGTCAATTTCTGATCATGTCCTCCTCAAATCGGAGCGTAGCGGAAGCACACAGCATACTTCATCAGCTGTTGCAAATGAATTTTTCGGCCCTATCTTTTTCGGGTAGGACCAAAGAAATACCCGATCTGGTCAATGAGTGTAGGGAAAAATATATCGATGATGACTCAGATAAAATATTATACCATCTCAAAGAAATTCTGGACCTGATGGAGGAATATAACTGTGGGAAACAATGTATGAAAGATGCGATTTTGTCACTTGCACATATGAATGGAGTCTCAAGAGACCAAATTTCTCATATTGTGACTGGCATGTTGGCTGTAACAATGTTGAGTGCTTCACATAGTTTAACATATACTGTTGAAGCGTACAATAACTTACGCAGGGAGTACTTCGGATAGTTGATCCAAAGTTAATTCGTATTGCAATGAAATTCATGTATTTAATATAGAATGACAACGTGAAATGAAATTTTAAATTTTTACTAGAATGTTTACGGTTTTATTATATTCTGCTTGCATTATAGTGTAATGGTCTAATCATACTTTAATCATCTCTCTGAGCATAAGTACAAATTCATTCTACCATTAACACTACTTGTATATTGTTTTAGTATATTCCACTTGTATTATAAAGTTTAATGTGTTTATTATATTGATGTTCATATACTTGTACTGACAGTATTTAAATTTATAAGTTCGTATTTCGCACAGATTTAGTCATGGCATCAGGTGGGAGATTAGGTCGTTTGCGCACTGGATCTACCCCTTCCACCTGTGATGCGATGCAGACAGCATCGATGTCGCATTATGCATCACAAGTGTCTAATCCTTCGGTTGAGCATACACCGGGCACTGCATGTAAGTTTAGACATATATTGTTTTAGTGACTTCTTTTTATGTTTAAACTTACATATTTCTTTTACGATAATATCGTCGACCAGTCGACGAGGACGTGGACCCATGCGTGGGTTAGTTTTAAAGCGACTTACGCGTGAGGGTAAGGTGATGGTATAGTTTTCACAGGACTGCCTTAGACCTGTTGAGGACAATGCTAGGTTGTTTATGTCAGAGGTCGGTGTCCTATGCCAATCTCTGATCCTTGCCACCACCCCTCGTTGGACAGACGTGACAGATGATGTAAGGCAACTCATCCGTCAGCGCTTCAGGTAAATTTTAGTAAATTAAAATTTCTTTTGTGAATGTTTATTTACAGTTAAGTTATTATGTTAATAAGTTTATTGCCTTGATCCATTCTTTACAAAACTACATGATAAATTTATCTTAGATCTGAGTGTTTTTTACATTTCCAACGCCGTTGACGACATAGTCAGGGAGCGATTCAAGGAGTACCGCGGAGAGTTACACCAGCTGTACAAGCGGTGCAAGACCCACGATGAAGCCATAC
Source organism: Liriodendron chinense (assembly GCA_003013855.2). NCBI lineage: Eukaryota > Viridiplantae > Streptophyta > Magnoliopsida > Magnoliales > Magnoliaceae > Liriodendron > Liriodendron chinense. Next base: position 57,933 of record PVNU02001962.1, on the reverse strand, counting down.
TGTCCGCACCACCGTGCGTGACTATAGAGGACCGGCGAATACTCTGCGAGCAATTTTCGTCTGAGGCTTTTTAGGTAATATTTACATATTTACGATATCTTAAGTTAACAATTAAACTCGCAATTAATAACAATGTATTATGAATAATGTATTCAGAAGAGGAGCAGAATAAATTCTGCTAATAGGAAAAAGTTACAAGTGAACCATGTAGCTGGTTCAAAGTCATTTGTACGACATCGTTACGACATAGTAAGAAATTACTGCTGATTATTAGGTTGATATATTATTTTCATGCATTTATACTAACTCTGCTGTCTTTTCAATTGCGCAACGAGATTCTGTCACTGGCCAAGAGCCCAGACCAGTAAACCTCTATAAAGGGACTCACTGTCGGCAGGTGATGTGATCTTGGGTTCATCCTAGAGCCAGCGAACATTGGGTAAAAATCATTGCATTGTAAAATTTACTTGCATTGATTTATAATAATGTCATTCGTTATGAAAATTTCTATGTTTACGTTACAAGCGGCGATGGACACCATACGCAGTCAGCCCACTCCCGATGGTAATCAGCGGAGTGAGCCAGATATTGTGAGCGAGGTGCTTGGCACCCATTATGGATATGTGTGTGGGCTTGGCCATGGTGCTAAGCTCATGACACCCGTTAGAGCTCCCTCCAGCAGTTTTGTCGCTGGGGAGAGCGCTCTACGCCGAGCTGATATCGTAGAGAGAGAGAGAGGTTCAACAGCTAAGGGTAGTCGTCGATGAGATCAGAGAGCAACTGGAGAGGCAGAGAGATGATGAGTAGAGGGGTAGGGGGGAGGAGGAGGAGGAGGAGGAGAGGATGATCGACGAGATGCGGGTGGAGCATGAGTGACGGATGCAGGAGATGTTTCAGGTTCTTGCTGCACGCTTTGGCACCGATGCTCCACCACTTCCGCCTTCATCTTCATGATTTTTTATTCGATTTATTTTATGTATGATTGATATTTTATATGTTAAACTTATTTGTATTTGTGCGTGGATGAATGTGGTTTGTGTGTAGATGTGGATAGGATGGTTTGAGTATGGATGGATGTGGTTTGTGTTTGTGTGTGGATGTGAAAATGATGAAAATGTACTGTAACAGGTATATATAAATTTGTTAGGAAAAATGTGAGAATCATCGCAGTAATTTTTGTTTGATTTTTAGGTGGCACAGTTTACTAATATAAGTGAAATGTACAATTAGATTGTGAGATATAATTAGGATAATTGTATATTTAGGAGTTTAATTACATAATTGAGTTAACGTATGATCACTTTTAAGAATAGATAAGCACAGAATTAGTTTTTGAGATGGATCGACCTGATGGTCCATCAAATAAAGGCTTAGATTGATGATTAGAGAAAAATATCTATAATTGTGTGAATGGACAGGCAACTGGGTGGTCGCATACATTATCTCATGAACAATGGATAGTTAAGTGAGTTCAATGCGTACTTAATAGTCAAGATTGGACAAATTTACAAATGGACGGATGTTTTGTGAGTATTAAAGGCAAAAGTGAACATATATATATATATATATATATATATATATATATATATATATATATATATATATATATATATATATATACACACACACACACAAGTATACATTTACAAACACGTAAAGTCATATATTTATTCATTATAAAAATTAATGGTTAATATATTCATTAACATAAAAATCAATTACTAAAAGTAAGCATATCAACCACACATATCGTAGTCATATATTCATTCATTATAAAAATCAATGGTCAATATATTCATTAACATAAAAATCAATTATTAAGGATATGTTTGATTTTATTGGGAAATGAAAATACCCAGGAAACAAGTCATTATTACTTCTTTACCTCGTTCGAAATTCGGTGTAATTCCTACCTCGAAAATCGGTCCAAAAGAAGTAGTTTAAAATTATGGGCCCCACCATGATACATATGATATATCCACTTCATCCATTACTTTTACTTGAATATTTTAAGACATGAACAAAAAAATGAGGTTGATCCAACATTCAACTGGTCCACACCATAGGAAACAGTGGCAATAAGAAGTTTTTAACGATAAGTGTTGGATTTCCTTCTTCCTGAGGTGTGGTCCACCTGAGCATTGGATTTGCTTCATTTTTTTGTCCATGCCCTGTGTTCATTTGCCAAAAAAGATAATGGTGTGGATAAGCCATGTACATAATGGTGGGCCCCACCTATATTTCACATTCTCTTCGATTTTAATAATACAAAAGTAGGCAGTCAAATCATACATGGGGAATGGCGTAGGAATTTACCCAGGAAATAATTATTATACATTTACATTGCATTTACATGAGAATTGAAAAATCAAACAGGCCTTAAAAGTAAGCAGATCTTCCACACATACCAATGGTGCCTCCTTGAGTTTTTTTTTTTTTACAGATGCAAATGTATGAATTCATGGATGAATGGAGGAGTTTATGCATGTATGCTTAAATAAATGCAAGTGTGTACACATTCATAGGTATGCTCTAATATCAAAATTTTGGGTCATTACATTCTACCACTCTTATAAGAATTTCGTCCTCGAAATTCAAATGCACCCTATACATGTGGACATGTGAAGATGCCTCTCTATCGTGTGTCTATTTATCTGTTATATTTCACGTGTTGTAGGGTTTATGTATGTGCAAGTGTGTGTAAATTGCTAAACAAATTGAGGTTATTACAATTACCCCCTATATAGGAATCTCGTCTCCGATATTCGATCGTAGCTACAATCATGTGCATAAGTGTATTCTAATCGAAAGTGTAACAAGCAACAACAATAATTATTCTGTAAGCATAAATAAACAATTTATATCATAGCAAATCATGATAACATTAAAAATGAAAGTAATGATGCATATTATCCCGAATATGCCTATGTGTGCACAAATAAAGCATCATTTCATATTTCATAAAATCCACACATAAAAACTGTACTTAAATTTTATCAAAGCACACCAACTAAATCTAACATTGTGTCCTCTATGACCTTACCTAAGCTTTGTGCAACTCATACCTAAGGTACTCAATAAAATTAAATCCCTAAACTTTGATACTAACTTGTCACGCTCCGAAATTCGGTACCCGGGTTGGATAGACTCAACTCCGAATTTTAAGTCATGATTAAATTTTAAGCAGTAACAACCATAATTTAATATAAATTGTATTACAGTAAATCATTCTTCTTACAATAAATCATTCTTCTTACAATAGATTGGCGTTACTTTCAAACTCTTACTATTTAATTTACAAATTTTTTTCAATACAAAAGAAAAAAAAACTATAACTATATCTTTACTCGCTCCACTCCATGATTAAATTCTACGCTCTGTAAAATTGTCTAAGTGGGCATGAGTACAATAGTCTGTGAGATCATATCCAACCAAAATCTAAAGTTTGTGGATTATCAAATATATAGTCAATAGAAATATTTTGATTAAATTTGAAATACGAATTAAAATATTAAATTGTAAGATAACATGAATGCAATGCTGAAATCGTAAAGATATTGCGAATACTTTTAACAAATTCTCATCAATAATAAAGTAAATAATATTATTCTTTACAACACTGTACCTAAGTGGATGCCCATGTTGCATTACCGCCCATGCACCGGTACCTCGTGGTGAGGGACCCATTCATACGTTAGTTGGTCAGACTACTGCTCCAGTTGTATATCTAATGTATGTCCGCGTACACAATTGTACTCATATGCCGTACACAAAGGAGACTCCAAAGGATCCAATGGGTTCTAGAGTCTTTCATCCAAGGAACATTATCGCCCTACGTGTTGGCTTTAGGGTTTTCCACCCAAGGGACACAATCGCCCTACTTGTTGACACCTTTATCTCTTTTTTTTTCCACAATTCGATAATCAATAGAAATGCATGTGTATCATAAATTGATTCAAAATCAATGATAAAACAATTCAATAATTCAGATTTTTATATTATAATACAGGTTCTATTTCAACATGTAAAAATTTAATACTATTAAAATTCAGTCATTGAAATTTTTGTAAGGTAAGAGTTATTTTTTATTTTTATTTTTTTACAGTTTGTGATTTTTTCTTTATATTTTTTTTCAAAAATTTCTGAAAGTACTGAAAATTAAATATACGTCTAATAATCTCTCTTTATGTATTAAATTTCTTTAAATATGAATATAATCCAACTATTAATATAAATTTTCAATTCTCTTTAATAAAGTATAGAGATTATTATTATAAACATATTAATTAAAATTATTTGAGTTAATTTTTTTAATTTACTGAATAGTTAAATTAGAAGGAAAAATTACTGGATTTTAATTTAATATTGAATTTTATTAAAATCTCGTCTCAATCAAATTATACAACTATATGCAACAATTGTTTTTAATTCAGCAAAATCTAGAATTTAATTTACTAATTTTAATTTTAAAATTTTAAAAAAAAATCTTATTAGAATAATTTTATTGAAATTTACAGAAACTTTTATTTGTATACACTTAATTTAATTTAACTCAATAAATTTTTTTATTAAATTTTAAATAGACATGTATATATTTTTAAGTCATTAATTTTCGAAGTTCTCGATATCACAACAGATTTGATAATTTGGAATTAAACCTAAAATATAATTCTGTTAATTTATGGAATTAGATCAAATTTTATTTTTTTTAATAAATAAGAAATAACTCAACCTATTTCAGAAAAATAAATATTCAGAATTCTAGTGATGAATATAAAATTAGAATTTCAAACTATTATACGATCAATTACTACAGTATTATTTCCTAGCTAATCATATATTCAATACTTCTAAAATTATGAAATAATAATCTGAAAATTTCAGATCAGGTATGGATCACCACATGATCAAAAGTTGTTAGACGAGTCCAAACTCGACGCTCAAATTCCACCATAACGCACGTTGGACCCATGCTCAACCTCATCACTACACCCCACGTGTTCTTCATCTCTCTATCTCTCTATCTATTTTTCTTTTTTTAAACCCAAGGCAAAGTCTTTACCTTTTCAGCCACGTCAAAGAGTACAATAATTATAATTTTTAAAAAAATTAAGAATGAATGGATGAAGAGAGAAAGTCGGGCTCTTCCATTAACCTGAATGTAATTGTGTTTATAAGTATATATATTTATTTGTATTTAAAGTTATGACATGAAATGCTTTTGTTGCTTTGGATTCGAGAAAGAGAACTCTTAACTTTACATTTACCTCTTAATTTGGTGGGTGCACACAGACATGAAAATGTATATGTGTGCATGCATGTGGGCCACGTGTGTATGTGGTTAGCATATGTGAGTTATGTGTGCAACGTATTATGCATGAGTGATTTGATGCATGTATGCATGGTTGGATGAATGAATGCTTTACATGGATGCTTGGTTTGAATGAATTGACTTGAATTGTAAATGGGTGGTTGGATGGTGGATGTTCATGAATGGATGAAGGGTCTCATGAATGATCATGTCAAATGAAAGAGAGGATGGTTGGGATTGGTTATAAGTGGAAACGGTACTGCCATTAAATTATATGCTTCATACTATATATAATTAAAAGTAATGGCAACTATAATTTATAATGTTTAAAACGTGAATATAGAATTAAAATCAGTGGAAACTATAACTTGTAATGTTTAAAATAGGAATACATTTTTTGGTTTATTAGCTCTCATATGTGTTACTTGATGGATAGAATGAATACACACTGTCTATGAGGCATCTACTAGGGTGGTTCACCTAATGAATGTTTTGGATCAGAGAAATGATGACTCTAACTAGGCATTTCTAAATGAATGGTTATAGGGATCTGATTTTAGATTTGATATTTGAGAAGTTTTAGGATGAATCATTCAAATTGATATTAAATGAGTGATGAATGTAACGTGAACAATTCGAATGCATGCATTGAAAAGGATTCACACCAAATTTTTTTATTGGATCATGAATTTTTTTTATACAAAGCTTGTAAGCTATGGAGATAAGCCCAAATATGGCTCAACATAAAAAGTAATCCAATAAATTTGTTAGAAAAAATGTGAGAATTATCGCAATAATTTTTGTTTGATTTTTAGGTGGCATAGTTGACTGATATGAGTGAGATGTACAGTTAGATTTTGAGATATAATTATGATAATTGTATATTTAGGAGTCTAATTATATAATTGGGTTAACGTATGATCACTTTCAAGAATAGATAAGCACGAAGTTAGTTTTGACATGGATCGGCCCGATAGTCCGTCAAATAAAGGCTTAGATTGATGATTAGAGAAAAATATCTATAATTGTGTGAATGGACAGGTAACTAAGTAGTTGCATGCATACATTAATCTCATGAAAAAGGGATAGTTGAGCGATTTCAATGAGCACTTAATTGTCAAGATTGGACAAATTTACAAATGGACAGATGTTTTGTGTGCATTGAAGGCAAAAGTGAACTTATATATACACGTATATATTTACAAACACGCAAAGTTATATATTCATTCGTTATAAAAATCAATGGTTAATATATTCCTTAACATAAAAATCAATTACTAAAAGTAAGCAGATTTACCACACATACCGTATAGTCATATATTCATTCATTATAAAAATTAATGGTTAATATATTCATTAACATAAAAATCAATTACTAAAAGTAAGCAAATCTACCACACATACCAATGGTCCCTCCTTGAAATTTTTTTTACAGATGCATATGTGTGAATGCATTAATGAATAGAGGAGTTTATGTATGTATGCTTAAATAAATGCAAGTGTGCACACATTCACAGGCATGCTCTAATATCAAAATCCTGTGTCATTACATTCTACCACTCTTATAAGAATTTCGTCCTCGAAATTCAAATGCACTCTGCAAGTGGACAGGTGAAGATGCCCCTCTATCGATCGTATGTCTATTTATCTGTTATATTTCACGTATTGTAGGGTTTATGTGTGTGTAAGTGTGTGTAAATTACTACACAAATTGGGGTTATTACAATCTACCCCCTTTATAGGAATTCCGTTCCCGATATTCGATTGTAGTTACAGTCACGTGCATAAGTTTATTCTAATCGAAAGAGTAAAAAATAACAATAACAATTATACCACAAGCATAAATAAATAATTTATATCATAGCAAATCATGATAACATTAAAAATGAAAGCTATGGTACATATTTTTCCAAATATGCCTACGTGTGCTCAAATAAAGCATCATTTCATATTTTCTAAAATCCACATATAAAAAATCTACTTAAATTTTATTAAGGCACACCAACTAAATCGAACCTTGTGTCCTCTATAACCTTACCTAAGCTTTGTGTAATCCATACCTAAGGTTATCAATAAAATCTAGTCCCTGAGTTCTGATACCAACTTGTTACACCCCGAAATTCGGTACTCGAGTTGGATAGACTCAATTCCGAATTTCAAGTCATGATTAAATTTTAAGCAGTAACAACCATAATTTAATATAAATTGCATTACAGTAAATCATTCTTCTTACAATAGATTGGTGTTACTTTCAAACTCTTACGATCTAATTTAGAATTTTTTTTTTCAATACAAAAGAAAAAACTGTAACTATATCTTTGTTTGCTCCACTCCATAATTAAATCCTACGCCTTGCAAAACTATTTAAGTGGGCATGAGTATAACAGTTTATAGGATTATATCCAACCCAAATCTGAAGTTTGTAGATTATCAAATACATAGTCAATAGAAATATTTTGATTAAATTTGAAATACGAATTAAAATATTGAATTGTAAGATAACATTAATGCAATGCTGAAATCGTAAAGATACTGCGAATACTTTCAACAAATTCTCATCAACAATAAAGTAAAGAGCCATTTACTAAAACCCGCTTACCTTTTGTTTAAATTACCAAAAATCGCCTGCTTTTAAGTTATTTAAAGTAATCATCCTATCTTTTATGTACGTTAACGATATTACCGCCTGGCGTCAGTCGCCGTTCGATTTGAATATAAAAATATACGATTTTAAAATCGTATTTTCAAAATGGCAAAAATGCCCATCAAAGTCGGTTAATATCAAAATGCGGTAAAAACTCTCTCTCTTCATTCGTTGTCGGAAGCTGTAAAAAATCTCCCTCTTTGTTCGTCACCCTATTCGTTTGGAAACCTTACAGCGTCGAAAGCTCATTCACTTTGTTCTTCATTATCTCTTTTCATTTGGAACACGGCAGCTGGCCTGCTTCTCAGTTGAAATCCTCGACGATTCTAGAAGATGGCAGTAACAATTCTTCTTGACTGTGATAAGAAACCTCCTCCTTGCGAAATCCACCTACCCGCGACCATGGAAGCACTTTGTTCGAGTATCTCATACATATTTATAGACGCCTACTTTGAGTGCAGGGCCCCATGTGCAATGACAACATCCGTCGCTTTCTCTTATACATTTTCTTATGCGTCTAGGGCCCCATGTGACTTTATCTCTATTAAACAATATAAATGTGTCAAGTCCATGTGAATCTGATGACTCGAGAAATGGCAAAGTGGCTTTTGCTTTTCGTGTGTGGTACATATGGGCCCTACAGATGCATCTGTGGCCCTAATACAACATTTGCAGTGGGGATTTGGGGATTTGTATACCCTTATCAAATTTGTGAATTATAATGGGAGATTTAGAATTTACAAATTGGGGATGTAGATGCATCTGTGGCCCTAATGTGACATTACATTGGTGACTTGGAGATTTGTATACTCTAATCAAATTTGAAAATTAAAAATTAGAGATTTTCTAATTCGAGATTGGGGATTTTGTGCATGACAACATCCTAATTCAAAATTGTAGATTTTCTGTCAAAATTAGAGATTTATATTACCGAACTTGAGGCACAAAATTTGGGCATTTCGTTACCCTAATTTCCATTCAAACTTGAAAATTACTAAACCCTAAACCCTAATTTGAATTTGAGGCTTTCGTTACCATAATTTCCAATCGAGTTTATGTATTTCTCCAAGTTTGAATTTTGAGGTTTTTACTAATCTAAATCTAATCGACATTTAGGGATTTAGGAATATGAAACCTAGTTTGTAATTGGACATTTATTTCTTATTTGAATTTTTCCTGTTGTGTATTTTAATACTCACATGTGTTTGGCTAATCTCCATTTTAATCTTGTATATAGAGTATAAATGAATAGATAGTTATTTGACATTTATGTTCTATTTTGATTTTTTCTATTAATTATTTTGATACTCATGTATGTTTAGCTAATCCCCAGTTTAATCTTGTGTACACAGTACATCTGAATTTATGTTTTTTTACATTTATTTCCTATTTTGATTTTCCCGTGATACATTTTAATGCTCAAATATGTTTGGCTAATCCCCATTTTAATCTTATGTACACAGTACAACTGAATTCATGGTTATTTAACATTATCTTGTAGGAAATAATCTATGTTCAGGTGATAAGATGACTTTCATTAATGATATTGTCGTGACACAACCCCACTATGGGGGAAATTATGTCATGAGTGTAGCCGACGAGTTAGAATATAAAAATGGAAAGATTGAAGAGTTTAATCTAGATATAGATAGGGTTTCATTTATGGACTTAAATTGCCAAGCACGTAGTTTAGCAAACTGTTCAACAGGAGTGAAGATTGAAATGAAGTATAAATTGCCGCGCAAAAGGCTACATGAGAGTATAGGAGTGGTAGAATCTGACGCCTCAATGTTGGAGATGTTCCATATGTATCGAAATAAGAAGAAATTGAGGTTAAGAAAAATATGTCACGGTCATAGGATTGACAGAAATGAAAAGTACTTTGCCGGTACATGGAGATGATGCAGGTACAAGTCGACCTGGTAGGTGCGATAATGAGGACGACAATGATAAAGCATAAAGTAATGATGATCCTATTGTCGTTCTAGCAGATGATAGATATCTGCCGGACACTCAGGATCCACCTGAACTCGAAATACCAGAAGTCTTGGATGATGAGCTACATAACGAGACTGATGAAGATAAAGATGATGTGAAAATTCATGGATTCACTAGTGTAGATCCGAACTTTTATATCAAATAAGAATTCGATGACGTTGAAGCTTTTCATGGAAATGGCATAAACTTTATAGTGAAAATCATATGGACGAACATGCATGTGTATCCATTAATGACATAGGAAATCAACATGCTACAACAAAATGGATCTGTACGGCTGTAGTCGACAAAGTAAGTGAAGATTCAAAAATAAAAATTGTAGCTCTGACAAAGCATGTTAAAGATACTTATGGCATACTGATACCATATCAGAAGATGTGGCATTGGAGGGAATTAGCCCGCAAAAAGATAAGTGGTTCTCTGGAAGAATTATTTGCTTTAATCCCAAGGTTTGCTCATGCTATATTGACATACTGGATAAAACACTATAAGACAGTATAGAACACTATAAGACAACATTTCAGCCTACTCTTTCATTTTTGGATTTTTTCAATTGTCGCTAGCCTTCTTAAGATATAAGAACTATTAGATTATAACTTTTTTAGTTTTGATTATTTTGCTTTGGGATGATAGGAACCTGAAGTTTAGTTGGAGTTACTTTTTCATTTTAGTTGAATTAGATCTGTTAATGTTACTTTACTTTTGGATTTATTATATTTGGGCTTTTCCATGTTACAAGGACTGTGGAGTTGAATTTTGATGTTCGAATCTTACTTTCATTTCATTTGATTTGGAATTTAATTAAATGATCTTACTTTGGTTTAGAATTCTTACACCTATTTCAGTTAGATTAACCTTTTAATTTAGTTTAATTAGATTTGTTGATTGAGCTTTGGATATGGATTCATTATGTTGGCCTTTTCTAAGTTAGAGAGACTGTGGAATTGGATCTATTGATTTTACTTTGATGTTGGAATCTTACTTCCATTTTAGTTGACTTGAATCTGTTGATATTACTCTGGTTTTAGATTCATTTAGTAGGCCTTTTTTTGCTGGACTAACCTTTTCAGTTGGCCTTTTCAGTTGGACTTACCTTTTCAGTTAGCCTTTTCAGTTGGGCTCAACTTTTCAGTTGGACTTACCTTTTCATTTGGTTTTTTACTTTAGTTTTGAATTCCTTCTGTCGATATTACTTTCATTTCAGTTGGTTTTGGACAATTCAGTATATCTTACTTTAGTTTTTTAATCTTACCAGGGGCTGTGGAATTAGATCTGTTGATTTTTTTTTTCATCTTACAGTAGTTATTTCATTCGATCTATTACTTTTGCATTTTGTATTGAATTAAGTTTGTCTTCTATTGAATTTGCTTCTAATTTTAATTCTTTTCATTCTAGGGACACTTCTCGGTTTGCAGGAACTGTTTCAATATAAATATTGATTATGCTTTATGAACCCTTTTCAGCTTACAAGTATTGTTTCAAGCAAAGCAATTTGAAAAACCACCGGCATGTTTGTACTCTTTTAATGTTTATGCTATTTCTTTCAAATTTTTCATTTTCAAGTTATAGGGAGTGTGGAATTAGATTTGTTGATTTTTCTTTCCAACTTATGAGAGTTGTTTTACTGGATCTGTTGATTTTTCTTTTGTATTGGATTCTTTCATCCACTTGGATGTGTTGGTTCTAACTTTTTGGTCCAGAACATGTATATATAATCTTGCTAATAATGATCTCATAATGTTTTCACTTTGTGCAGACTCCTAACATACTTACTCTTGCTCATATTAGACTCCTCACTTTGTACAGGATCCAAGCCATACGTACCTTTGTTAGAAATGACCCAAGGCCTACTATTACTTCGGTTTGTAGAGTCTTCATTTTATTGGCTTGCTTCATTGATTGTCTCTTCATCCATACTTTTCTAATATAAAAAACATATATTTTTTTATTTTACAAGCCACGCTAGATAAAAAAATGTGTTTGCCCAACTGAAGGAGGAAGTTTGAGGTTGCTGTCTTAGGGATTTTAATTCGTATATAAAAAGCAATTTTTGAGATTTTTTTATATACTTTTTTAGATTTTTTGTACTTTTTTTAGAGTTTTTGTAATTTTTTGAGATTTTCTATCATTTTTTGTAATCGACAATGTATACATTTATCTAATCAATGCTGAAATTGCTCTTTGTTCCTCTATTTAATAATGTATACATTTAACTTGGCATCATTAGGATGGACAGTCCCGTTAGGAGCTCTATGGTGGCCACCATAATATATGTATTTTATCCAAGCCGTCCATCCATTTTAAAATATCACTTCAGGGCATTATGCCAAAATGAAGGCAGATCAAAGCCTTGAGTGTACCACATACCATAGTAAACAGTGGCCCCCCAACTCTTTCAACGGTAGGCATTCAGTGGTAGGCTTGTTCATAAAGTCACATAGCCCTGGATGAAAGGAAAACATAAATTTCATGCCTATGGCCTCCAACTCTTTCAATGGCAAACATTCAGTCCTAAATGGACGTCTTTGATCATTTGTTAGGATTACGATTGCCCCAGAGATGGACGTATATGATCATCTGGTAGGATCGTACAAAATAGATGGACGTCTCTGATCATCTGGTACGATCATGATGGCCCCACAGTCTATAACACACGATCTTTCTAAATGGTAGGGGCATTCTTGTGAAAATGAATGACACTAAGGGTAAAGTGGTCATTTTCACATGTTAACGGTGCCTTTCCATCCACTACAGTTAATTAAGGTCAACGAAACACTTTTCTTAACATCTTTTATTATTTTAAGCGTATTACTTTAAATAACTTAAAAACAGGTGGGTTTCCAAATATCGATCTAAATGTAGGCGGCAAACTAAATTTATCCCTAAAGTAAATAATATCATTCTTTACAACACTGTACCGAAGTAGATGGCCATGTTGCATTACCGCCCACACACCGGTACCTCGTGGTGAGGGACCCATTCATACATTAGCTGGTCAGACTACTACTCCAGTTGTACTTCTGACGTATGTCCACGTACACAATTGTACTCATACGCCATACATAAAGGAGACTCCAAATGATCTAATAGTTTTAGGGTCTTTCACCTAAGGGACATGATCACCCTACTTGCTGTTTTTAGAATCTTCCACCCGAGGGATACGATTGCCCTACTTGCTGGCTTTAGGGTCTCTCACCCAAGAGACACAATCGCCCTACTTGTTGAAATTTTTATCTCATTTTTCTTTTCACCATTCGATAATCAATAAAAATGAATACGTATCATGAATTGATTCAAAATCAATGATAAAATAATTCAATAATTCAGATTTTCGTATTATAATGCCGGTTCTATTTCAAGATGTAAAAATTTAATACTATTAAAATTTAGTCCTTGAAATTTTTGTAAGTTAAAGTTATTTTTTATTTTTATTTTTTTTACAGTTTCAGATTTTTTCTTTATATTATTTTCAGAAATTTCTAAAAGTACTGAAAATTCAATATACGTATGATAATCTCTTTTATGTATTAAATTTGTTTAAATATGAATATAATCCAACTATTGATATAAATTTTTAATTCTCTTTGATAAAGTATAGAGATTATTATTCTAAACATATTAATTAAAATTATTTAAGTTAATTTTTTTTATTTACTCAAAAGTTGAATTAGAAGGAAAAGCTACTGGATTTTAATTTAATATTGAATTTTATTAAAATCTTAGCTCAATCAAATTATACAACTTTATGCAACAATTGTTTTTAATTCAGCGAAATTTAGAATTTAATTTACTAATTTTATTTTTAAAATTAAAAAAATCTTATTAGAATAATTTTATTCAAATTTATAGAAAATTTTATTTGTATACACTTAATTTAATTTAACTTAATAATTTTTTTATTAAATTTTAAATAAACATGTATATATATTTCTAAGTCATTGATTTTCAAAGTTTTTGATATTACAATAGATTTGGATTTTAACTTTTAAAATTAAATGTAATAATTTTGAATTAATCCTAAATTATAATTCTGTTAATTTATGGAATGAGATCAAAATTTAATGTTTTTTTTTAATAAAGAAGAAATAACTCAAACTATTTCAGGAAAATAAATATTCAGAATTCTAGTGATGAATATGAAATTAGAATTTCAAACTATTGTACGATCAATTATTACAGTATTATTCCCTAGTTAATCATATATTCAATACTTCTAAAATTATGAAACAATAATCTGAAAATTTCAGATCAGGTACGGATCACCCACATTATTAAAAGTTGTTAGACGAGTCCAAACTCGACGTTCAAATTCCACCATGACGCACGTTGGACCCATGCTCAACCTCATCACTACACCCACATGTTCTTTATCTCTTTATCTATATATCTATTTTTTTTTAAACCCAAGGTAAAGTCTCCATCTTCTCGGGCACGTTAAAGAGTACAATAATTATAATTTTTTTTTTAAATTAGGAATAAATGAAAGAAGAGAGAAAGTCGGGCTCTTCCATTAGCTTGAATGTTATTGTATTTATAAGTATATATATTTATTTGTATTTAAAGTTATGACATGAAATGCTTTTGTTGCTTTAGATTCGAGAAAGAGAACGCTCAACTTTACATTCACCTCTTGATTTGGTGGGTGCATACACACGTGAAAATGTATATGTGTGCATGTATGTAGGCCATGTGTGTATGTGGTTAGCATATGTGAATTATGTGTGCAACGTATTATGCATGAGCGATTTGATGCATGTATGCATGGTTGGACGAATGAATGCTTTACATAGATGCTTGGTTTGAATGAATTGACTTGAATTGTAAATGGGCGGTTGGATGGTGGATGTTCGTGAATGGATGAAGGGTCTCATGGATGATCATATCAAATGGTGGAGAGGATGGTTGGAATTGGTTGTAAGTGGAAATGATACTACCATTAAATTATGTGCTTGCATACTATATAGAATTAAAAGTAATGGCAACTATAATTTATAATGTTTAAAACGTGAATATAGAATTAAAAGCAGTGGAAACTATAACTTGTAATGTTTAAAACAGGAATACATTTTTTGGTTTATTAGCTCCCATATGTGTTACTTAATGGATAGAATGAATACACACCGTCTATGAGGCATCTACTAGGGTGGTTCACCTAATGGATGTTTTGGATCAAAGAAATGATGACTCTAACTAGGCATTTTTAAATGAATGGTTATAGGGACCTGATTTTAGATTGGATGGTCGAGAGGTTTTAGGATGAATGATTCAAATTAACATTAAAGGAGGAATGATGAATGTAAGGTGAATAATTCGAATGAATGCGTTGAAAAGGATTCACATCAAATTTTTTTTTTTTATTGGATCATGAATTTTTTTTTTTTAAATTTTTTATACAAAGCTAGTAAGCCATAGAGATAAGCCCAAATATGGCTCAACACAAAAAGCAATCCAATAAATTTGTTAAGAAAAATGTGAGAATCATCGCAATAATTTTTGTTTGATTTTTAGGTGGCATAGTTGACTGATATGCGTGAGATGTACGGTTAAATTGTGAGATATAATTAGGATAATTGTATATTTAGGAGTCTAATTACATAATTGGGTTAACGTATGATCACTTTCAAGAATAGATAAGCACGAAGTTAGTATTTGACATGGATCGGCCTGATGGTTCGTCAAATAAAAGCTTAGATTGATTATTAGAGAAAATATCTATAATTGTGTGAATGGACAGGCAACTGGGTGATCGCATACATTAATCTCATGAAAAAAGGATAGTTGAGTTAGTTCATTGCGTACTTAATAATCAAGATTTGACAAATTTACAAATAGATAGATGTTTTGTGAGCATTAAAGACAAAAATGAACTTATATATACACGTATATATTTATAAACACGCAAAGTCATATATTCATTCATTATAAAAATCAATGGTTATTATATTCATTAGCATAAAAATCAATTATTAAAAGTAAGCAAATCTACCACACATACGGCATAGTCATATATTCATTCATTATAAAAATCAATAGTTAATATATATTCATTAACATAAAAATCAATTACTAAAAGTAAGTAGATATACCACGCATACCAATGGTCCTTCTTTGAATTTTTTTTTTTATTACAGATGCATATGTATGAATGCATGGATGAATGGAGGGGTATATACATATATGCTTAAATAAATGCAAGTGCATACATTCATAGGCATACTCTAATATCAAAATCCCAAGTTATTACATTCTACCACCTTTATAAGAATTTCATCCTCAAAATTCAAATGCACCTTATATGTGGACAGGTGAAGATGACTCTCTATCGTGTGTTTATTTATTTGTTATATTTCATGTGTTGTAGAGTTTATGTATGTGCAAGTGTGTGTAAATTGCTATAAATTGGGGTTATTACAATCTACCCAATCTCATCCCCAATATTTGCTCCCAGCTACAATCACGTGCATATGTGTATTCTAATCGAAAGAGTAACAAACAACCATTTTCACCTTTGGATGTCACGCGCTGTGAGAGATCCTGGCCACTCTTAAGGTAGTGTACACTGGAAATTCCCAGGACCACAAAATAATATTGGACAGTTGATAAGCCCAATGTAATGGTAACGAATCGTTTTGCCTTTACTGCGAAGCAGGATCCAAAGTATGTCATCGCCCAGTGGGGCCGCAATGCTGACTGGTCCAATGATCAGGACCGTCCATGTTGTTGATTTTGATATGCGGGACACTATATGAATTACATCGAACGGATGGTTGTAACTGTTAACTATTTGTAGACGAATTTAGAACAACGAAAAGAAAAAATTTCAACGGTTCGCATTTAGCTAAAAAATAAAAATAAAAATAAAAATCAACGTTAAGATCATCATCGAAGCGTGTTTATAGGACAACGACAAGATGTATGGTTCAAATCATAGGACCATATCAGTTCGTGGGCCCAAACGGCAGGTGACACACAAGCTGAATCCTGAGTGCGACAGAGGCAAAATGGACTCAACTTGAAATATGGTCCATTAGAAAACATCCAATGGTCCAGATTCAACGTGCATTTGTAGCTCACTTGATGACTGTACTATCCTGATTTTTGTGCGTGTGGCATGTTCACATTGTTCACTACCTAATGAATGGTCCAGATCGATCATACTTGTGCAGCCAGATGTTTGGATGATGGCCCCCACGTGACAGCTGTAATGCGGGTCCCACATTCTACGAAAACCTCTTTAGTGGTTTGAAGCCGGTAAGGTTGTGTTTCGACATTTCAATGCAAATGGAGGGCATTTACGCGCTTGGCCACCTAATAAAATAATCCAACAGATAGGAGCGACCGGTTCTTGCTCCGCTATATCCGAAGGGAGAAAGAGGAGAGCCGTCTGTTACATCAAATGCGGTATTCAGATTCCATTGGCGGTGAGATGATTATCTCCTCTCCCTGATATTATTTTGGAAGCTAATTTCCTACAACAGTTAATGTAGAGAACCCGTTAAACAAAAAGCTCTGTGGGACCCACTTATGATGTTTGTATAAAATCCACTCCGTACATCATTTGGGCCAGTTCAATACCTTACTTCATGTAAAAAATAAGGCCGATCGAAAACTCAAATAAGCCATACCACAGGGAAAAGTGGGGTTGGGAATGCCTACCACTGAAACCTTCTTGGGGCTGACCGAACTTTGAACCAGGCTGATATATGATCTTACCATCCATCCTGGTGTGATTTATCTTATGAACGAGTTGGATGCATATAAACATGACTGTGGGACCCAGTAAGATTTCAACAGTGGCATCCCCATCCCCACGTGTAGGCCACTTGACTTTTGGGTAGGTCTGATTTCCGGGTTCAGTTCCTAAAATGAACAGCCTCCAATGATGGACGGAGTGGATGTCACACAAATCACCAATGTGGGCCCCATAGAGCTCCTTGTTAGGAGGGCTCCCTACACCGACGGTTGTATGGAAATCGATTCCTATTCTTATTATTTTCCCACGTGTTGACTTTCTCCAACGAATCAATCTTAAATGCATGAATCTCGCTCGATTTGTCAAGCCTCTCCAGCTGCAATTTGAAAGAAATGGAAACTTCGGTTTGCTTTCCTCTATGTAGTTAGGCATTGTAACTCCCTCTTCAATGCAATCGCCTTTTGACGTTTCTGTCCTTGCAAATATCACATACAAAACATCCTTTTTCATATCTCATACCCTATTCCCTACTATGAATCCAATGTTAAAGCAAGGAACTTCACTTGCACATGCACTCGAAATCCGGACCGTTCATCGGGAGATGCAGCCATGTACTTTGAATTTGGAATGTTACTCAATCCTTTTTTAACCATCCAATTTTTCTACTCCTAAGGGCCACCTTTGGCAGTGGCAATTTCTTGATGGAAGACTGTCTGCCGGTGTAGGATGCTTCATGGTAGGTAGGAGGCAACGGGTTGGGTTGGGTTGGGTTGGGTTGGCCGTCCGATTCCTGAGGCTGGGCTAGTCGGGCTAGGGTTAGAAATGTTGCTCCTTTCGGGCTGAGACTGGACCAGATGGTCTAACCTGACTTAGTCCAAAAGCTTGAATAAATTAATAGATGATGATAAGTATTGGATACAGATGCAAAATTCATGTATGTTTGTATGCATCCACTAATTGGGCAGGGCTCTCTTACCTTTGCTCGCCAAAGTAATCCAATCATACAATCTAACCCGATGATCATGTGGGGCCCACCAAAAGAGGTCATACACTGGTTGGCCAAACCGTTCTAATTACAAGCAGTGGTCAGGTTAGGCGGCTTAAGCCCGGCCGGCCCAGACTTGAGCCATTGCTATTGCCCCATCAAACTCATTGGATATGAGGCACTTTATTCCTTCACACGTGGATTTCGGACCTTTCATCATGCAGCCTAGCTGTCAATGGGCCAATATTAAACTGACCAGATGATGTAAACGGTTCAATTTGATGACTTTCTCAAGGCTTAATAATAGATGGTTAGAAAGATGCTGCAGAAAGGTCACATTCAATGGGACACAATTTTTTTCGCAGTTGGGTACATGGAATCTTCTAAATATAGTCTTATATACAATAGGACATGTTGTCACGGATTTCTGGTCAACAGATGAGGCGGACATAAGGCCACCTAAGATTGACACACAATGATGATCTTTACCGATGATTCAGTTGGATATAGAAAGCTTGGTCCTATGTAATATAAGGAAAGGCTAAGAGGGTGGCCGGGGACCTGCCGTTAGTGTTTCGATGCCAAAGTCAGATGGGTCTTAGTAAGGAATGCAAGATAGCTTTTAGGCTAATAGTATTGTATGCCTAGGAATGGAGGTGAAAACCTCTGTTTATAGTTAGCGGAGGAGTGATCGTGACTATGGCAATGGGAGAGATTTGCATTGGGTAGGGTGATTCCAGAGGACGTGGATTACGCCCATAACGGCTAAAGATGCGTCTGTTTCTCTCAGGTGTGTTCCTAGTCTTTCGCCCGCGGTTATCACGGCGGTGATCGAGGTCAGTCGTTGGAGGATATGCCCGAGGCTGATCTAGTGGTCAGGTCAGCTACACTACTAGAGAATCTGACCTAGGTCTGCTTTTGCATATCTGACATAACTATCGCCGAGACCGACCTATCGTTAGCTCAGCTATGGTCCGTGGCTCTCTTCCTTCCTGGTGTTCGGGCATTCATGGTGGTCGAGCTAGTGAACCTGGGCCTGGGCCCATGAGCTGCTCTCTTCCCAAGTTCAGCTCGGGTTATACCCATAAGAGGACCCATGATATGAATGGTCATGATCTTCTGCAGTTTGTCAATTAGTGAACCCGAAGACAATGGTTAGTATCCAAGGATCGATCCTTTCCGATATTGGTCAGCCTTACACCAATACAGAAGTGCCATGAGCCTTCATATTCAAGAAAGTGTGATTGGGACGTGGGCCCCTTTGTAATGAAGAGTTTGTAGGACGTTTAATCATTTTCATTGTTGCATTGGGTCCCATCTTCTTCTTGTATTATATGGGATTGTGATGGTGAAGGTGACGTCTCACATGGACTTTCTTTGCCTTATTATCTGGGCTGGACTCCTACCACCATTTAAAAATTGGTGGTCACTCTTCAACCGTGCACTCGGCATGGTTCTATGGCAATCCAGACCGTCCAGACCCAATTATAGACAGACGATAGGCTAGAAATTATAAAGAGAGGACGGTAATAATTGTCTGATTTCGCCCTTGGCATTTCCACCACTCACAATTTACCTTTTAAATTTTAGCCATTTATTTGATAGCCATCAATTGGATGGTTAGGATTGCTTGATCTATCAGACTTTAGAGATATGCTCCATCCATAATGTGACCTTACTTGTGAGTATGAGTACGGCCTGCGACGAGGATGGGTTGAAAATGGTGGTGAACTATCTTGGGAGTCTAGGACTATGATCTGTATTAGTTTTTTTTTTTATGTGGGGTCCATATGATGATTATCTCTTTGTGTGGGCCAAAGCATTTCTTAATTTGATTTGTATGTGACATATGCCTTTGGGGCCCTCTTGTGAAAAAAATGGGCATGCTCTCTAACAGCTTTTGAGATTACTAGTCATGACGTCTTCGATTTTTACAATGGCCAAACGCTTTTGTTCGGCAATGTTTGAATAGGTGGAAAGGTCGGCTCATGTCTCTCAATTGAGTCTTTGGGTAGGTGGAATACTGGTTTGTATACAACGACATGATTATTAATTAGCTGTAATGGACCTTTGTTTCAGGTGCAGTGGGCCCCACCACACGTGCTTGGAAATTTGTAGATCAAGTGAGCCTTCATATATGTGGAAAAAGTTACCATGAGGTCGACGTCATGGGAAGCTTCCGTTGAGATTGAGCTCCATGGCCCCACCTTGACGTGTGAAGGACATCTATCCCATTAATTAGATTCACCCTTCCATGGTGAGGGCCTTAGATATTAGGTGAATTCATGACTTAAGCGGGCTACACTACAGACAACAGTTGAGAGTGGATGCCCATCCATTAAAACCTTCCTGATTGCATATGAGATCTAGTGAGATGTAGTTTAGACATCTAAACCCATCCATGGTGTGTGGTGTGTGCCACTTGGATGAGATGTCATACCAAAATTTAGACCATTGCACACGGGATTTTGACCAAAATTGCCTGCGGTATAGGCAAACGCTCCAAAATGAAACCCTTTCTAAAATATTCCTAGCATGGCCCTGATTGTCTTTTTAGATTTTTAAAGGGACAAACTGCTGTGCATGGAGAGATGCACCCACTAGACCATTGAAGCCGGAGGGAAGCCGGATCGTGCCTAGGGCTGAAAGCCCTAACCCAACCCAACCCAACCTCGGGTTGGGAATTCTCAACCCAAGCCCAACCCAAGCAGGCTCGGTCGGGTTGATCGGGTTGGTCGGGTTGATACATGCTAGTATTTTCGTTGTTACATTAGTCTATTATGTTTCAATACACGCCTTATTTTTGGTACCTATGGTTTTATTAATTATATATGTACTTATTTATGTAAAGAACTTCACTTTTCCTAAACAAATAAGTTAAAATACAAGTAAACATTATAAGTTTACTTCACTAAAGTATAATAAAAATATAAGTAACTTGTATATAGATCGGGTTCGGGTTGGGTCGGGCAACCCGAGACCTCAACCCAAGCCCGACCCAAACTTCATCGGGTTGATGTTTTCATAGCCTAAGCTCAAGATCGGGTTCGATACTTCTTGCCCAAGCGCAACCCAATGTCGGGTCGGTCACGGGTCGGTCGGGTTGAACCCGCCCAACTTTCAGCCCTAATCGTGCCTACTGGGTAATCTCTATGGGGCCCATTATGGACTGTGAGAAATCCTCCCCGTCCACATGTTTTAGCAAATCATTTTATGGGATGAACCTAGAAATGACATAGATCCAAAGCCCAAGTGGGCCACACAGCAGAAAATAATGGATATTGTACGCCCACAGGTGAAACATTTGTGAGGCCACATAAGCTTTGGATCAAGCTAATATTTTTTTCTGACAGTTTATCCCAGTGGTAATGACCTTAAGAAAATTTTGAGGCACTTTATGAACAGTTTGGATTGCATATAAAATCACGGTGGAGCCTAAAAGTGTTTGAATGGTAGGCAACCCATTTCCATTGTTTCCCATTGTATGACCCTCTTAAGTTTCAAATTTACCTGATTTTTTTGTCTCATGTCTTAACATGATCTAACAAAATGGATGGACGGAGTGGATTCCTCATAGACATCATGGTAGACCCAACATAGCTTCCAATGACAAACACTGTGCATAATTTTCACGAGAACTCATAAGCACTTTTTGAGCAGTCATCACACAATCTAAGCCCAAAATTTAAGCCATCTATGTGATGTAGCACCTCAAAAAACTCTCAGGCGCAACTTTCAACCTGGTCCAAAACTTTGGTGGGCCAGGGCAAAATGATATAATTTTCTCCATTGATTTTCCTCTTTCTCCCTGTTGCGACCCACCAAAGTTTTGGACCAAGTTGAAAATTGGGCGTAGGGTTTTTTTGGAGTGCTACATCACATAGACAACTCAGATTTTGGGCTCACATCACGTGTGCTGAGTTCTCAAAAAGTGCTCACCAATTCTCACGAACTTGTGAACACTTTTTGATAACTCAACACACTTGATGTGAGTCCAAAATTTGAGCTGTCCATGTGATCCAGCACCCTCAAAAACCTACAAGGCCCAACTTTCAACCTGATCCAAAACTTTGGTAGGCCATGACAAAAGGAAACAATTTCCTCCATTGATTTGCCACTCTCTCTCTCTCTCTCTCTCTCTCTCAAAAACATACCGGGCTTTTTGAGTTGCTGCATCACATAGACGGCTCAAATTTTGGGCTTACATCACGTGTGGTGTGATGAGTTCTCAAAAAATACTCACAAATTCTTGTGAGAACTGGTGCATAGGTGATCATTCTAGTATTTGCCAAAGTAAGGTTGTCTAGGGATCCAGTTTAAATAAGGTGGGGGTCAGCTCGAGCCACACCCATTTACTATGCGGGGTGTTTGGTAGCTGGGTTTTTAATTTCTCAGTATAATGAATTCTTAGTCTTTTTTTATTATTATTAAAAATAAAATATAGCTTGGTTTGTGCTAGTCTTGTTGGCTTTTACATTTATGTGAAATTCCATATCTAGTTTTTATTAAGAAAAAAAGGAAAAACATACTCTAGCTTTTACCGGCGACATGGAAAACCTAAAAAATTATAAAAGAATTTTCTAATTATTCCAATTTTCTCCAGAAAATCTAGTGTACCAACCTAAAAGAATTTAATCATTCTTAAAATAAAATAATCCAACTATAATATTTCCTATGTAATATAAAAACCAGAATGAATTCCCCAACAACCAAATATGCCCTAAAGGGGTTAAGAATTCTGTCTCAAGCCTGACCTGCGACTCATTAACTCGTTGCCTGACCCGATCCACTTAAAGTTCATCAAGCCCAAGCCTGATCCAACTGACCCATTTAGCTGTATTTGGTCATGCTTAACTTCCTGGATCCAACCCGACCCATACTGACTCTGCATGGGTTTAAGAATGGAATGTAGGGCTGAAGGTACATCAGGCCGGCTGTGAATACATGCAAACACACATCCATCTGTTACCTGAGCCCAAACGACTATCCATTTAGCTGGGTCCAAACTCACCTCAAATGTACATCTGGACTATTGACCCAATGGCGGAGGTGAGCCATTACCACCCCTATTGTAAGCCCAAGGCATGCATGGTCTTATCTATCTACATGCCAACATACGCTCTAACATGACACATGTATGAGATCAGGGTGATTCATTAGGTATTCGCGTGGATTATTAGGCCCAAAAATCAGTCAGGTTTCCTCATTATTTAAGCCACGGCACATGAAACAAGTGGACAACTAGAAAAATAAAAAGTCATTTTAGCTATCAAATGGTTTTGTACGCTGCCCCACTTGAAGATTATACCAGCCTGTCTTTTGCACTGGACCATCTATAAAGTGTGGACCAACTGACGGAGTTGTGGCCCACCAACTAAATATTTATCATTGTGTCCCAAGGCTTATTAATCCAAGTAATTGTGGTAAGGCTTTCACGCCACGTGGCCTGCAATCTCAGGACATGTGGATATTTATCATGTGGACAACATCCACGGTCATCACCCGAAATTTAAGCCATATGATAAAATAAAATAGAAAGAAAAAAAAAAGTAAAAAAAGAAAAAAAAAATCCAGCTTCAAATTCAATGTCCAGGCCCGTCAATTGCCATCCTGACCTTGATATGTGAAGATCAAATGTCCATCTCCCGTGCACGTGTGGCTGGAGCGTGGATGATCTGAACCACCCATTTAGTGGCATTACTGTGGATGGCCAAATCACCATCTGAGTCCACTGGCCAATAGCCTCATCTGGTTGAATGTGTGCCTTTAGCCAAATTAAAGCAGGTTTAAAGATATGGGCATACTGGATACCATCAGCTGAGTCGGGTACGTTGAGCTGAGGCAGTCTCCAGAGACCTCGAGCTGAGGTTCGAACCCACAGCCCAAACCAACGGCTTCAAAGCGTGCAAATGAGTTGGGCTCGGGTTGATTTGTGCCAGGTTCTATTCATAATTTCAAACATATTCGGTCCTAGACCTGGCCCATTTTGCTACCTTATTTGTGACCCATTGCTAGGGGTGGCAATAGGCCAGGCTAAGGTGTCAGGGTGGCAATGGGCCTTAAGCCTCTTGCCAATCCTTAATCCCCCAGCCCTGACCTAAATCGGGCTGAAAAGCCTTGGCCGATGGGCCACGGTCATGTTAGTAAAAAGAGTTTAAGTGATCAGAGGTTTGATATAAGCAAATTATTATTTTTTATTTTCTATTTTTAAGAAATAATTTGGATCATTGAAACATAATCATGTGTTCTACCATTGTGTTTAAGCGCCTGTTTGGATACCACCAAATAAGTTACTTTTTCTAGTACTGTAAAAGTAGTAGAGAAGTAACTTATTTGAGATAAATTTGGTTTATGATCAATTATAAATAATTTTTTTTATTTAAAGTTACTTAATCACTTCAGTTTAATAAGTACAAAATCAAGATAAGCTACTTAAGGCATAAGTAACTTACCATCCAAACCCTAACATTTAAAATAGAGGCTGATTCTTCCTTTTCACATGTGACATTATAAGCTATCTAAGCCATTCAAATTGTGGGTCCCATTATGGGTGGAGCATATCTAAAAGTGCACTGATCAACCGGTCCTAGGCATACAATTAATGACCATCAAATGGATGGTTAAAGGTAAAATAACGAGTGGTCCAAATTCAAATGGAAAAAACCTAAATGGTTAATATCATATTCCTAGTGCAAATCTTTTGTTATACTCTATCTACAATTGAGCTCAGCGATCTGGATGGTCTAGATTGGCTTACAGCTATGCCATGTGTACATTTGACGCATCACCACCATTTTTCGAATGGTGCAATAAAAAAAAAATGTATAGCAGTAATCTCTACCATATATAACATGATTAATAGGGACATTTTTTTGGCTGTGGATTGGGCACTGCTCCGACTAAGACCTTGTTAGAGACAACGGTCCTGTCTGGGGCCCTGTGGGGCCCACTGTGATGTATATGTTTTATCCACAGTCTATTCATTTTGACAGATCATTTTGTGGGGATTAAAAGCTTACAGTTGAAAACTCCATACGGGTACGTAAGTTTTGGATCAAGCTGATATGTTAGTTTTCCCTTCGGACTGGTCTATGTGAACTTATGGATAGGTAGGATGGAAGATAAACACCACAGTGGGCCCTATAAAAGTCAAGGGTGGTCATCCCTCTCCCAACTATTTTCTTTGGAGAGGCCCACCTTAAATTGTAGGTCAGCCTAATTTTTAACATGCAAAGCCATAAGTGGGATCACATCTAATAGTCAGAATGGGTTTCGTGATGCATTATAGTAGGCCTTAAAAAATCAATGGCTGGAGAACATTTGTCAAGTGTGGTAATATTAAAAAGTGAAGGTTGCACTGAAATGCAAATTACGGTCCATCCAAAAGATACCTTCTAACCGTTTATATGCGTGCAACATCTATCCTGTCCAATAGGCTAGAATCATGATGATGATTTCTTCGTGCAAAAATTAGTCACATTTACTCATTTATTGGAGTTCACTTGTATTTTATTATTTATCCAGTTTCCATGAATGGACCAACCAGCTGATTAGATGGGGTTAATTTTTCATTAGTTGATCCTCATGATGGGCCAATCTATTTGAAAGGGAGAAATGTTGATTGATCAATAGGTTGGAATTTATACATTAGGTACTGGACCATAACTCTATATTTTTTTAAGACAAGAATTTTATCAGACCTGTAGCATTATGAGAGATCCACTCTAACAAGTAGATGTGTAATCCCACTTTAGTTCAAGGGATAAAAAGTTAGGCTAACATGATTTAGGTGGGCCATGCCAAAGTAAGTAGTTGGGAGAGACACGTTGACCCTTGATTTTTTTAAGGCCCACCATGATGATTATATAAAATTCACTCCAATCATTATATTCCAAACTAAAATTTAGGCTCGGTGCTCGATCAGACCTATCCATGATTCAAGTGGGCCATGATTCAGGTGGGGTACACCAAGGAAAACATTGTGAAGGGTGAGTGTTGCCCTGTACACTGTTTCCATTTGTGTGGTCCACCTGAATCATGTATGGTGCAGATTTTTGGGCACGTAG
This sequence comes from Liriodendron chinense, assembly GCA_003013855.2. Taxonomy (NCBI): domain Eukaryota; kingdom Viridiplantae; phylum Streptophyta; class Magnoliopsida; order Magnoliales; family Magnoliaceae; genus Liriodendron; species Liriodendron chinense. The sequence goes on along the minus strand of PVNU02001962.1, from coordinate 31,236 downwards.
CCTAACATGGGGTGACACACATGGTGGTCGGAGTGGATTTCATATAAACATCATGGTGAGACCCACCTAAGCTACAAACCTGTGCCCTAGCCCCGATGTATTCAGATGGTAAATAGATGAATTGGCGGTACGACTGTAAATGGTCGGACTTGGGGTAGGTTTAACTAAAACTAGACCTGTCTATTTACTAAATGGGCCTAGGTCCAAATTTTTGACCCAAACCCTTTTACTAAATGGGCGGGTTTGGGTCTGGGTCTGGTAAAGGGAAATCCACCCAAACCCATTTGTAAATGGGTCAAGTCTAATGGGACTGGGTTTGTATCTAGTATGAAAGTATTTTTACTAGGTTTAAAATCAGATCTAAACGGGTCAAGGCCTGAATGGGTCCCTTGGAACATAAACCAAATCCGCCCATTTACCAAATGGGTATGAGTTGGGTCGGGTCTAATATAAAGGAAACCAGATCCAAACCCATTTAGCATTTGAGTCTGTTCTTGGATGCAGAGCCGTACCATTTAACAAATGGGTCAGGTCTAAATAGGTTGAGTTTAGGTACCCCATCGGGTTCGCTGAACCATTTACACCCTAATTGGCAGGTAATAAAACTAAAATACATTTTGTAAAAGCATCGAAACATAAATGAGGCAGTAATTTATAAAATTCCCTTTTATCAATTACTTCTTTATCTATTTAATTTATCATTTATCTCACGGCATTTCTTTGTTATTTATTTATCATTTATCTCACTACATTTTGCACCGTTAAATGTTTTTATTCTCCAACATCACTTCAATGGCCAAAGAGTAGATGGACAAGATTTTTTGATCGATAAATGTGATATGAGAGACAAACAATCAGTGACAGGGCATCACATGTGGTCCGCACATTTTCATATTATCCCACCACCCTTATAATTCTATTAAAAATTAAGTTGACCACATGAGCCTAATGTATAAAATAATAATAATAATAATATTTAAAAGCTAGATTGAGATTCGTTAGTAGCTAGAGAGAGTCAGATACTATTTTAATTATTTCTTTAGAAAAATAAAAGGGAGAGGGGGGGCATTCCGAGAATCGAACTCGGGACCTCTTGCACCCAAAGCAAGAATCATACCACTAGACCAAATGCCCTTCACATATTAAATGTCCATTCAAAAATAATCTCACCTATGAATTTCTATTGTATGGGCATTTTGGTAGAAGAACGTAAATGCTAGTCGTCTCAATGATATTGCTACGGTTTAATGATATTGCAATGGTTTATGTTTCAAGTCCTACTTAAAACACTGAATAGGGTTACAAAATAAGTAGTTTTCACGTTCAAATGCATCCTGTAGGAATGAAAGTTAATGGGCGCTTCGGTGGACCCCCGACTGTGGGCCCACTGTGATGTATGTTACATCCATGGCATCCATCCATTTTGACAGCTCATTTTAGGGCATGATCCAAAAAATCAGCTCATTTTAGGGCATGATCCAAAAAATGAAGCAGATCCAAATCTCAGGTGGACCACACCACAAGAAACAGTGGTGAAATGTATCCTAAAGCAGGGAATAGGCATGCTAGTTAACGGCGGTCGGTGGATCTCTGACTGTGGGGTCCACTGTGATGCATGTTAAATCCATGCCACCCATCCGTTTTGGAAGCTCGTTTTATAGGGCATAATACAAAAATAAAGCAGGTCTTGGATCTGAGGTGAACCACACCGCAGGAAACGGTGGTGATTAAATAGAATTGATTAAAAGCAAAGGGGCATTTCGAGAATCGAACTCGAGACCTCTCGCACCCGAAGCGAGAATCATACCACTAGACCAAATGCCCTGGATTGGTTGTATGTTCACTTCTCTTAGTCATATTTCTTATTACAATCCTCCTCGAATGTCAATTTCCCTCGCAATCCAGCCAGCTTATCCGAACATCTCTGCCGTAGAAATAGAATTCTCAGAAATAATCACCGGTGTGGAACAATCTCAACCCTTCAATAGTTGGCCTGAAAGTAGATGGGGGTAATCCTGCCCATACACGCGAAACGCATATGCCACTTGGGCATGTTTGTGTGGGGTCGAGTTTACGTCAGGTGGGCCTCACTGTTTCGATCTTCCATCCTAAAATCAGGCTATTCCACTCTTCAGATCGGCCATTGTCTACAGAATGGATGGTCCACAGTGGCCCACCTGAGGAGCGGAACCGGCCTGATTTTTAGACCAGAAGATCTAAACGGTGTGGTCCCAGATTGAAAGTTTAGAAATTGAACACGTGTGCCATATTTGCATGCGTGGATGTGCATGGCTGCACGTGGATGTGAGCTTACGCAAAGACTATGCATGGGTGTACATTATGAAATTTTATTTATTTTTTATTTTTTGTGAGTTAGTTCACACACCCCATTTTTAGTACACCCACCCACCCCTGTTAGTCACATCACAATGTTAGCCACCACACTGTGGGAATCGATAAGCTGACCTCAGTGTTGAAACGAGGCTATCTTCACTCAATCTGCCACTTGAGATATGGACCTAGGTCACATCTTGTTTGCTCCGCACCATCCTCTGTATCAAGGCCATCCATAGAGCTAGACAACGAATTAAATCAAGTCAAACGTGTGCCAAGTTGGTTTGGTTTGATTTGATTAATGATTGGGTTGTGTTCGAACAAACATTCAAATAATGGGGCCCTATTTGTGTTCAATTTAGGTTAGTCCAGCACATGTTCGAACAATTTTTTTCAGTTCGGACAATTTCAAACAATTTCTTTCTTTCTTGTACAAATTTTTTTATTTTAGTAAGTTTTTGCAAATTACAAATCACAAATCATAATATTTTTACCTAACCAAATCAAAAGTCATGACTTTGAATGTATAGACTGATGAGGAAAAGAATGACCGGAATCGAACGAGCAGTAGCTACGAGCATTTATAACTAAGATATTAAGAATATATAAAAAAATTAAAAAATAGAAAAGAGAAACCAAGCACGAGGGTTTCATTTGAACCTTTAGAGCTGAACGTGTAGACTAATTGGAATGGTGAAATTGGATGGGCGAGCTACGAGCAGGACTGACGAGTGATGAGCAGAGGGATGACTGGAATGGTGGAATCGATGGGCGAGCGGCGAGCTATAAGCAAAACTGATGAGCAGAGGGATGACTGGCGTCCGACAAGACTGAAAGACGAGCAGAAGATAGCCGAAATCTCGATCAGTTTAGCAGGCAGAGGTGAAAGGGTACGAGTGGGAAGGACGAGCAACAGAAGAGAAAGATGGTGGAAGTGGGAATGATGAGTAGCAGAGGGAGAATGATGGCCGGATGGGCTAGGGAGGGTTAGAGTTTCGGTTGTTCTTCGGGCATGATAAAATTGCTATGACCGGCTAGGGTCGAGTGAAAAATGAGGGGTAAAAAAATTATTTATACTATATATCTCATTTGAATTGAATCGAACAAATTCGAATCGGATAATTTCAAACCAATAAAACAAACCAAATCGAATCGAATAGAGGTTTGTTCATATAGAGTTCAAAATATTTTCGAACAACCAAAATCAAGTTCGATCAAGCTTGCTCCGTGCTTTTGAACCAGTTGTTCAATTATTTTTTTTAAAATCAAATCGAGCAAATTATCCGATGAATGAATTGATAAATTACTGTTAGTTTCCAGCTATAGCCATACATGGGGAATCTAGATTGTCCAGTTGGTGTGGTAACCTACAATGGACCATTCCATGACAGGGCCTGCCTTATGGATGATCTGGATTACCCACCGGACAATCACGTGTACGGTGATGCGTTGCATGAAGAATGACGGAGTCATGCTAACGAATTAACGGCAAAATGTGAGTGTATCACACAAAGCTAGAGACTAGATTAGTTTCTATACCACACAAGAAGTGATCCAATCCAATCCATTGATATGATAGGCCCCACCATGGAATCCCATGCCAAAAAAAAAAAAAAAAAAAATCCTCAGGTTCGGAAAGATCCCACTATCAGATCATTGTCGTTCATTTGTTCGAACATAAACCATTGTTGTATTTTAATTCTTGAACCGTTTATTTTGTGTCTACCAGTTGAAGGGTTAGGAGTTCTCTTAATCTGTTGTACAGAACTGGAAAAATCATATCAACAGGTTGGATCAGAGAATCATGGGTCCCACCTGTACAAACTTAAAACCTGAGCGTATAGTAAAATTCTCGGCCCCAGTACACCAAAATGCATCCACACTGTGGTACTGGTATGTTTCACTTTCGGGACATTTCTCAGCAAAAAGCAGGAATCAAACGGTACCACCCGACAAAACGTCATACACTAAGAACAAGATTTCAGAGATTCAATGCATGAAGCATGCGGATTCACATCATCTCTCCTAACACCAACGGCTCAGATCCAGTGGGCCATGACCATGGTTTAGTAAATGGTACAAACCCATCAACTTATGAGACCAGCGTATGGGCCGATCGATCTGCACTGATCAACTGATAGACCAACTCATGGATGGGCCAACGGTAAAATGTTACTGCATCTTGCTGTTTTCAAGGATGGAACTTTTTTCTTAGTTGTTGATTGAACTTTTGCAAATCATTGAAAAATGGACGATGGATCGATGGTTATAGACTTCTGATCAGAATATTCTCTTGGCTAGGGCTCCTTCCTCCATTATTTCGATGGTTCGGGAATTGTGCCAAATCCATAAAGGCAAGTACAATAAATGTATGGAAATCGTGATCGTCCAAATTATGGGTGCATCACCCAAAATTTGTCCATAGAACATGCTTAACCATCTGATGTAGAATTGGTCGCGGAAGCATTTAGGGCTCAAATGGACTGTTCAAAAGAGCTCAAGAGAGATCGGCAAAAGTCAGTATAGCTCAGTGCCAAAAAGTTCAGATTGCTTGTTGAACATTTTTGCACCATTTTAGTTGACCGACTTGAATCAAAACTGCCTTGGTATACAATTTCGGTTTTTGTGCATTTTCTAGTATACTTTTCTATTTTGTGTAAGACTTTTCTATTGTCATTCTAAAATTTTGTTTAGAGTATATAATTTCTTTTAAAACTCGTTTTAGATTTATCTTTCATATTATTAATTAAAATTTTGTACTTTTGTTGTTTCTTCTTTTTTCGTGAATTCGAGAAACTCTTATTGATTTAAAAGAACCTTGTGGATTTAAGTTAGTTATCCTCTAAAAAAGATGGTGATCAACCTTATTATGTCTTTCCTTACGTCACCCTCTTATCAACTCATTGAATTTAGGCCTTTGGCCTCTTTAGTTTTACTATTCATTTCATAGCCACAAGATGGATGGCTTGGATAGTTCTATCATAGCTTGAGAGCTCAAAATTCAGGTTCAACTCAGTCTCCATGCAGGTATTGTCATAGTTCAAAGCCCAAAAACTCGACTAGACCTAGATGTCTAGTCAGATTGGTAGAGTCTCTATGGTGTGACTCAATATTTAATAATTTAATTAGTTAAAATATGGGTTTTGTCGACTTCCCGCACTTCAGACATCCCCACTTCACGAGGACCTTACACTACCAAAAGCTTTTCACATGGGTTCTCAAATTGTTTGATTTGAACCATTCATTCTTTCAAAAAATAGGGACCACTCATGATAAAAAAAAATATACTGGAATAGCAATTATAGCGGTGTCAAAAAAACAATTGACCTAAAGGCCCTACCTTTTAGGGCAAGTGGTTATTTGACATTGGTATCAAAGCGGGACACACCATTTCTCAGTATGGTCCCGTGCAAAGGAAGGTCATGTGTTCGAATCTCGGAGCAACAAATATGCTTCCGTGCTATATTCTCCCATGGGGACTGGGAAATCAAGCTCAACATATTTATGACATGAGAGTCCTTCACCCTTACCTTCCGGTGTGGGGGAGTGTTAAAGTCGCTTGATATACATTGATACACCATCTTCTAATGGCTTGAGCTTTTAAAGCACTTGGTTGTTTGACAAGCATGATCCTAAGCATCTGATCAATAACATAAAAATGGACCGTTAAAATTGAGCAAATAAATGAAATAAGTACAAATATAATCTTTAACCATCAATCCTATAGATCCCACTATATTTTTTATGATTCCAAAGTGGCACTTTAGTTTGATGATTTTAATTATAAGATCTTTGGTTTGTAAAAAATAAATGGCTGTAACAAATTGGTCTCATCCATAGGATGAAGATCATCAGATAAGCTTGATTCTTGCATCATGGCCTTCTCCCAATGAAACTATTGTATTGAATGAATGAAATCAATTGATGGTAAGGAGTCTCATGTGACAGTCAAAAGCTCAGGGGGGAGTTGGTTTGAATCCTTGCCTCAGTGGTACACTCCTGGAAGTTTCAACATAAGGGCTTGAAATCCCACTACGATGTGGTGGGTGTGTGTGCGTGGTGTGTGTGAAAAAAAGAAGAAAGAAAGCTCAATGCGGAGGTTTGCAAAACCCTCCAAATGTTAGAAATACTAATAAATGCTAACAAAGGTAGTTAATATAAAATAGTTAGTAAATCTGAACAACAAATTTCCCTGTGTTGAGTTGGTTTAATGCTCTCATTTCCATTAGAAAGATTGAGTTTCTTTTACTCTATCCGTTAATCTAACCGGGTCTGACTCAGCAGAGTTTCAACAATAGTCAGTGAGTTCTCGAACTATACAGGTCAAGAGCACTAAATGACTTAAATAAGTCATTACTTGACTCACTCTATAATTAATAATTTTAGTTGCATATAATGTATTTTGAGCAATGCTCCTAATTGCGTTTAGTTACATTGGTACACTTGGCTTAATTGACAGTTCAGATCAATCTATGGTATGGTCTATTGAGCTGAGTAGGAGCATTATAAGTAACAACTCATGCGGCTTTGATGCAGGGAGAAACTTTCATGATCGAGGACGAGGATCGAAGACATTATTAGCAGAGAGGGGTCGGGAGAAGATCAACAAAACCACTAAAAGAATGACCATTCGACAGCCTCTATTGATCGGTCGCACCCCTGGTCGATTGGTCGAATTGCATCTGAAAAGAGGCTTGAATCGTTGGACTGTTCTAAGCGCCAGACGACCGGTTGCCCGAGGCCAATTGGTCTCCCTCAACTACAACCGACGGCCCCTGTTGATCGGTCAACCGCTCTCTGCGGGCCTATGCATATTTGCGCAGATTTTCAGTTTTCTCTCCGATTTTTCCTGTTTTACTTAAGATTCTTTTCTATTTCTGTTTCTAGGCTTTAAGTTTAGTTTATTTTTTTTATTTAAGTTTGATTATACTCTGTTTTGCTCGTGGATTCGAGTGTTCCTTCGTGGATTCAAAGAAGATTGATTGAGGAGTCCCGATAGATCCGTAGATTCGGATCAGTTATCCGTGTGAGAGACGGTGATCGATCTCACACCCCACCCCGGCTGCATTAAGCTTGTTCTTTGCTCGGTTCCAATGGACAGAGTCAACAAGTCAAGGACTATTTGGCCTAGTCGTGTGCTCAGTCTTGTACATTCTGAGCCGAGTTGACTCAGCCGAGTTCCAAGCTGAGTCACGTAGTTTTCAAACAGTTTTGATTTCGAACATACGCTCCATAAACAATGGGCCCCATGAATTTAAGAGTAGATTGAGAATAATGCACGCCAAGTGTACGATGATAAGTCACCACATCTTAAAAAGAGAAGGTAAACCATATGAGCTTCATACTCTCTTTCCTCTTCTGTCTTCTTTCTACAAACCACAAGATTGATTAAAATCCCTAATCTATGAGTGATTACAGGCACAGCGTCTTTGTATACATATCTATGTACTGTCTAATTAGGAGGACCCAAACACACACGTCCATCCACCTTGCTTTCCAAAGCCTTTAGAAGAGCTTGTTTCACGACTCGAACATCCAACCTCTCCCTCTCAACTTCTTCTTCTTCGCCTATGGCTTCCATGCAGAAGGAGATGTTGTTGCATGAGACTCTAGCTTGGAGCACGTTGAGGCCCATCTGATCAAACGCCTCTAATATCCTCACCAGCAAATCTCGGCCTTTGGAGCACAATACTCTTACCACAAATCCCTTCTCGCTCCTTTCAACTTTCACCTCCTGCAATATGATAAATAAAAATTGAGAAATACGATTGGGACTGGCACATGTATGATATCTGGGCCATTCGTTATGTGGGCTCCACCATGTATGTTCTGAGATGGGCTGCATGCAAACGTTGAATGGGGGACCACTAGCCAATAGAATGCCGTATGTGGTGGAGCTTGTATGATAGACGGACTGGATCTAGAACGTCTGTACCATGCATTCACATGCAGACCAAGTCCGTGAGCGGGGTTCTTGAAAATGTTCCTCGCCCACTACATTCCAAATTTACACTACTATTGGATTCCCAAACGGCCAATATCCGGCCAGATTGCGAATTTGCAGCTCACATGCCTTACAGTCGTATCACGTGAGAAAAACTTCTATTAAGGTAAATACGACGTGTATGGTTTTTGTTTTTCTTAGAGATTGCAATACGATACTTATTGAGATTTCAGCCTTTGAATCTGGGTCATATTCCAATGATCCATGCCGTCTATACAATGAGTCTCACTTTGTATGGTGGATAGACAACAAATAAAGGGAGGAGATTCGGTGAGGCCCACGAAAGTGGGGGGAGAGGATTTGGTGAGACCCCTGACGGTGGGGCTCACAGTGATGTATGTGTATTAAATCCACACAATCCAACCATTTGGAAAGATCATTTTAGGGTGTAATACCAAAAATAAAGCTGACTCAAATATTAGGTGGACCACACCATAGAAAAAGTCGTGATTGAATCTCTACCATTGAAAACTTCATGGATTTCGCTGGAATGTTTATTTTCCATTATTTTCCAACCGACCTGTTGATAAGGTCACAAACATCTGGATGAAGAGACAACATAAATATCATCTTGATCCAAATCTTTTGTGGCCCACAGGAAGTTTTTAATGGTCAATCAGCACTGTTTCCTGTACTATGGCCCATCTTGGATTTGGAACTGATCCATTTTCTGGATCATGCCCTAAAATGAACTTTCAATATGGATGGACGGCATGGATGTGGTCACATACATCACAGTGGCCCCACAGTGAGGGGTCCCATCCACCTCGGATCCGGGGTCTCACCTAATCTACTCCCGAAAGTGGCATGGGGCTGGCCCAATCAAATCTTGCCACGTCAGGACCTTGCCGTGTTGGGTGAGCCCTAATCTTCTCCCACAAATAAAAGACTTGGTACTTTGCTCTTTTGCTCTGAAATTTTTTTGGGCATTCGCAATCCAGGGGATTCCTACCACGTAAACGGTGTAGGTCTGAAAATTTCCAAAATTCAACGGCTAGGATCCTTGGGATGTGTTCTAGCAAACCGAGAGATCTATAGAGAGAGAGAGAGAGAGAGAGAGAGGGGACCGTGGGCACTTGAATTTGGTTGACCAGGTTCTTATATGCATTGTTCAGCATCTCAACCTTCAATTTCAATTCCTTGATATAATCAAGAGCGTCCATGATAACGGACTTCCTCCTCAGCTGGATCCAACATCACACACGGATGTCACAAAAGGCATTCACATAGCCAAATAAACATGCAAAAGAAAATAACAATATCAAAACACAAATCTACAATACATATAAGAAGAAAAAAAAGAGTCAAAGAATGGTATAGATTTTCAGGATATTTACAGATTTGGAACTGGTGAGAGACCGTAGAACACGTAACTTCCGGCGCAGGGCCAGCTTTCTTTGAGACTGAGACACCATCTCTCTCTCTCTCTCTCTCTCTCTCTGAATCTAACAAGGTTTGGAGTTGATTATGGTTACCGTGGCTGACCTTTATATAATTAGGAAAAGGAGGGCATGCAGATCGTGATACTGACAAGTTACAACGACGCCCCTAGCATGTTTAACAATATCAGAAATGCCACTACATTTCTCACATGACTTATTTACAAACATCTGATATGGTAATTCAGAGGTTGCCAGCCTCACTAGCGTATTTACGTACAGCACACCTCCTGCAAACTTCCCAAGTGCCTGCGTCATCTGATTCGTGCGTAAGGTGACCCATTAATTAGACGGTTATGATTCTTCAATAACTCCAAAGATCTGTTAATGGGCCGGGCCTAGGAATTTTTAGGACTGGATTTTGTACTGCTCAGGTGGGCCATCAAGCCTTGTCTGTTCAAAATTTGGCGTTTGATTATATCTATAATTTATTTGAATTAGATTCCCATGCTAGCTAAAATGAGTTAGTTTGAATCGGACCGATTAGAGCTGTAGTCTGGCTGAACCAATGTCCAGTCTTTGAACGAACGGCCCCGATTGTGTGCAGGGCTGCCTTGCCATGAAAATTAATATGCCCCCCACAAAAAATCAGGCTGATCAAACCAGTATTTGGGTCACCATGTGACCATGTTGATGTGGGACGCCGATTGTGTACTTCCCCTATCAGGACCTAGCTGAAGACAGACTGTCCTGACAGGAGCACTGCAGGGGCCACCGTGATTTATGTTTTTCTATCCATCCTATTCTATGATTCAACTCGGTTTGATTCAGCTTGATTTGTTTTGTATGCACATTGTTTCTTGTATGAAGGTTTATTTTTAGCTGCATTGAGTTATTCCTTTCACTTATAAAGTTATGCTTGTATACTTTTGTTTGAAAAAGGCTTTTACATGTCTATTTTAAAGTTGCACTCCTCCTTTGGAAAATGTTAAACATCATATGGTAAGTTGCTTTTGCATTTTTTATTTGTGTTATTTCTAATTTTTTTAATTCGTTTCTATTTAAACAAACAACAAAAAAAGAGCCCCACCACTTGTTCCAACTTGTCCGGGCAGGTCCAAATTTTTGACTAGATCGATCCCAGCCCAGACTCCGCATAGGTTGGCCTAAAACCCAAATTGAGCTGATCCACAAATTAGGGTGACACAAAAACAAACCAAACTCAAACTAGGGCTAACTCAGCCCGGCTCGGATCATTGCCCATCTCTAAATAAACATCACGGTATGCCCTAGGATTCAACAGTGTGGTCATTGTCGCCACTGCTTCCTATGGTGTGGTCCACCCAAACCTTCGATCTCCCTATTTTTGGGCTCATGCCCTGAAATGATACGTGGAAATAAATGGATGGCATGGATAAAACAAATATATCACGGTTTTACGGTGGCCCCACAGAGCCCTGACAGGACCCACGGTCTCTAGCGGTCCTGGTGAGAGTAGTACCCAATCCACGCCCGTTCATGTGATGCCATCAAACTTTTGCATTACGTGAACCCACCATGCAGCATCCAAAATAAGGCCCATAAAATAATCCAATAACCTACAAATCACGTGGTGACCCACATCCTGGTTGAATCGGCCTCTGATTTTTAAGGCATCCATCTTTCACGGTAGGGCGATCCTGCCGTATAGGTTAGATGCTTACTGGGCCTCACACACAACACTTGTAGAATAAGCTTTTTTCCGAAAGGATTTGAAGAAAAATAAGCTTTATTCTTTAAGTTCTGCAGAATAACTAGCCTCTCGAACCTTCTTGATTACCGGCGTTTTCCCTTGGAGTCATTTGTAAGGATGGCAGCCTTGATAATTGGATGGAAAACATGGGTATTTTGCATGAGAGAGAGAGAGAGAGAGAGAGAGAGAGAGAGAGAGGCGTGGGAGGGGCAGTATCGATAAGAGAAGGGGAGATGAGTCAGACGAAGATTTGCATGGGGGAGGCAAGCCAGTCAGTCACGAGCCTCTCGTTCCTTTTCTTTTGTCCCCACTCCCCTCCCTACCCTTTTCTGTCCTATTCTTCCCTTTTTCTCTCTCCTTCATTTCACCTTTTTTACTTTCCCATTATTACCCTCCTCCATCCTCTTTTTACCTTCCTCTTTTTCTTCTCATCCAGACCGTTACTATGGTTATCTCCGTCTTATATGATGGACCATACCCCAAATAACTCTTTTTCTTTCGAACATCTTAACCACCCACTCTTTATTCGTCTTCTATGTTCAAGCTACTTCCGAATATTCCCATTCAGGAAATTCTTGGGTCATCGTCCATTTTCCTTCTGTCCCATCGAATCAATGGTTCAGATCACCAAACCATGGCCCCCCAGGTACAAAGTACAAACTATAAAAGCTGGGGGTCCCATACATAATCATTCCTTTTTTGCTTTTACTTGGACGGTCATTATTACGATCATCGTTTAACTGAATATGGCCATAAACGGTATGCTTGGCCGCCTAGTGGTACGGGGGAATGATTCGAGGGTGCAGCCCTCACCAACCTGAATTGATTTGTACCGTCCACCTAGGTGGGACCCTCTTGGGCGAAGCTTTATAGGCTAATACTGACCATCCAATAAGAGCGACTAGATGGATTACTAGAGATAGGCTCAATCTGCCACATCAACAGCTCAAGATTCATTGATTGGATGAACAGGATCAGCCACCAAACTTGAAAATATAGTAATAGTTTGTTCGTCCAACCAATGGATGGCTAAATATTCTACAGCTAAGATTTTCTGACTATGGCCACCCAACGGTCAGGTCCAGCATATCAACGTTCTAGATCACTAAATCATCGGCTCCATATCTCAAACTGAGAGCAAGAACGTACTGCACATTGTCCACCCCAGCGTTAGATAGTACCTCTTCAAAAGAATAAATATGGCATGGCTTCATGATGATCCGAACCATTCATTCTGCATAAGGTTTCGTAAAGAGTCGATGGACCGAACTCAAAATAGTAGATGATCACAATTAACCATGCAAAATGATGTAGATTTTGATGATTTTGCTGCACCATTTTTAAATGGTTAGGATTGTCGTTGTAATTGTCTCTGATTGATCAGTTATCGTTATCCCGCTGCGTGAACAGCTGGACCAGCATATACACATGCGCCATGTGATAAAAGCTGCGCCCTCGAGTCTGGATGGGATTCGATGCCACCCTTAGTGGCATGATGTGGCGGGATTTGATTGAATGACGAGCCCAATAGGTTTCAGTGAATACATGATCAACTCCGCTAACTTTTAAATATGCTTTGTGTATGATATGAATTGTCGCATAGTATGGTGGTGTTGAGACTTAGCCAAGATTTGATTGGGTCACATGCTGCACTAAATATGGGAGCCCTCAACTATGCACCCCAAGCTAGAAATTTTCAAACATCCAAAGCTTGGAATGCCGTTTGGCTGTGATCCTAAAACCAACCAGCTAGCTGGTGTTAAGGCTTTGTAGGCCCTACTATGATGTTTATATTTCATCCACGTTATTCATCTAGTTTGCTCATTCATTGTAGGGCATTAGCCAAAACATAAGACAAATCCAAAGCTCAAGTGGTCCTCAACGTAGGAAACAGTAAGGATTGAATGGCTAATGTTAAAAACTTATTAGTGCCGACTTCAGTGTTTATTTACCTTCCAACCTAGTCATAAAGTCCCTTAACCCTGGAAGAAGAGAAATCACAAATATCAGATTGATCCAAAACTTTTATAGTCTCAAAAAAGATTTCAACAGTAGGCGTTTAATTCCAACTATTTCCTGTGGAGTGGTCCACTTAAGCCTCTAATCTACCAAATTTTTTAGGCTCATACCTTAAAATTAGCTAGCAAAATGAATGAACCACAGCTGGCAAAGTGGATAAAAACACATCAAGGTGAGGCATGACTTAGATGGTGGAGTCACTTGCCAAATTGTGCAATGGCAAGTGCCCCAATAAAATCCAGCTACGTTTTGTTAGGTCATTATGAAAGCGTCCCCTGCTGTACAATCAAACTCTAAAGGGTACCTCATCTATGTCCTTTCACCTATGCCACAGAAAAATCTTCTCCTCATTGTTTATTTTGAGCCATTGAAAGTGCAGTAGGTGGGATGAGACTGCAGATTTAGCATACGTGTACCTCAGATCAAACTATTCAAGTGGTCATCCTCACTTCAGATGGGGCACGTCCTCAAGGAAGACAGGACGGATGATCCTAACCTTCCATTATTTGAGCCCACCAATCATACGGTTAAGTTCATATCTCCTTGGTGTGATTTTTGCGCCACATCTGACAGGATGGGGCCTACCGTCTGAATGGTTTCAATTCAGGTACGATGTGAGAAGGAGACAATAACAGTGCGCATGCGTGTGAATAGTCATATCTGTGCCAGCATATGTATCAGATGGGTCCTTTGGTTGAGGTAGCTATAGCCTCAGCAGCAGGCGCAGGGCAAGCCCTGTTACTACAAACGCAGAGGCTCCATCTCTCTTTCACGTGAGGGAGAAACTTTTTTGGTACTACGTGGATGCACTGAGGGCAGCACGCGCGGTCCCACGGTCTTTCTCCTTTGGAGGTATCATTACCACGAGTTATATAATACTCAGGTTGCTGTGATGCTTCATACACAGGCACTCAGAAATTATACAGATTGCATATATTAACTTAAATAAAACAAGACTAGATTGTGCAGCCAACTGTGGCCAAAGTCATAATCCCAAGATCAGTTTGGTTGAACAATCCTAACCTCTTATTTGTGGACACTTGTTTAAGGAAACAAGACCGTTGGATATTTTCATTTTTGGCCGTCCAGTAAATGTCCACCAATCTCATGGTCAGATAATCAAATAAGTTTAACTTTTACATAATTTCAATGGTTTAATTTGACTACTTGTATGCCACATCTGCAATTTCCAAGTGCCTGCGTATCATCTGGCACACTCTACCATAGTATCAAAGTTTTCCTCATACTATTATATAAAGCTGAGGCAGAATGATTGTACAATAGTGTGTGGCCCATTGTTTAGTGATCCAAGCCGTTGATAGTATGGACTCATGCAAAAGAAAATAAAACCATTAATGGTGAATCGTAAACCTTTCAATGCCAACAAAGAAATGGTTAGAAAGATATACAAAATAGGATTCCCTTCCCACCATGTAAAAGGGCAATTAAGGATTCTACCTCTGGGATCTTCCAGGCCTATGGTATTGTTGTGCTTGGCCATATATGGTGAGAGCCATCCAAGGCCTGAATTTCTGAAATATTGGGCCCACTTTTATAAGCTGAAAGGCCCGACCAACCCTACTGTGAAATCTTTCTACTCCAGCTTCCACAGGTAGAAAAAGGGTGGCATGTCGATCTGTGTTGGAAGGCACAAATACCCAATATTTGGACATGCTGGGCTTCTCTGCAGATTGGTTGAAATTTTGGACGGACAACTGCTCATCTGCAGTCTCTGTTAATGTGTATGTACGTGTACAGTGCATGAGTTTACGTTTAGAATCCAGCCATACACAGCTGTATGGTGCGAGCCAATACGCCCAGCCAAATATGCCTAGTGTACTCACCATTCTCTTATGTTTCTGTATTCTTGATGATTATGATGATAAATCACCGATTCATATCCTGCCGATTAGGGACACTTGTAACTGTTAGAGTATACTAGAATAGATTAGGGTATATAATTAATTTACCGGTCTTCTATCTCATCTATATATTAAGTTATTTTTAGAGAAATAGTATATATTACAATTGTCCACGATGTAGTCTCTCCAGTGTAACAGTAATATTTAGAATGATTTTGAAATGCAAAATAAAAATGGAGATAAAAGTATAATAATAATAATAATTGTTGTGGGGGATTCCGATCTGGTCCCTCGCACTAAGGAAATGAACAGTTATTTATAAGATCTACATTCTCTGAGTGGAGGAGCAACGATTGATAGTCCGAATAGAAGAACCATCTACACAGGATGAATAATTTGTACTTTTAGCTTCCTCCGAGGTCGATATAAGGGGACTTATAAGACTAGTTGCCGAACTGAGCTGTCAGAGTATGAAGATCGGTATGAGGGAACTCACCCACCAAGGAATGTCTACAAGATGGGTGAGAAGCTCGTGGGGAAGGAACTTGGGCACCGAGCTCTATAGTATCTTGAGTAGACTAGGTCAAACACCATTAGAGAGGCAGTATGAGGAATTTGGGGTGAATCTCGCCAAATCCAGATGAGATAAGGACCGACCTTCTCAGCCAAGGATTTCCCCAGCGTATTCGGATAAGGATATCTCGTCGGATTAGGGATGAGAATCCCTCCAGCGTGGTGTATTGGGATTCTCAGGTCCAAAACCTTCCCCCACGCTCTATATATATGACTAGGAAATCCTAAACTAAGGTACACATAACATACACCTCTACATCCCAATTGACACCCTTGCACCCATCTTTTATAAGCCTTGACTAAGGTATCGAAGGGTTCATGACCGGTAGCACATCCCCCCCCGGAAACATCTCTTCTTTCTTGCATCTTTGATGAACGGAGAACAATGAGGAGGCTATAAGCCAGTGCTCTACCTCGACTTCATTGTTAACCAGATTCTGACAACAACAACAACAACAACATAACATAGTAACGATAATGACAATAATAAGTTTTACATCTTATGGATGAAAATGCCCCACACTTGTAGGTGATTAGTTCTCTTTTTGGATGTGCGTTTTAGTGCATTCGCTATGTGAAGCAATCGTATGGGTGTGTACAACTCTTTTCTAATTGTGCTATATAGTTTTTTTTTATTATTATTAAGGAAGTTGTATAAGAAGCAACTGATGTGCGATGATATTTAAGTGCCACATTGGGAATTTAAACCATATATAGTTTAAAAACTCGAAACTCATACTAGACACGATGTACCCCTGGGTCAGGTTGACTTGAAGGCTTGGATGAGTCATTACTCAACTTGACTAGATATATAAGGGCTACACATCGATTCGATCAATTCGATTTTAGATGAAATTGAAATTGAAATTGAATTGATCTTAATTTTAAGTTTTCAAATTTAAATTGAATTGACCCTAATATTTTTTTTAAATTGATATAAGATTGAATTGATAAATATTTTGATTTGATTTATTTTTCACGTACTGTGAATTGAATATCATAACTAAGGCTTCCATCCTAGGAAATAAAGTTATGCATCATTTCTTCCTATCTAAGCTATTCATCATTTCTATGTAAACAAAGCTATGTATCATTTCTTCCTGTCTAGGCTATAAGTTTTGGTGGAAATTTCAGATGTACGTCGAATCTTAATTTCCAAAACTCAAGTGGACTGTGCCACAGGAAACAGTGGGAATAATGATTTCCACCGTTGAAATTAACCTTCCTGGGCCCCACAGTGATGTTTATTTGTCATCCAACCTGTTCACTAGATCACATAGACATGGATGAAGGGAAAACACAAATATCAACTTGATCCAAAACTTATGTGGCACCGAAGAATTTTTCAACAATAGGCATTCAGTTCACAATTTTCCTATGGTGTAGTCCACTTGAGCTTTCGATATGCTTAATTTTTGGGTTCCATCCCTAAAATTATCTGTTAAGGTGGATGGATCATAGAGTGGATAAAATACTTAAATCACGGTGAGCCCCACAGAGTTTACTTAGTACGCTTAGCATACTAAGTTACCCACTATGCAATCCACTTCCTCTTGGCTCGCAAATCACGATGTGGATGGTACCTTGACCATGGGCCCACCTCGATGCTTGCATTGTATATTTATGTTGTCCATCCATTTTTCTAGATCATTTTATAGCATGGTCCAAAAAAAAATGAAGGATATACAAGATTCTCAGGTGGACCACACCATAGGAAATAGTGGTCATTGAACGCCAATCATTAAAAGCTTCCTAGGGTCCACCATGATTTTTTTTGCCATCCAACCTGTTGATATGGTCAAATGAACTTGGATGAATGGAAAATACAAATATCCACCATGTGCGCGCGCACACACACACATATATAATGAAATACTAAATTAGTAATTAAAATATATAATTCAAATAAAAATAGATATAATTAGAACGTGGTATCTATTATCATGCACATTTCATCTCTCTTTTAATTTAAGACGCATGATCAAATCACTCATTTTTTCTGTCAATAAAATCCCTTATTGAGAGACCACTGAGTTGACTCACCAAGTTTTAGAGTGATGGGCAAACTTCTCATCATTTAGTCATAAGTATAACATATGTACACACACATACATATCTGCTTGTAATGAACATAGAGCTTCCTTGTTGTGCACCTACTTTATACATGAGGATCTTGCTGATAAAAAATCAATATAATGATGGAAACAAAAAATAAAACCAAAAAAAAAAAAAAAACCAGGCTCAAAGCACATATTAGATATGCTTTCCTAAAAGTGTTATTCACCCCCTTCGTCATTATGAGATCGTTGTTAGATTACTAGCAAACTGCTTTTAGGATACAATAAGCTTTGATGGATTTGCGTGCAACAATTACGAAGATTCCACGCTAAGAACTCGATACATAATTTATTATTATGGAAGACTCTCTGTAATGTAAGGGAATCCATTTAACATGATTACAGAGAGAAAATGATAGATAAAAGATGTATATATATAATCCTCGATTTACGAGAGGTTTTATAAAGAATGAAGGGCCGTGCGTTTTCACAAAGAACCATTTTTTAAATATGCATTTAAAACCCTTTAAAATGGTATGTCTTTTAAGAAAAGATGCGCCTCAATACTTATATGTCTTTTATGAAAAGACGTGACTTAATTCAAAAAGGCGGACGTAACCATTTCTCTTGGCCGAAAGGCGCAATGTTAATATTTGGCTGAACTAACAGTTTTAACGGTTGAGAGGAGAGTAACGTTAAAATCTGGCCAACCAAAATATTGAAATGGTAGAAATTCGTTGATCGATTGGCGACATGACCATTTCTGCCAACTGATCTGCACAACAGTTGGCGTTTGCTGGCCTATCAGCATAATGGTAAGAATTTACGGACTTTTTAGCGCAACGACCGTTATTTGTTGACCAATTGAAACGATGGCCAAAATTCACAAGCCGATTGGTGGAACGGCCGCATTTGCAGGCTGTTAGGTAAAACGATCATTCCAATAATGGTTGATTTTTGTCAATCGATTATTGAAATGGCCGATCTTGAGATGGACTTACTACGGTAGTTTTAGCAACAACTTAGCCTAGTCGCACTACAACTCGCATCAGATCATAATGGTCCGCGGTAGGTCACGAGGGAGTGCCACAAGTGTAGAGTATAAAGTGCGCCACTAATGCCTCGACAACCATACTTCCCATGCCACATGTGCATGAGCGCACGTGTGCATATTCGCACTGAAATACGTAAGCCAATCTTCTTCTCTCTCTATTGATCTTCGGTAAGAGTACTAGAGAACTCAAAAGCTCATAAACCCCTCTAATACTTTTTCTTTAAGCAACGTGGGAGTAAAGATTTTTCAAAAGTTTTTACTTTTCAAGCAAAATTTTGGAGAAAAACCAAAATTCAAAAATTATATATATTTTTAAATTTTAGTTAAAAAGGTACATGTACAAGATTCTAACATTTTAATTGATTTAATTAATTAACCATACTCAATTGAGATAAAATCTCAATAGACCCATGAATATTGGTTTCTCTGAGCCATTGTTTAATAGACCATATCACAGATAGACCGTGCTTCAAATCTCTCAAATTCGTTAAGATCCTTTCTTGGAACTTCTAAGGTGAATGTACATTCCTACCCTATTTCTCTTCTTAACAATCCAGCTGTAGCAGACAGACCTATAGGTTAAAATTGTCTGGCTGCCTGTTCTCTTAGACATGACCCGGTTCTACTCTCCACAGGCTTCTGATGAGTGGCGGCCTAGAATCCCTGGCCCAAAAGGAAAAAGAGAAAAGAAAAAAGGAAACTAAATATTTGAGGACAGCATCTAAATGCTCAGCCAAGAACAAACAGAGAAATTGTCTGAAACAAGGAACAGTGACCAACTTTTTAGAATTGTTAAGTACTGTTGGGGAGTCTTCAAACGATGCACGAATTGGGTGCTCCGACCGGCCGGACGGCCTGACCCAGATGCAGTTGGAGAACCCCCTGGACGTTTTTCATTGTGCCCAAACCGGTCGGCCGACCGGTCCCCAGTGGGCTCCGACCGGTCGGCTGTGAGGCAGAGGCGTGCTGAAATCTCCCTGGACTGTTTTTGTGAAGGCCAACCGGCCGGCTGTGTGCGCGGATTCCTTGCACAGTCCGCAGTACTGCGTAAGGTGTTTCTATTTTCGGATTTCTTCCTATTTAAGGTGTTGTAATCCGACCTAGAGAGGTATCCTAAGGTGTCCAAGGTTTCCTATTCGTACTAGGAAGAGGGGAGAGGTGTGTGTGTAAGAGAATTTGGGATTTTCTTTGTGTTTTCTTGCTTTGTGGGCTGTCAATCTTTGTAATCTTCTGATATTCATGATATTTATAGTGGATTGCTTTGTGCCGTGGTTTTTTACTCGTTTTGGGGTTTTTCCACTTAAAATTCGGAGTTTCTTGTGGTGTGCTTGTGTGTGATTGATTGCATCTTGTTACTCGTTTGATTGCGCATTGCTTCATGTGTTCGGCGTTTCCGCTTTTGTTGCCGGCTTTTATCCCAACAAGTGGTATCAGAGCTAAAGTTGGGGTGAAGTAGATTCGAATCTGAGACGAGAAGATGGGATCGAGCGCAAGGTTCGATATACAGAAGTTCTCCGGGAAAAATAACTTTGAGTTATGGAAGGTGAAGATTGAATCCTTCTTGGTTCAGCAAGGGCTTGATGGAGCTCTTGGAAAGCGACCCGAGGCTATGAAAAACGATGAGTGAACGAGGCTCGACAAGAAGGTAAGAACCTCAATCCTGTTAAACCTTACGGATGATGTTTTCTATCATGTCATGAAGGAGAAGACTGCGGCTTAAACGATGGCGAAGCTAGAGAAGGTTTATGCCAAGAAATTTCTAGAAAATCGCATGTACGTGTTGATGTAGTTATTCACCTTGAGGATGGCTGAGGGAACTGAGGTAGAGGACCACCTGAGCACGTTTAATAGGCTGGTTTGCAAGTTGGTGGAGATCGATGAACCGATGAAGGACGAATACCAAGCATGCATCCTGTTGAATTCTCTTCCAGATTCATATGAGTTGTTCAGGGACTCTGTATGCGCAGGAAGGGAAACTATTAGCGTCGAGACCATTATCTTAGCCCTTCAATCGAAGGCGATGAGAAAGAAAAGTGGTGACGTGGCTTCCCGTTATTCCTCAAAGGCACTGGTTATGAGGGGAAGAAGTTCTGAGTACGGAGGATATTCGAAATCGGGATCGAGGGCCAAGGGCAAAGGTAAGTCTAAGTTAAAGTGCTGGAATTGTGGCCAGGAGGGCCACATGAGAGAGGATTGCCAGAATCCCAGGTTGAGGCAAGAGAAGTATGGAAATTCTTCTGGAGATGGAGCCAATATAGTAGAGGACGGTGGCGATTTTTGTGAAGTTCTGACTGTATTTGGCATGGGATCTCATGGTAGTGAGTGGATCCTTGATTCAGGGGCTTCATGTCACGTTTGTTCTGACCGGAGTTCATTCAAGACATACAGGGAGTATGGTGGAGAATCGGTGTTTGTGGGCGATGGAGTCGCTCATAAGGTTGTGGGTATTGGTATTGTGCGCATCAGGATGTTCGATGGGGTCGAACAAATCCTGGAAGATGTGAAGCACGTTCCCAAGATGAAGATGAATGTAATTTCTCTTGGTGCACTCGAGGCGAAACGGTGCGTGTTTATTAGCCGCGATCGTTGTTGTGAAGTGATGAAAGGGGCACTAGTGTGTATGAAGGCACGGAGGTATGGCCATCTTTACATGTTGATCGGGAGCACAATTCACGGTGGAGCTGCGGGAACGACAGCGAGATCCACGGTTGCTCGTAAGTGGCAAGTGCCCAAGGGCCACATGAGAAGAGCGGTAAAGGGCGTGAATTTGCAAGGATAGGGTTGATGGTGGCACGAGAAGCGATGGAGCTATGATTGAAGATGAGATGACGTTGCAAGGATGTGTTGATTCGACGTTTTAAGCCTCGGTGGAATTTGTTGGGGAGTCTTCAAACGATGCACGAATTGGGTGCTCCGACCGGCCGGACGGCCTGACCCAGATGCAGTTGGAGAACCCCCTGGACGTTTTTCATTGTGCCCAGACCGGTCGGCTATGAGGCAGAGGCGTGCTGAAATCTCCCTGGACTGTTTTTGTGAAGGCCGACCGGCCGGCTGTGCGCGCGATTCCTTGCACAGTCCGCAGTACTGCGCAAGGTGTTTCTATTTTCAGATTTCTTCCTATTTAAGGTGTTGTAATCCGACCTAGAGAGGTATCCTAAGGTGTCCAAGGTTTCCTATTCATACTAGGAAGAGGGGAGAGGTGTGTGTGAGAGAGAATTTGGGATTTTCTCTGTGTTTCCTTGCTTTGTGGGCTGTCAATCTCTATAATCTTCTAATATTCATAGTGGATCGCTTTGTGCCGTGGTTTTTTACCCGTTTTGGGGTTTTTCTACATAAAATTCGGAGTCTCTTATGGTGTGCTTGTGTGTGATTGATTGCATCTTATTACTCGTTTGATTGCGCATTGCTTCACGTGTTCGGCATTTCCGCTTCCGCTGCCGGCTTTTATCTGAACAAGTACAACCTTAATTAATGAAGGTGGGCTTATCATGAGTCCAATGACAAACTGAAGGGTGATGCATGGTTGGCTCAACTCCAATGTGCCAATTTGTACCTGTGTATAAGATCTGGTCCGTCCATTGGATGGGTCCCACACAGGTCTCTAAGAGGCAAAGACGCATAGCCCACGTAATGAGCTGACCTCTATATTTCTGGATCACAGGACATTCACGGTGGGGCCCAGCTGGCGTATGGCCTGATCTTTCACATACGCCCACATTGGCAAATGATGGTCGCACATCTACAGTTAAAACCCAAGAGCCAATCACAAGACCTGTCCATCTGTCATTCTTCCGGCGAGAAGACGTCACAGACAAAAGATGCCTCGGATTTCAGTTGTTACCACTGCCCCCTTCTCTCTCTCTCTCTCTCTCTCTCTCTCTCTCTCTCTCTCTCTCTCTCTCTCTCTCTCTCACATTCATTTGTTGTTTCCTACTTGTTTTTGGACGGTTGCGATCTCTCTTTTTCCTTGTCTAGTCTACCGTCGATATTTCAATTCTCATGAACACAAGCTCTTCTTCCCATCTCGATTTCTGTCTACTTCTCCTTGATGTGTCTTTGTTGGTAAAACAAACGGCCCATCTTTCCACCTGTATCTTTGTCTTCTTCTTCCAACTCCTTTCTCCCCTTCCTCTCGTCTCAGGAATCCTTATTCATACGAAACCAATCGTTTGTTTTCTACATGAGATGGCTGCCTTTTTTCACTTCTTTCCATGAAAACTTCGTCCAGTAAAAAACACGCATACACGTGTGCATGCGTGCATGCGCAGCTAGTAAAGCCACACGTACGAGCATGAATCCATGCGTGTAAAGACCACTAATCACCCACAGATGACTGCACCACACCTCGTCACGTCACACATCTTTACCGTTGACAGCATGACTTCTGTAGGACATACCTATCATGCAAATGGTAGACAACACCAACAAGATCACCCTTCTCAAGAACCACGTGATCCGGTTACGTGGCCCACACCAGTTTGTTGATTCAGACCGTCGGTTATCTGATGAGCCGGCCGGCCTGGTTTTTCATCCTTCTGGTGGGGCCTACTGTAGGTGATTAGTTGTCTCGCATAAATGCAACCAACGGTATTGGGCTGGGCCCGAGACACCACATTTGAACTGGTCGAATCCAACTTGAGCCCAGCCCATGTAAAAAGTAGGGTCTTAATGGACTAGGTACTAGTCTGGTACTGCACCCACACCCTTATGCATACCCATGTTAGGCATGAAATGGGCACCCATGCTCATACTCTATAGCATGTTGCTGGACTTAGATGCATGTGAAGTCACTAATCCATCCGTAAATCCATTCCAGTAGGGTTCAAGTATGGGTTGGGTCTACTGCACCCAGCTCAATTATTCATGGGCTAAAAAAAAGACCCCACGCTCAATCCCGTTTATCTGCAGCCGTGCCCGGCTATTAGAGCTGGACTCAGGTATCCATTGGGCGCACTGAGCCCATTGATACCGCCCCTACCTAAAAACTAATGCTCTCCGCTTGCCTGAGTGTTTATTGGGCATCGTTCTTAGGTCTAGGTCTCAAGACAGCAACATGAACATGCCTGTATTACAGTTCAAGCAGGGCCTTAATAGAAAAATTTGCACGCACGGCCCTGGTCAGGCCCATTTATTAGTCGGGTCCAAATAATTGGCCTAAAGGCCCAGACTATGACGGTAATGGGCCTGCTGCTCGACCAATTGTAAGCTTTAACCCTTACTAACAGATAGGGACCGTTTGAATTTCAAGTTACTTTGCATAAGCTACTTATTCAGGTAGCTTATTTTGGTTTCTACTTATGTAGTAGATGAGTATATTTCATAAACAACATACTTATTAACTAGAAAGTAGAGAAGTATTTTTGGATTCCTACATCACTTAAGTAATTTTTTAGCTTTGCTTTACTTGAAATTTTAATGATGGACTTTATGTGCCTAAGTGACTATCAACAGGTTGAGCTGGGGTTGGTTTCGGCTCAAATTTTGAACTATACAACATGGTCCTTACGAGCCAGGCCTATTCAAAATTTTGATTTTGATCTTTTTTGGCCCAAGAACAATCCGTTAATAGATTTACCATCTCTCTTTTTTTCTTTTTTTTTTGGTCAGTCACGCAAAGCACCCACTGGTGCTGTCAACAGGTGGATATCTCACTACTAATGGGCATCGAGACTAAGACCCTTTGTTGAAACTCCGCATAGTCTACCAACGTGGTAAGGACCTGAACCCAGATTTACCATCTCCACAAGCACAATGGAGACTAGTTTGTATTCCTTACATTAATTAAAATTGCAACACAAAATCAAAACTAAATTTTACTATAAATCTAAATACAAAATTTAATTTAATTTAAAACAAATCGAAGCATCCACTTTGTATTTAAGAGTAATAAAGAACTTTAAGCATTAATGAATTTAAAAACAATTCATAACGTTCTATCATTCGTTAACGTCTCATCTGGAACTATTCTCATATTACGGTCATCATTTACTTGCAACCACATTTGAAGTATCTGATGGGCATTTTCATCGTCGTTATCTGAAACCACCATATCCTTCCTCCAGTGCATCTCAAATAATAGATCTTGTTGAGTGTGACACTTCAAAAAATTGTACAACTTGCATGACCTACTGCAATGTTCCTTTGCTTGTAGAATAAATAAGAAAACATCATTTTTAAGACGGGGAAGAAAAAATTACTTAATTTCTCCCAAACAATTTGAGGACTAAAGTAATCCATCTGCATGAAGCACCTGATTCGAATGCAGATGCAGGTATGATAGCAAGCAAAACATTCTCTGTCAATCAAGATGAAGGCTTAAACCAAGAAAAAATAAAAAATTATTGGGATTAAGGGTTTTATTTCAAACCCCAATTCCACAAAATTCTCCTTATAACCCCTAAAAATTCAATTTCGGTGCCTTCGGAAAAAAAAAAAAAAAAAAAAGAACACAACAGCTGAACTCAAATTTGTCCTTTTCAAAATTTCCTTATTTTTCTTTTTTATTTTCTTAAAACCCCAATTTCAGAAATTCCCCTTTCCAAGATTTTCTCCTCTTTTTTTGTCCTTAGAGAATTCTTCAGAACACAATTTAAAAAATTCCTCCTTATAAACCCCAAAAATCTCGTTTTTTGTGCTTTCATAAATCCAACTGCTTACCCACCAACCCCCCTTTTCACTTCCTCTCCTTCATCTAAATTAGAAAAAAAAAAAAAAAAAACCTCAATTCTTACAAAATCTAATTCTAGAAAAGTCAATTCTCTCTTTCAAACCTAGTTTTAGAAATTGGGATTTTATCAAAATTAATTTTAATAATATAAAATTAAATTCAAAATATTACAAGAGCATACGTTATGATAAATCTCAATCTATATGAGAGGAGAATTTACTTGTACAATTTATATAAAATAAAACAACTGTAAATTGTACATTAACACAATACTAAAAGATATGCATTCAATTAAATTACATACATCATTGATTATAATCAACATATGTAACAGATTGTTACATGAAGTCATGCTTTTCTGCCTGAGCAAGCTGTGTATTTTTTTTAATTTTTTTTGGCTAATGATCACATGGATCATATCATAGGTGAGTTCCCATGCGTCAAACTTCTTTGGGGTCCATTACGATGTAGAATCCAAACCGTGCGTTGGCTGTGTCGCTTCATGTCCACCATATGGGTGTTAGTCACACTTCAATGTTAGCCACCCCCCCACAAAGGTGTGGGTGTAACTTTGTAGACCATTGATCAAAGGGTTAGGATCTTCCAACCTGGATGATTTTTTGAGCCATCTGTCATCAACAACTGGGCCATCAGATCAACGCCATAGATACCCAAACGTGGCCCCACATTTATAGAATAGGCTTTACTTTTTTTAAGTTCCTTACCTCCATCTCATCAAGAGCTGAGGATATCTTTGACAATCCCTGATCAGGAGCTATCTTTCTGGTTGACCATATAGTATAAGAGCTTCTAGACGAACGATCTGGATCTCATGTTTTCTAATGCTTAGTTTGGAGAACTGATCTGGCAGGGCCCGTGGCTGGCCGTATAGAAATTTTTATTTATTTAAATGGGCCTCGGCTATAAAGTGGGCCACATGTTTCTTCAGGTAGGCTCAGCCGTGGATGGACCTTTCCCTGAGAATATGCAGGAGGCAAGAAGACTAACTGTTCGACGGATGGCCTGCAAATGGAAGGTTAAGAGGAAAAAAAAAAAAAGGAAAAGAAAAATGCAGTAGGAAAAGTTCCAAAGAATAGATGGTTAGGATCTTCCATGTAGGAGATTTTCTGGACAAGGTCTATCCATGGTGGAAAAGACCATAGCAACCATATGGATCACTAGGAAATGGTACCCACTTCAAGATTCAATCAGACAAAAGCCTGAATTTAGGACCATCAGTTGGTTCCAGACCTGAATTTGAAGCTCAGTTAATAAATGGACCATGCCATGGATAGGTTTAGCAGCATTATCTATGGATACCTAGCCAAGCCCTGGTCCAGGCTTGATTAATACAAGAGCTGATCTCAAGTGGACCTATTGCCACTTAACTTAGTAATCAATCATTTTGTAACATCTATTTCATGGATTGCTAGTGCTGTGCCCATTCTATATGTATGTACGGTGATGATGTGAAGAAATTAAATGGGCCACTAAATAGCCCACCCAAAACGAATTAATTGAAAACTAACCCAACCATATAATACCTGCTTAAAAACGAATGCAATGTCACATGCAAACAGCACCAAGTTTGTGCACGAGAATGACAGGGCAATTCTCCTTTGGCATGAGGAACCGCACATGAGGCCCGCCCCGCATGGCTGGCGAACGTACATCCTTCTGCCATAAGGAGAACTGCCTTGCCATTCGTCGCATGCACACATGCCAAGTTCCATGTCTGAGGTTGGGTCTAGGAAGATGAGTTTATATACAGAGATGCTCGATGGATATGCTCCATGGGCACAGCATATGCGGCACGAACATTCGCCGGAGCTTCTATGTCGCCTTTCGGGTCACCTTCATGGTCCCCCCACTGCCATCCACTACATCCATTGCAAAAGCTCTAACATCACATGCCTCATTCATGTTATGTGCATGCATGCATGCAACTTAAACATTTCCATGTAAAATGTGGTAGATTTCCAACGTGAGGTTTTACTTAATTTTAGGTATGTATAACGGGCCCACCCGAATAGCGGCCCAGATTAGCCCAACTTATTTAATGCTGCTGAAACGGCTAACTGGCGAGTGTACTTGCTGGGCTGGACAAGGGTAACCTGCGGGCCGTGTCAGATCATTCCTGGGCCCGTGTATATAGCTATGGCCAGGTTGGACGTGCCTGGGCCCATCTAGGCCCATTTACACCCCTATATATATATATATGGTTGGTGAATAAAAAACCCTTGAGAAGCAGTAACTAATGGAGGAGCATATTGCCCAGTGATCAAAACCGTTCTATCATCGCCCGAAGGTGGATGGGGAGTTCCAGAAAATCTCCCGGATCGGAAGATCCTGGACATTCGACTTTTGGACAATTTCCTGTTGAATGTTGACCGTTGATAACAGCCTACGTTCATCAAAGGGTTAGGATCTTACAATTGAGAAGATCTCTTGGTCAGACCCTATCCTCAGTGGAGGACATAAAATTATATATTATATAGTAATT
Organism: Liriodendron chinense; assembly: GCA_003013855.2. Taxonomy (NCBI): domain Eukaryota; kingdom Viridiplantae; phylum Streptophyta; class Magnoliopsida; order Magnoliales; family Magnoliaceae; genus Liriodendron; species Liriodendron chinense. The sequence goes on along the minus strand of PVNU02001962.1, from coordinate 3,052 downwards.
GAATAAACAGATGAAAGATCTTATACACCTAAATGGACAGCGAACACCTCCCATACACAAGTGAATAGAAAATCTGAGTCATCAAAAGGTTAGATCACATTTTAAAGATACTTGAAACAAAAAATCAGTCTGATCCATTGATGAACTGGGGCACGCTATAGAAAGCAATGGAGAGCCACTGGTTTTGGTTTGAAGTAGACTCTTGGTCCACCAGATGAGTGGACTCAGGTGATGTTTACGACCAATGATCTTCAAGAGGGGACCAACCTTTTGGATGGTTCGAATGTCACAGGTTGGTCCATATATGTGATGGAGGGTGATTTTACCATCTTAAGGAGTATGATCGCAGCTAGAACAGAAATATCTATATTACCAGTTTCATCGTTTTGCCCATTTCGCGATTCAGGATGACAAGCATCTATCGCCCGCCCACATTCGAAGAGCTCGGATCATCGGAATCGTCCATATTATTGTGTGCTATTCTGAATGGTGTCTGATACAAAAACCACACTGAAAAGATGATCCTAACAACTGATTTGTGGAGTTAGATGGTTCAGATCATTGGGCTATCTGGGAATATGGCCCTAGGTCGATACATGCCGGTAATCTTGTGTCTTGACTCAGACAACGCGAACTCCGTCCCGTTTATGTAGGACGCGGATGGAGTCGGATTGCGTCCTTCTTTAGTATGGACGCAAAAGCGTCCAAACCGAGCTGTTGAGGGGTCTACCGTGATGTTTCTGTTTATCCACTCCGTTCATTCCATTTCTAAGATCAGGTCGACCACATGAGACCAAGAATGAGGCATGTCCAACGGTCAGGCAGATTATACGCGAAAATGATCTGGAAAAGTAGATGGACCCGTAGATAAAACACATATATCATGGTAGGGCTATGGAGCACTGTCCAGTAGCTACCTCCTACCGGCAGCGTCAGTAGGCAATCGGCGTCAGTTTAGGCGCTTGAAAGAGGGACGCTAATTGCGTGCTGAGTAATCAGCAGGCTACCCTGTGGGCCCACCATGATGTATGTATTTATCCATGTCGTCCATTCTTTTTTGCAGCTTATTTTAGGAAATGATCTGGAAATTAAAGCTCATCCAAAGTCCAAGTGGATCGCACCACAGGAAACAGCCGGCATTGAACACCTACTATTGAAAACTTCTTGGGGCCACAGTAGTCTTGGACCCAAGAAGTTTTGGATCAAGCTGATATTTTTTTGTTTTCCCTTCATAAATGGCTGCGTGTCCTTGTGAACAAGTTAGATGACAAATAAACACTACTGTGGGCCCTAGGAAGGTTTCAACAGTCCGCGTCATCATCCCTACTGTTTCCTGTAGTGTGGTCCACTTGAGCTTGGGATATGCTTCGATTTTGGGCTCATGCACTAAAATGAGCTGGAAAAGGGATGGACGGCGTGGATAAGACACAGACACCACGGTGGACCTACAACCAGTTCCATATATAGCTAAGTGGTAGACTGAGTGAAGATAACCTGGTTTCAACACTGAGGGCTTGGTATAGATTCCAGTAGGTGTGACGAACATTGTGGTGTCTCTAACAGTATCGATTCCAGTAGGTGTGACTGACATTGTGGTGTCTCTAACAGTAGAGGTGGGTGTACTAACCTTTGGGGTGTATGTACTAACCAAAAAATAAATAAAATACACCTCAGTGGGCCTCACAGAGTTTAATCAACACGCCATAGCGTGCTGAGTTACTCAGTCCGCAAACTAGGTCCTTGAAAGAGAGGTTTGTCAGCTAGAACGCGCTCCTTTACTCACATCACATGTGTCAAACTTAGAGAGAAAAAAAGAAGAAGAAGAAGAAGAAGATCAGGACGGTCCATTCATCAAGTAGTCAGGCGTACGGAGAAAGTGGACTGTATGGGCGAGGGATAGCCCATATATAATGCACGGCCCAGTTTTCCCACGGACGCGGGTTTCCTACGAAAGGAAGTTCCTGAGCTGGGATGCTATGTGGGGCCCACCGTGATGTTTGTGAGAAATCCACCCGTCCATCCGTTTTTGGGGTTCATGTTAGGACATGCGACAAAAAATGAGGCGTATCAAAAAAACTTGAGTGGTCCAGATGAGAGGAAACAGTGGGGATTCAACGACCGCCGTTGAAACATTTATGCGACCACAAAAGTTTCGTATCAGACTAGGTTTTCGGTGCTTTCACTTCATCCCAGTGGGAATGATCTTATAAACGGTTTGGATGGCATATAAACATCAAGGTGGAGCCCAAGAAGGTTTCAATGGTGGGAAACTCTTTCCTCGATTTTCCCTCTTGTAAGGCCCACTTTAGTTTTGGATCTGCTTCATTTCTGGGCGATTGTCCTAAAATGATCACCGAAAACGGATGGAAGGGCTGGATTTCTCACAAACATCACGGTGGGCCCCACCTATCATCCCAGGCAGGAACTTCCTGCATGTCCCACACACTTTCCAAATTTCACATGTATGCTGCGTGGAAAGGTGCAGTTCCATACAAAAGAAAATGCATGGACTTGCCCTTTATCTTTCACGATCCATACAAATATTGCAGCATCTTATTCATGGCATTACTAAGAGAAGAAGCTTACACTTACTTACTACATCCATATCAATACAACGCAAAAGGCTATAGTTGCCAAAAACATTAAACTAGCTGAGACACAAAACGCAATCCATCACAAACACAAAAATTACTGATTGAAGACCCTCATCTTGATTGGGTTGGTAGCTACGTTAGTCACATTGCTGAGCATGTCATAGGTGAAAGAACCGAAAACGACACGTTCCGCGCATGTGAACTTCGGCAATACTGGGCATTGCACGATTTTGGTGGCCTCTTTGTTCACACACATGTAGATCTTGTAGATGATCGACTCGTCCCAGGAGTTCTTGCTGCATTGAATCGCAGCGTTCGCTCCAATCCCATTACTGACTGCTTCCAACACATCAGAGATGCTGTAGTCGGCTTCGTCTGTAGAGATAATACCTACACATGCCAATGGTGAGATAGTTGATCTTATGAAAGAACTGCTACCGAACATTCGGTGTATTAAT
>PVNU02001961.1:0-59231 GCA_003013855.2 Liriodendron chinense | reverse complement strand
GTACAGTATGTGGCCAGTGATACTTATGCCCTACAATTTACCTCCTTGGTTGTGTATGAAGGAATCATTTTTTATGATGTCGTTGCTTATTCCTGGACCCAAGTCACCGGGGAATGACATTGATGTGTATCTCCGACCGTTAGTAGATGAGTTAAACAAGTTGTGGAGTCAAGGTGTCCAGACGTATGACACTTTTGCAGAACAGACGTTTCGATTGCACGCAGCGGTTTTGTGGACAATAAATGACTTCCCTGCATATGGAAATTTGTCTGGGTGGAGCACGAAGGGAAAGTTGGCTTGTCCTACATGTAGTACTGAGACTTGTTCATTGTCATTGAAGCATGGTAAGAAAACGTGTTATATGGGCCATCGTCGCTTCCTTCCGAGGGATCATAATTGGCGCAGGAAGACGGTAATCTTTGATGGCAAACAAGATCATAGGCCACCACCGAAAGAACTATCTGCAGAAGATGTGTTACAACAGCTGAGTAACATTGAAGAAGTTAGATTTGGTAAGGCACCGCACTTGAAGAAGAGAAAACGTACAGTATTGGAGTACAACTGGAGGAAGAAGAGCATTTTTTTTGAGTTGCCTTATTGGAGTCATCTGAAATTACGACACAACTTGGATGTCATGCATATTAAGAAGAATATATGTAACAATGTCTTTGGAACATTGATGAACATAGAGAAGAAAACAAAAGACAGTTTTAAGGCTCGATTGGATCTACAAGCAATGGGTTTAAGGAAAGAGTTGCACTTGCAACCACATGGAAATTCATATACTATACTAGCAGCATGCTACACATTGACAAAACTAGAGAAAAAATGTGTATGTGAATGGTTGAACAAGGTGAAATTTCCAGACGGGTATGCATCGAATATCTCTCGGCGCGTCAACATTACGGACTGTAAGGTAACAGGAATGAAAAGTCCATGACTGTCACGTCCTTCTTCAACGCCTACTACCGGTTGCGATTCGTGGATTCCTCAACAAGGATGTCAGTGCTACGCTGATTGAGTTGGGGATATTCTTTAAGGATTTGTGTTCGAAATCTTTAAATGTAGAGGTTATTAAATGACTGGAGAAGGATATTGTCGTAATCCTTTGCAAACTTGAAAGAATTTTTCCACCTGCGTTTTTCGATGTCATGGTACACCTAGCAATTCACTTACCGCACGAAGCGAAGCTTGCAGGCCCAGTACAATATCGTTGGATGTATCCGATCGAAAGGTGATAGAACAATGATCATAAATTTTTTTTCATTCCATAAACTACGTATATCCATGTTTTCATGTCTTAAACATATTGATTTTGTGTACAGATACCTTCACACATTAAAACAATATGTGAGGAATAAGGCACGTCCAGAGGGATCCATTGCTGAGGCGTACATTGATAATGAGTGCCTGACATTTTGCTCCATGTATCTTCGTGGCATAGAGACTAGATTCAACCGAGAAGATCGTAATGCCGATGCAGGGCAGGAGCATGAACAAGGACTCATATCTGTATTCGCACATAACGTCCGTCCTTTAGGATCGCCGACGTTTCAGGATATGGACCCTCGGGATCTTGCGAAGGCGCGGTGGTATGTGTTGCATAACTGTGAAGAAATAGAGTCGTACTTGGAGTAAGTCTTCGCACATAATTATTGTATATCTACAGACAGTTTTAATCTCAAAATTTCTTGCTTACAACGTACCAATTGTGTATAGCGAACACATCGAGGAGATGAAGTCCCAATACCCTACAAATTATGATCGAATGCATCAGGATTTGTTTCCAGAATGGTTTACAAAACGTGTAAGCTTAATTTACCTTCTATCTCACCACACTTACAATATTGTTGTATTGCACTAATATTTACACGTAATTTTAAATGCCTAAACGTACATTTATATTCTGTACGTGATGATAGATGAAGATGTTGCGCGCTAGCAACTCTGCGGATGCATCTGATGCGCTCTACTCACTGGCGTGTGGCCCTGATAGACGTGTATCTAGATATACAAGGTTGTATTGTAAACGGGATTCGGTTCCACACTGAGGAGCGGTGAGAAATATAGGACCACACAAAATAGTGGTGTGGTTGTGAAGGGAACACATGAGGAGGTCGAAATTGATTTTTATGACGTTTTGACGGATATTATTGAGCTGAGTTATTGTATGAGAAAGCGGGTGTACTTATTTAAATGCGATTGGTGGGACATTGGAAATAAAAAGTTGGGAATACAGACTGATAATTACTTCACGAGCGTAAATTTATCTCGGAAGTGGTTTAAAGATGACCCATTTATCATAGCCGGCCAAGCCGAACAAGTATTCTACCTCGCTGACACCAAGTTAGGCGGCTCTTGGCACGTGGTGCAGAAAATAAAGCCCAGGAACATATTTGACGTTCCCGTAGACGTTGAAGATAATGATGAAGGGAGTAATAGAACGTCGTCAGTTGAACAAGCATACCAAGAAGACATGCCATCTTGGGATAGAGGGAATGATCCAAATGTTGATATTGATGTGGTGCAATTGAATAGAGATAATGTGCCACCTGATCATGTTGATGCCTCAATCATAAATGACATTGTTAGAGATGATAGCGCTTTCATCGATGACAACGTTGCAGACGATGAAGAGGAAATTCTGATCAGCGATAGTGATGGTGAAGAAGAAAGAGTCCTAAGCGATAATGATTCAGACGACGATTATTAAATGTATACAAGATTTACATGTAATTTTTCAATTCGATTAATTTGATTATTACATGTATATATGTTTTACAAGTCATGATTTTTTTCCTGAATTGACTTGTTGATAATCTACATTTACAGTTAAGTCACTTTCTGATCATGTCCTCCACAAACTGGAGCGTAGCGGAAGCACGCAGCATACTTCATCAGCTGTTGCGGATGGACTTTCCGGCCCTATATTCTTCTGGTAGGGCCAGAGAGATACCCGGTCTGGTCGAGAAATGTAGGGAGGAAGACGATGACTCAGATGAAAGATTATACAATCTCAAAGAAATTCCGGACCTGATTGAGGAATATAATCGCGGAAAACTTCGTATGGAAGATGCGACATTATCACTTGCACATCTGAATGGAGTCCCGAGAGATCAGATTTCTCCTATTGTGACTGGCATGTTGGCTATAACAATGTCGAGTGCTTCATACAGCATCGAATATACATCTGCAGCGTACGATAACTTACGCAGGGAGTATTTCGGATAGTTGATCCGAAGTTGATTTGTATTACAATGAGATATATGTATTTAATATAGAATGACAATGTGTAATGGATTTTTCAACTTTTATATTCTGTTTACGGTTTTATTATATTCTGTTTATGGTTTTATTATATTCTGCTTGCATTATAGTGTAATGGTCTAATCATATTTTTATCATTTCTCTAAGCATAAGCACAAATTCACTCTGCAATGATGTTCATAAACTTGCATTGACATTGTTTAAATTTATAAGTTTGTATTTCAGATATATTCAGTCATGGCACCAGGTGGGAGATCAGGTCGTTCGCGCACTGGATCTACCCCTTCCACCCGTGATGCGACGCAGACAGCATCGACGTCGCACGGTGCATCACAGTCATCTGATCCTTCGGTTCAGCATACACCGGGCACTGCATGTAAGTCTAGACATTTATTTAGTGATTTCTGTTTATATTGTTACTTACATATATCTTTTCGCAGCAGCATCTTCTACCAGCCGACGAGGACGTGGACCCACGCGTGGGTTAGTTTTAGAGCGACTTACGCGTGAGGGTAGGGTGGCAGTAGAGTTCCCACAGGAGTGCCTTAGACCTGTTGGGGACAGTGCCAGATTGTTTACGTCTGAGGTCGGTGTCCTATGTCGATCTCTGATCCCCGCCACCACCCCCCGTTGGACTGACGTGACAGATGATGTGCGACAGCTCATCCGTCAGCGCCTTCAGGTAAAGTTTAGTAAATTAAATTTTCTTTTGTGAAAGTTCATTTACGGTTAAGTCCTATTGTTAATAAGTTTATTCCCTTAATTTATTATTTACGAAACTGCAGGATAAATTTGAATTCGATTTGAATGTTCCCTACATTTCTCATGCCGTCGACGACATGATTAGGGAGCGGTTCAAGGAGTACCGCGGAGAGTTGCACCAGCGGTACAAGCGGTGCAGGACACACGATGAGGCCAGTACTAGTCCGCACCGCCACACGTTAGTACAGACGACTGGCGGATACTCTGCGAGAGATTTTCGTCGGAGGCTTTTCAGGTAATATTTACATGTACGATATCTTACGGTAACAATTAAATTCGCAATTAATTTCGTAATTAATAGAAATGTATTTTGTATAATGTGTTCAGAAGAGGAGCAGAATAAATTCTGCGAACAGGGAAAAGTTACAAGTAAACCACGTAGCTGGTTCAAAGTCATTTGTACGACATCGTTACGACATGGTAAGAAATTATTGATGATTATTAAGTTAATATATTATTTTGATTGGTATTTATTATAAGTCTTTTTTCCTTTCGATTGCGCAGCGGGATTCCGTCACCGGCCAGGAGCCTGGACCAGTAGACCTCTACAGAGGGACTCACTGTCGGCAGGCGACGGGATCTTGGGTTCATCCTAGAGCCAGTGAGCATTGGGTAAAAATCTTTACTTTGTTAAATTTAATTGCGCATTGATTGATAATAATGTCATTCATGTCATTTTTTATGAAATTGCATATCTTTTCATTACAGGCGGCGATGGACACCATACGCAGTCAGCCCACTCCCGATGGTAGTCAGCGGAGTGAGCCAGAAATCCTGAGCGAGGTGCTTGGCACCCGTTCTGGATATGTGCGTGGGCTTGGCCATGGTGCTAAGCTCATGGCACAAACTAGAGCTGGCTCCAGCTGATCCGTAGCTGGTGAGAGCGCTCAACGCCGAGCTGACATCGCAGAGAGAGAGGTTCAGCAGCTACGGGTCGTCGTCGATGGGATTCGGGAGCAGCTGGAGAGGCAGAGGGAGGAGGAGGAGAGGCGACGGGAGGAGCAGGAGAGGAGGATCGAGGAGTTGCGGCAGGAGCATGAGCGACGGATGCAGGAGATGTTTCAGGCTCTCGCTGCACGCCTTGGCGCCGATGCCCCGCCACCTCCCCCACCTCCGCCTTCATCTTCCTGATTATTTTTTTTTAATATACGACTTTTAACTTGTATATATTTGTGTGTGGATGAATATTGTTTGTTTGTGGATGTGGAATGGATTATTTGTGTATGGATGATATACTTTTTGTTTGTTTGTATGTTTGTGCATGTGAGTAGGATTCAAAATGTATAGGTTTTTTTACAGGTGTATATCAGGAATTTTCCTGAATTTTTGAAAACAAATGGAACCGAGAAAGGAAAAACTTTTACCGACGAAATATTTCGTCAGTAAAAGAAAGCAAAAACTTTTTACCGACGGAATATTTCGTCGGTAAAAAGCTCTGAGATGCTTTTACCGACGAATTATTCCGTCGGTAAAAGTTTTATCATGTTTTTACCTACGCATTATTTCGTCGGTAAAAAGTTTTTCCTTGCTTTTACCGACGAAATATTTCGTCGGTAAAAGTTTTAACGTGTTTTTACCTACGCATTATTTCGTCGGTAAAAGTTTTTTCACCGACGTATCATTTTCAATCCCGACAAAATTCATATGTTTGGCCGACGAATAATTTCGTCGGTAATGGTTCAATTATTACCTACGAAAAAATTATTTCGTCGGTAAAAACCTTTACCGACGGCCTTTCTGCGACGATGTTAGCCGCGAAAAATTTCGTCGGGAAAAACATTTCCCGACGAAATTTTACTGATTACCGACGAAATCATTCGTCGGTAAAAATGGAATTTTTTGTAGTGTGTGTTAATGGTGGAGGTTGACACATGACAACCTCAACCTTAACACATGATAACCTCAACCTTAACACATGACAACCATGCACGACCCAAATCTTTAACGCATGACAACCTAGACCCAAACTCTTAACACATGGAAACCTAGACCCTTAACATATGATAACTTGGACCCTTAATACGTAACAACCTAGACCCAGATCCATAACACATAACAACCCAGGCTCTTAACACATGACAACCATTTTAACCAAGGCAATACATTACAAATTAAATTCAGATTCTATCTAATTCAGTGTCTTCCACATGACAACCACAACCATTCCTCTCCACCACAAATCTCACAACAACAACCATGGCCATCCCTTTCTATCCATAATCAAAAGTGGCTTCCATGTTTAAGAAAATGCTATCTCACTACGTGAAAAAGGCAAATTTGCGACGAATAAATTGCATATGAATGTATTTGGGGTTTTTATGTGGAAGCACTGCGAATCTAGCATTGAACTTGGCTGCCTCCTGTAAGAAACTTTTTGCATGTAGAATATTTGCCAAGTTTGCTGAAACATCTAGGAAAGTGAATCCTCATCTTCTTGTAGTAATATTGGCATTGGCTATGGTTTCTCTTAACTATGTTTTTTTTAAGTGTTGTACTAGAGGTTCTTATGCACTTCGAATGTCAGGTACCTGAAGTTGTGCACTACCATGTTTTTTTAAGTGTTTGCTAGTAAGACTAGATGATTATGGTCTTTAATTTCACTCATTGATAACACACTAGTTGGCCTTTTAGATTTCAGGTAAGCTGGATACTGGTCAGGCAGAATGGGTCCAAATTTGTAATAAAAGTCTGTTAGTTTGGATATGGGCCTGATTTTGAAGCCTGATTAATAAAACATTGCAGGGCCATCCTCTCTAGAGTAGGCTAGTGCATGGGGTGCACCCGTAGTCAGGTAACCTCTCTATAGCCCTGGCTCATCGGGTTTGCATGGCCCAATAACCAGTGTCCACTAGGACTTGTCCATGGCTCAGACCCAAACAATAGATCCATGAGGTCCAGGTTCCACAGCAATTTCTACTGGAACCAGGCCAATTTGTAATTGATATCTACCAGACAATCAGGGCTTCCCAGGCCTTGATTTCAACTGATCATTAAATAGGCCAAATCTCGAACTACCCTTCAGGCCCAACTGAGAAATAGGCACACTTAGCCTGGCTGTCCCATTGCCACCCCATCCTCATTTAACCAGTGGTCACCATTAATGGCGTGCATGACACTTGTATGTTAATCCAGCCAGCAAAATCATTAGCCCCAGAAGATCCTAGCTGTAGCTTATTTTTTACCAAAACCCCATCCATCTGTTACTAAAGAGCAGAATATTTTCAAAAACACATCCCGCTGTGACTGGATCTCCATTATCCTCACCTTACGAGCAGGACTAGCAATGGGCCGGTCTTAGGCTGGCTACTCAACTTGAATCAATACAGCCCAGCAGGCCGGGCCACCATGTACAAAATCCAAGTATTATACTAGCAACTCTCTTAGTTGAAATTGAATATTTTCTTTTTTATAGAGCTGTGAAGAAATAACATTCATCAAATCTTCAACTTCTAGACTTTTAAAGATTAATATTACATATGCTACTTGATTTATACATTTAATGGATTTTTTCATGTTTGAAATCCTAAGTAGGTGGTGAAATGGATTGAGGAGAAATGGACCGCAATGACGATCAGCCCAACAATGTCATTTATGTTCCTACGGCTCGATAAGTATTCAAGTTCTATAATGTATTTGATCATTCATTAATTCTGCATGAGAAATGTTCTTTCTTTATTTTTCCTCAATGAGGTTGGTAATCTGATTGATGTTCTTTCAGCTTTGCATGGCTCAAGTTGGTAAGCTACAAGAGTTTCACGCCAAAATTGTTAACAATCAACTCTCAGAAGGGTTGGCCTTTGGTTTAGCGCCTAGTTGTAGACTTGTTCAAATTCATGGAGCCATACTTGAGGAATGTTGAACTTGGGGAATTGGTTTGTCTCGTTATTATCTTTACATTTACTTGTGATTGGTATAGAAAATGGAATTCCTTACCTTTAAAAAGAAAAGAAAAAAAAATAAATCAATTTTTTTTTTCTCTTAGTGGAGTCTGACATTTTTATCTCTATTATTACTTGTGGGCAGGTTCACTTTTTGTACAAAGGCACTCTAAGGGTGCTCTTAATACTGCTTCATGATTTCTCGGAGTTCCTTTGTGATTATCATTTTAGCTTCTGTGATGTGATTCCACCCAGTTGCATTCAAATGCAGAATGTTATTCTAAGTGCATTCCCACGAAACATGAGGCTGCCCGATCCTTCTACTCCCAACTCGAAGGTAGCTGCATGATGATTTTGTTTGAACTTCCTAATCAATATTTAATAGTTCTCTGTTAAGCTAGTATCTCCTTTCTCTACTTAATGCAGACTGATCTCTCTTGAACTCTCTTGTGGTTGTACAAAATTACTGTATGCAGATACATGTTCATGAAAGTTTGCATGGTGGCACTTCCCTCTCTTTTTTTCTTCTTTTGTTTTTTATTTTGTTTTTGTTTTTGTATGGTGGTCATATGTTAATCAATTAAAAAGTTATGTAATAGAAAAAATTTCTCTGCTTGCTGGCTTTGTTTGTGAATGCTCTATCTAAAGAGGATCAAATGGAATTGCCTCCAGGTTTCCGATTTCATCCCAGTACTGAAGCTTCATCATGCATATATAATAGTTATCAAGCTTGTCACCTAGCATTTCTTACGAGTAGGTGGTGCTTCATTGTCTTTTGTTGTTGTTTTTCCTTTTTTGTTCTTACATTATAATGATAATACTCTTTATGTTTTATATTCTGAATTTTGCAGGTGGGCCAGTTGATGGATTTGCCAACGTATGAGGTGAAAGTAGCTATAAAGGAAAGATTAGAAATGAAGGCTAGCTTCACGTATGGTCAAGAGATTGGTTTCAATATTGGGGACAAAATAAAGCCTAGTTGCTCATTCTATGGAGAATGGTTCACCTCAATGTGTAGATTTGTAACAAATATTAATATTATTTTTCACTAGAAATGTAAGGACTTCTAAGTTTCATATATAATATAACGATGATTTGTTAGGTTTTAGTGTTTTTTTTTTTTTTTTAAATAATTTGGATGACTATCAGGTGCAACAGATTCAAGAAACAATTCAAACATTGTAGTCTGCTTTAGAAAGTTTAGCGACGGACCAAACCCGTCGCTAAAAATCCTAAATAAATGCTATCAAGCTGCCGCCCATAAATTTAACGACGGACCGATATCCGTGGCAACAATTTTGTACGACGGACCAATACCCGTCGCTAAATCCGTCACTTTAAATAATTTGGCGACGGACGTAATTCGTCGTTTAAAGGCGACGAGCATAATCCGTCGTTTAAAATTTGCTACAGTAAACTGCGACGGACCATCGGCGAACCAAGTCCGTCGCTATTGTTCATTTGCGACGGACTTGGTTCGTCGTAAAAATGCGATTTTGGCGTAGTGTCTTGCAAGCCAGAAAGAAAAAAAAATCCGTTGAAAATGTCTTCCACATATCAGTAATTTTCATCTCTAAGAAATGTGGTTGCAAGAGAAAGTTTATGGCGGTGTCTATACGTTGAAAAATGCAGTTAAAGGAGGTGATGGTGGGTCCACAAAAGGCATGTTTGAAAAGAAAGAAGAAGTTCCATGAAAATAGCAAAGGATGAAGAAAAAAAGCTCCATACCAATACTAAGTTTCAAAGTACGGGCCATTTTTATCCCCTAATTCTCCAAAAAATTATCAAAGAGCCAACCAAGGAATATGTTTGAAAGATTAACATTTTGATGCGTTAGGCAACACCACTAGGACAATTTGGTCAAAATCCTATGATATTTCTCCGGTTCAATTGTTGCCTAGGTTTGACTCGGTGGTTGACTCTACGAGAAGTGCCCCACCTTTATAGATCTGAGCCGTTGGGCAGGCAGAAGCGTGCCAGAGTGGCAAATACGTGAGAGATCCAAATGGTCCATCAGATGGGTCCACCCATTAAGACGCGTTTGAAAAGAAATGGGGCTTGTAGAGTGATAAGATGGTCTGCAGTTTAGAAAAACAATGGGTGGCTAAAATATTAGCCAAACTTTTCTAAGCCGTCCGTTTTTCTAGCATCGTGGACAGCCCTGACTGGAAAAGGGCTTGGTACCCACCTGATGGACGGCTGGATGTAATATATTTTCAAGAAATTTAAAAGAGAGAAATAAAAAATAAAAAAAAACCACTTGGACTTGTAAAGGGTATCCGATCAGAATCCGACTGTCTGTAAACGGATGTAAATGCTGTAAAATTAAGAGAACTTCTTTTCCTCTTCTACTTTGATTGATGCCATATCCTGCAGCCATCTCACTAGAGAGAGTGAGCGTGTGAGAGAGAGGTTGTAGATGTGGTTGTGGGAAAGGGAGAAACGAGCGGTTCACTTTTTAGAGAAATGTTAAGATACGGCGGCTGTAACATAAGTTATGATACAGCCACTTATTTTCCGCGTACATGGCACATGTTTCGAATATCCGATCCGTGAAAGTTGTGGGACACAGCATGAAGATCGGATGATATAGGAAAATTAGGTGCATTTATTTATCGAATGGGACATAATATCAAAATCAATGGACAACCAATGGTATGACTCAGTGTTCCAATGAATGGTTCAGGGACGCCGCTTGCGTGGATCCCAGATCCCTGACTGTGGGGCGACGGTGATGTATATATCTTATGTCCATGCCGTTCATACACTTCGCCAGGCCATTTGATGGCATGAACCCAAGCATTCAGCAGACCCAAATTTCAGGTGGACCACACCACAGTAAACAGCGGTGATTGACAATTAAAAACTTCTTATGGGCACAAAAGCTTCGGATCAAGCTGATATAGTGTGGTCCCTTCATCCAGTGCCGTGTGACCTTATCAACTAGATGGATGGAAAATAAACATTCTGGTGGCCTACAAGAAGTTTTTAATGGTGGGTGTTCAATCACCTTTATTTCCTATGGTGTGGTCCCCCCACAAAGTTTCGACTGGTGACCGTTCAATCCCCGTTGTTTCGTTTGTTGTGGCCCACATGAGTTTTTGATCTGCTTATTTTTTGTTTTGCTTGTGTATTGTGATCATAAGAAACTAATGGACGGAGTGGATTTGTCATTTGCATCTCTATGGGCCCCACATAGCTCTCGACTATAGGAACTTCCTATGGCCAGGGTCACAGGAAATTCGTGTCTTCACATGATGGCCCTCATTCCGTCATTCGAACAAGACGCTTAAATTTGGATGTGGATTGCCTATGCCCCCAGGCCACAGGAGGTTCCTGTGGTTGGAAGCTACGGGGGGCACACGGAGATGCCAGTAACAAATCCACACTGACCATTGGTTTCTCAAGATCACAGTAGGACAAGAGTCCAAAAAGCCAAACAGATCCAAAACTAATGTGGGCCACACCATAAGAAATAGTGAGAACGAAAACATCCACCATTGAAAACTTCGCCGACAATGATGTTTATAGGCGATCAAACCATTCATAGGGTTATTATACCACCGTGTTCCCTACAAAGTTTTCTATGGTAAGCATTTAATCTATGCTATTTCTTGTGGTGTGGCCCACCTGAGTTTTTTTTCTACCTGCATTTTGGACTTTATCCTACTATGATCTTAGGAAATTGATCATGGACGGGAGTGGATTTGTCATGGGCATCTCTGCGGGGGCCACATAGCTTCCAGCCACAGGAAGTTCTTATGGCCTGAGGGGCACAAGCAATCCGCATCCCTTAAATCTTTTGTGATAGATTATTCACAACTAATAAGATCCAACACCAACATGGTCAATGGTGGGGTGCTCGATAGCCCTTTTAAGTACAAACTCCCTTTAAATCTTTTGTGATAGATTAATCATAACTAATAAAATCAAACACCAACATGGTCAAGGGGCTTGGGTGCTCAATGGGCGTTTTAAGGACAAACACAAGGCTCAACGATCCATTGTGTTAGGCAATATCTGTAGGCTCAAAATTTGTTATGACAATGATATTGATGTCATGTACATTGTCAACATGCTAGGAGTTAAAAGAATAACATTTCTTATGTTCAAGCATAACAAACACTTAAGAAAAGAGTGGGTAGCTGATAAAACAATTCAATGATTCATATTCAGCTTGCATGTGTCTTTACCTCATAAGCATAATTTATTAATTTTTTTCACATGACTTTTCCCTGGGTGGGACTGAATTGATGACTTTGGAATTTTGACATACATGTTACTTTCCATAACTATGACCAAGGGTGAAGCCAAGATTTTCTTAGGGGGGTGAGGCACAAGTATGAAGCAACGGATGGATGGAGTGGATTTCTCACAAACATCACGGTGGCCCCACCTAAGTTCCCAGTGGAGGAATCCACGTCCGTTGTGTAGCCAGATTCACCCCCGAAGTGATGTAAAAAAGTACTGTGGGGCCCACCATGATGTATTTGCTGTATCCACACCATCCATCCATTTGGAGAGATCATTTTAGGGCATCCACCAAAGAATAAGGAAGATCCAAAGCTCAGGTGGACCCCACCATAAAAATCAGTGGGGATTGAATGCCTACCATTAAAAACTTCTAGGGGCCACAGAGCTCTTTGATCAAACTGATATTTGTGTTTTCCCTTCGTCCATGTCTGTGAGAACTTAAAAACAGGTTGGATCTCAAGTAAACATCATGGTGGGAACTAGGAAGGTTTCAAAGGCGGGTGCCACTGTCCCCACTATTTATGTGGTGGGGTCCATTTAAGCTTTGAATCTGCCCCATACTTTGTTTCAAGCCATAAAATGATCTCTCCAGATGGTTGGACGGTGTCGATACAACACATACATCATGGTGGGGGCATAGAACTTGTTGACTCACTTGAACCCGCAGTAGCTAATCCAGTCGGCTTCCGAGATTTCATGTAGACCCATGCAGATTTCCTGCCAAAGCCGTTTCAGGAAGTTCCTGCGCTGGAAAGTTACATGCGGCCACTGTGATGTTTTCGATCAATCAACACTGTCTATCTATTTTGCATGCTTACTTTTGGACATGAGGTAAAAAATGAGGCAGACATGAGCCCAACTGGACTCTTAGTACCGTTAAAAACTCAGGGGTGCCCCCCCTCACCCCTATGTGGCTCCGCCCCTGACTATTTCACCTATTTTGATATCTCTCAATGTTTGTGTGTATATTTTACTGAAAAGAGAACTTTTAAACGATCAATTAGTTGGACAAAAATGTAACGTGTGTGTATTACCATGGCCTATTGCTTACTTCTGTGCACCAAGAGGTGGTTAACTCTTGGATTAGGTGGGCCCTATATAGTATTTTCTACAATCTATTCTGACCATAAGATATGTTGGTTAGGCCCAGGGCCCAAAAATTAGCCACATCCATGATGCAAGCAAGCCACATCAAAGGAAACAGTTAGAGACAGATAAGCACCATTCATTTTTTATAGATCCCACCATGATGATTATGTAAAATCAACCAAAACAATTAGACACCACACAAAATTTTCGGCTTGGGGCCAAAAAATCATATTCATATGTGGTTAGGTGGGCCACACAAATGGAAACAGTTTTGAGGGTAGATGTGGTCTTGTACATTGTTTCTAATCATGTGGTTCACCTGAATAGCTGGTTTTTCAGCCCTATGCTTAAAATTTGTTGAATCACCTGATGGTTTGAGTGGATTTTTTTAAGTACATTATGGTGGGGCTCACTCGAGCTAGACAACCCATTACGTAGATGACCTCTAACGCAGATTGCATGCTAACAGTGCGGATAGGTCGGTGTTGGAAAAACTCTGTGGGTCCATCATGATGTCTGTGTTTTATCCACACTCTCCATCCCTTTTGCCAAATTATATTAGGGCATGAGCAAAAATATGGGGCAGATCCGGATCTCAGGTGGACCACACCATAGGAAACAATGGTTATTGAAGGCCCACCATTAAAAACTTCCTAGGGCCATTGTAATGTTTATTTCTTTCAAACATGGATGAAGGGAAAACACAACATAAGCTTGATCCAAAACTTTCATGGCCCCCAAAAAGTTTCTAATGGTGGGAGTTCAATTCCCTTTTTAGGGCGGTTTGGTACACTTGATATGTGGATCTACTTCATTTTTTTGGATCATGCACTAAAACGAGTTGACAAAATGAATGGAAGGTGCAGATAAAACACATACATCATAGTGGGCCCACAGTTTTTGCATCCTTGAACTTATTATAGGGTTAGTGCATGGTGAATGGGGTCAGAGCATGGTGAGTGGTGTTATGTAAATGATATATATGTTACTGGTCATTTAGCTTGGGTGGATCACAGCATCATGTATTTTAAACATCCACTCTGACCATCAGGAGAGTGACCTAACTTTAGGCATAGAGATGAAAAACTTGTCATTCAGGAGGACCATATGATTAGAAAGTGTATATGACAACACACCCTCCAAATTATTTCCCTTGGTGTGAGCCACTCAATAACATATAACCTTTTATTTAGGACATAGGCCCAAATTTTATTATGTCATGTAATGGTTGGAGTGGATTACATGTAACCATCATGGTGGTCTTTGGAAAAATCAAGTGTGGATGTATCTCCTTGTTCTTCTTTCATATTATTTACTTTTTGAATGGTCCACCAGAATCGTGAACCATGTTGATTTTTTTTTTTTTTGCCCTATAGTTAAAATATTTTGACCCATTAGTGATCGGGGTGGATTTCTTTTAAATGTCACAATGAGGACCACTTCAACCTACACACCTTTTAAGACCGTATATAAGGTCTCTTGCAGATGGTGCACGTTGTAGCTCATATATTGCATATATATACCCTTAATCCACTACTGCCAATATCACAACAAAATGACGGACCAAGTCCGTCGTTAATCGTCATTAACGAAGAACTTCGTCCGTCGCATGGTCACACGTTCTTTTGCAAGTCGTTAATCATAAACGACGAACCAAATTCGTCGTAACCTCCAAACCCATCATCGTTCCAGCAACGGATTCTATTCGTCGTTGTAAAAAGAACGACGGACCAAATCCGTCGATAATAGTAGGATCTGTCAGTTTTCTTATAACATCTTCGACGGATCTGGTCCGTCGTTAATGTTTAAAAAATAAAAAAAAATCAGCACGCATTTGTTGCATTTTGAATTTCTTACACCTGATATCATCAAAGCAGTACAAACCAATTCAATACATAAACTAAACTAACCATTTCTAATTCACACATCCATCATTTATTGCATATTGAGTTTCTTACATCTTGCAAACTAGCTGGGGACATCTTAAATATCCGATTACATCAGCAAGAAACTATATTAGTCTTTCAATCAACAATGCAGCAACAAAATCTTTTGAAACCCTCCAGTTAAGCTGTCTTTCTAAAACAGCAAGGCTTTTAGTGTGCATGGGAAAATTGTGGGACGACCCCATTTGAATGAGGAATTCCAAGCAAACCACAAAGCAGAACCTGAAATCATGAATTTGAAAGAACTAATTAAGCTATTGATAAAATAACGACAATGATGGAGTTTACATAAATGAATTGGCAATATTCAAAACCAGACATACAATGAACCCAAGAAATAAAATGTCATAATGACAAGCAGGCGAGTTTTTCATATTGAACTACCTCCGGTTGAGCCAGTTGTGAAGCTATGCTGTGATTGAAAAACTGAAGGCTGTAAGCTGGTATTATGATAGCAATGATGTAAACTGGTGGAACTTGCATCAGATCCTGCAGTTTCAGCACATGAAGCAAACAATTAGTAAAATAGTAACAAATGCTTGCATAGAAGGTTTCAATGGTCGGCATTTCTATCCCCACTGTTTTGTGAAGTGTGGCCAACTTGAGTTTGGGATCTCCATCGTGTTTGGGCTCAGATCCTAACACAAATGTCATGGTGGGTGCCACAGATCCTAACATCAGGTTACAAGGTGAGATCCATCCTATCAATCCTTGTCACATGGCTGTGCAGCCGAAAACTCTGTGAGGACCACCATGATGTCCACCTGACATCCGATCCTTCCATCATTTTTGGGAGATCCAAAATTCGAGTAAGCCACACTATAGAAAACAACAGGAATGGAAACACCAACCATTGAAAATTTCCTAAGGCCCACGGTCATCCTTAAATACCATCCATTCCTGATCCAAAACTTCTATGGGCCCCAATGAAGTTTTAATGGTGGATGTTCAATTCACAACAATTCTTGTGGCATGGCCTACTGAGTTTTGAATGTTACACAGACATGTGGTGGGCCCCACAGAGTTTTAGCTTACACGAGGGACGCGGATTAGCTACTGACAGGCTGAGTAGCTACCTCCATACACCAACTTATGTGGGCCCCACCATGATGTATGCTTTGTATCCACACCATCTATCCATTTGGAGAGATCATTTTAGGACATGAACCAAAGAATGAAGCAGATCCAAAGCTCCAGTGGACCTCACCAAAGAAAACAACAGGGATTGATCTCTTAACATTAAAAACTTCTTGGGGCCATAGGAGTTTTCGATTAAGCTGATATTTAAATTTTCCCTTCTTCCATGTCTGTGTGAACTTATGAACACGTTGGATGTCAAATAAAAATCATGGTGGGCCCTAGGAAGGTTTCAACGCTCAGCGTTACTGTCCCCACTGTTTTCTTTTGTGGAGTCCACTCGAGAATTTTGGCTTACACGAGCACCATGTAAGAAGGTTGCGCGCAACTCGTGTCCTGCTTTAACATCTCCTCACCATCAAAGATAAGGAGAACAAAATCATCGCTATGAAGGTAAAATATTATCAAAATCTCAGTAATATCAAAGTGCTCTTACCTTTGAGATTTAGGGACCCATTGAGCCAATTATCTCCCAAATCTAAAGCCTCCAGCTTGCTCAAAATTGCTAATTCTGCCCAAATTTGAAAAATAATAAAAGCATTAAAAGGGGAGTTTGTAAATGTGATTGATGCTCTCAATTTTGGTTTAATTTCTGTACAATTAATCAACAATTACCTTCAAAGGACAAGGAACCCTCCAATTCATTCATGCTTAGATCAAGACTTCTGAGGGATGAGAGTGCACCCAAAAATGAGCTTTCAAAATGGTTGGACGATGTGGATTTAAGGCACATACATCTCTGTGAGCAAATCAATGGCAAAAGCTAACATAAATGGTAGATTGAAACTAGCAATGGATCCAAAACCTTCAGAAAATGCACAAGATTTCAAAAATCGAGTCAAACGGACCTAAAGAAACAAAACTGAGCCATGATGCATGCTATTGTATGTTTCTCCATTTTGATAAAATCTTTGCATTTGGATATATTTATCTCTGTTCCAGGAAGCAACAGACAACACTAAAAACCAAACGGAGAAATAGTTCAGTCATTAACAGAAAAAAGGTGTCAAGAAGCATACATTGATGGACCAACTGTTTAAAAGAAAAAGGTGTCAAGAAACAGTTCACTCATTAATAGTTCACACATTCAAATTCCTATATTTCAGTAGAAATGTTAGCAATTCAAACCAAATCCAAAAGGCAAAGTTCAAAATTTGAGATGAAAAGGTTAATTTGTAATGTTTCTTGTTGCTGTAAGTTGATGATTTTTACCTTTTTTCTATTGGGTGAATATATCTGGTTAGGTGAAGACAGCTTTGAACTATCATTGTCTTGGACAAATCTTCTGCGTCCAACCTCCAAACACCACAAGATTCAGCCCAAGAATGAAAAAAATGAAGAGCGATTATTTTACAAACATTCAAAACCATATCAATAAGCATACCTTCTTAATGCATAAGGATATAAGTTGTTGTGTAGATTCTCCCAAACCAACCGAAAGACATCAATGGAGTGGCCGCTGAAACATTTCTCATCTGAAGTCGATTTGCATTTCACGCTCACTTACAGCAACAAGAAACATTGCAAATGGACATGCGTGAAGTTCCACTTACTATTTTATCAATCTCCTAGCCTACAAGTTGCAGTGAAGGCCATAAATCAAGCATCAAATGAAGTCTGTAAAAGTCCTGACTGAGTCTAGACAAGCAAATACAACAAAGTGGTTTCCATGCCTTGTTGGAATAAGTTATCATTGCCGCTTTTGTTTTGAAACGAGTCAGCAAGTTCAGTTGATATCCTGCATTGATCAGATGGACATGCGTAAATCATGGGCATCTAGATTAAAGTGGAAACCAGTGACAAAATCATATATCAGATAATGTTAAGGAAATGAAAAGCACCATCAAACACTTGCAATGCTTCTGTTAGCCAATAGAAAGCAATCCCTTGCAAAATGTTCAAACTTAGCAAATGGCCCATGGATTGGCAACCAATAGAAAACTAGCAGATGTACATTCAGATGGAACACTACAAATCCAGCAACGACTCACAAGCAATTCCTTTAGGGTGCATGAAATCCAGTGGTAGAAAGTTGCTAATTTCACCTACTAAATGAATTTACAGAAGTACACAATGCTGTGTGTAAAAATTGGAAATTTTCATAACTATAGAGGAGTATAGAAGATTTAAGTTGAAGAGGAGATTGAAAAGAAAAATGACTAACCTCATTGAGAATATTATACACTTCCCATAGTCGTTATGTCTTGTAAATCTTTCGAAAACACTTTTGAATGAAGATCCACACTGCAAGAAGGAAAAAAAAAATGTGGCTGAACCGATATGGTCTACTACGAATGGCTGCCTACGTACCCAAAAGGGATTTGGGATCAAGCCACTACGTAGTTCTTTTAATCTTCAAATCATGTCATTTTACGCATAAACAGATAGAAACTCATAACAAATCACACAAGAAATATGTCTACATTAGACAAACAAAACAACTAAAGAAACCAAAATAACCATTTAGTCAAACCATCCAAAATAAAGTCAAATAACCCATAATTCCTGCAAATTACAAACGTCTATGCTATCAACAAAAAGTGTTTAACCAAACCCTTAAAACTTCATTTCTTCATCAACACGTTAGCCCAAACAAGAACATCACCCAAGTTGCAATCTCCAAGTTTCTTGTCGCTAACATCATTAAACACATCTGCAGTGGGATCATCAATAGCATCTAATATGACCTTGCAATGTTAATATGACTTGGATTTGCTCCACCATGGATGGACGGTAGAGATGAAGATGGTGGCCAGCTGAGATGGTTGGACACTGGAGCTTTGGGCGGACCGTTGATGTGATGAAGGAAGGCTGGGAGTTGAAGATCTGGATGGCCAGCCTTGAAGATGGTTCACTTTCTGATTGTTGGATCAACATGAGTGCTGAGATGAATGTGGGCCACATCTGGACGGCTAAGATTTGCCAGCAGCTGCTGTTGGAGAGGTCTTTGTTGCTGAAGCTAGTGTGAGGTGGGGTGTGGATAGTACCCACGGCTAGGATTTGCCATCAGCCTTGGGACTGCCTCATTTTTAGGCTTGTGCCCTAAAATGATGTGGAAAAATGGATGGACGGTGTGGATAGTACCCAATCCGCATCCGTACACTCACAAATCCCTAATTTGGGATTGGACAATACAAATCTCTAATTTGGGATTCGACAATACAAATCCCTAATTTGGGATTCGACAATAAAAATCCAAAAAAGAAAAGTAAGCAAGGTTAGGGTTAGGGTTTTTTACCTGGTGGAGGAAGTAGAGGAGAGAGAGAGTGGGAGCAGTTGTTGTACACCCACACGCTGGAACAAAGAACGGGATCGAGAGGGAGGGAAAGAGAGGGAGAGAGAGAGAGAGAGAGAGAGAGAGAGAGAGAGAGGATTGGGGCGAGGGAAGAGAGAGAGGGTCGTGAGTGAGAGAGAGAGGGGGGTCTGTCCGTGAGTGACAGAGAGAGAGTGGGGGGGGGGGGGGGGCGGGCGTGAGACAGAGAGACAGAGAGAGCGTGCGTGAGAGAGAGAGAGAGAGAGAGAGAGAGAGAGAGAGAGGGGTCTCCGTTTGAATTAGATGTTACCCTGGTAACACCTTAGTGGGTGTTACCCCTACCGTGTGGGGCCCATCTTGATGCATTTTTTATATATCTATGCTGTCTATCTGCTTTCTCATATCATTTTAGGATATGATCTAAAAAAATCTTAAGAAGATCCAAATCTCAGGTGGACCATACTACTATCAACAGTGATTAATAACCATTAAAAACGTTTTGTGGGCCATAAAAGATTTCGCTCAATCTCATATTTATATTTTCCCTTCATCAAGACCTTATTGACATTAACAAGAGCTTGGATTGCAAATAAACATTACCAAAACCTTATCATGGGCTCTTTGGAATTTTTAATGGTGGAGCACTCAATCACACTGTTTCCAGTGGTATGGTCGACTTGAGATTTGGATCTGGATAATTTTTGGAACCTTATCCTAAAATGATCTGTATAAACGGATGGACGGAGTGGATATACAAAATATCATCCACGTGGGCCATACGGTAGGGGTAACACCCACTAAGCCGTTCCCGGGTAACACATAATTCGCTACCCTCTCTTTTTTGCGGAGAATAGGTAACACCTAACTCCACTCTCTTATTGTACAGAGTAAACTCTGTTGGGCCCACCTAGAATGTATGTGCTTCATCTATTCCGTCCATATGTTTTTACAGATCATTTTAGGGGTTGAGCCCAAAATTTAAGCATATCCAAATCTCAAGTGTACCATGCCACAGGAAACAGTGGGAATAATGATTTCCACCGTTGAAACCTTTCCATGCGCCACAGTGATGTTTATTTGTCATCCAACCTGTTCATAAGATCACATGGACATGGATGAAGAGAAAACACAAATATCAGCTTCATCAAAAACTTCTGTTTGCTCCCAAGAATTTTTCAATGGTAAACATTCAGTTCACACTTTTCCTATGGTGTGGTCCACTTTAGAACTTGATATGCTTCAATTTTTGGTTACATACTTAAAATTATCTTTTAAGATGGATGGACGGAGTGGATAAAATAAGTAAATCACGGTGGGCCCCTCAAAGTTTACTCTGCACGCTTAGCGTGCGGAGTTGCTCACTACGCAGTCCGCTTATGGGCGAGACTTGGGTGAGACTGCCGAACCAGTGAAGTGGGTGGGACCCTGAACGTAGGGCCCACCTCGATGTATTCCTTGTACATCCATGCCGTTAATCTGCTTTTAAAGATTATTTTGTACTATGTTACCAAAAATGAAGAAGATTAAAATTTTTAGTGGACTACAACATAAGAAACACTGGTTAATGACCATTAAAAACCTTTTGTGAGCCACAAAAGTTTTCTATCAACCTGATATTTATTTTTTCCTTTCATCCCTGTCTAGGTACCCTTATCAACAGATTGGATGGTCAATAAACATTACGGTGGACTCTAGGAAGTTTTTAATGGTCACAGTTGAATTATAACTGTTTCTTGGGTTGTGGTCCACCTAAAATTTCTATCTGTTTAATTTTTGGCATTTCATCCTAAAATAATACAAAGAAACATATGGACGGCATGGATCTACAAAGAATACATCCACGTGAGCCCTAAGTTTAGGGTCCCACCCACATCGCTGGTTCGGCGGTCTCACCCAAGTCACGCCGAGAGCGTATTAGGTGAGACCCCGGCCTCACCCAAGATGGTGCGGCCCTTACCATCGGTTACCGTGGGGCCCAACTTGATGTATGTGTTATGTATCTACACCGTCCATCCATTTTTTTCAGATAATTTTAGAGAATTACACCAAAAATAAAGCAGATCCAATCATCAGGTGGACCATAACATAGGAAACAATTGCGATTGACCATTAATGGGGCACAAAAGTTTTAGATGAAGCTGATATTTGTTTTTTACCTTCATCCAGGATCATGTGACCTTATCAACAGATTGGATGGTAAATAAACAGTACGGAAACATGAAGGTGAGTCCTAATAATTTTTAAATGGTAGGATGGTCAATCACCACTATTTCTTATGGTATGGTCCACCTGATAATTTTTTCTAATTCATATTTGGAATAATACCCTAAGATAATATGGAAAAACGGATGGACGGAGTGGATACATAATACATACATCAACCTGGGCCCCACGGGAAGGGCCGCAACTTAGGTGAGCCCGGGGTCTCACCAAATCCACTCTCAGTCACGCCAGTCTTCTTGGGGCGGGAGAGAATTAGATGTTATCCGGGTAACACCTTAGTGGATGTTACCTCTACCGTGTGGGGCCTAGATTGATGTATCTTTTATATATCCATGTCGTTCATATGTTGTTATGTCTAATTTTAAGACGAAGTCCAAAATTATAAGAAGTTCCACATCTCAGGTGAACCATACCAATAGAAAGAATGATGAATAATCATTAAAAGCATTTCGCGGGCCACAAAAGTTTTAGATCAAGCTGATCTTCAAAATTTCTATTCATCCAGATCTTCCTGACATTATCAAGAGCTTTGATTGCAAATAAACATTACGGAAACATTACATGGGTTCTTTGGAATTTTTAATGGTGGACACTAAATCAGCACTGTTTCCAGTGGTATGGTCCACTTGAGATTTGGATTTGCATAATTTTTGAGAGGACATTCTAAAATGGGCCGGAGAAGCGGATGGACGGCGTGGATATACAAAATACTATCCACGTGGGCCGGTTGGTGGAACACCAACGGATTGTTCCCAGAAGCAGATTGGCTTGTGCACCCTACACCAGCTACGTTACAGCTGGTGAAGGGACGTGGCGGACCCAGAGCGAGTGGGCAGTCAACGAGCACCGTGTTTGTACGATTCTATTGTGAAGATTAAGGCTCTGTGGACCCCACAATGATGTATTTAGTACATCCAAACCGTCCATCTATTTAGCGAGATCATTTTAGTATATGATACCTAAAATGAGTCATATTCAAAACTCAAGTGGACCACACCAATAAATTTATTGTGGGGACAATGATTATCACCGTTAAAACATACCCACGGTCCACCATGATGTTTATTTGTCATCCAAACTGTTCATAAGGTCACACGGACCTGGATTAAGGGTAAAAATAAATATCAGACTGATCCAAAACTTCTGGGACCTCCAAAAAGGTTTCAATGGCATACGTTTAATCTCCCACTGCTTTCTGCAGTGTGGTCCACTGGATCCTTGGATCTGTCTGATTTTTTGGGTCCAGCCTTAGAATGATTTCAGAACATGGACGGACGGTTTGAATATAACAAGTACCTCATGGTGGGACCCACAGAACTTGATGACGTCACTGCATTAATACATAGAGGTGCGCCCTATGTTCAGAATCCCACCAGATCTTAAATTCCGGGATCTTTCCCAAGTCGCGCCCGAGAAAATATTTGCTACACCCACGAGTAAGCTACGCTAGCTACACCGGGTGTACCAATGACCCGTCATGATGCATTTGTTGTATCCACGCCGTCCATCCATTTACCGAGATCATTTTATGGCATGATACTAAAACTCAGGCAGATTCAAAGCTTAAGTGGACCTAGAATAGAAAATAGTGGGAATTAAACGCCAACCATTAAAAAATTCTTGGGGGCCACCTGAGCTTCTGATCTGCCTCATTTTTGGTATCATGCCCTAAAATGATCTCTCCAAATGAATGGACGGAGTGGATACGACACATACATCATGGTGGGGTCATTACTACACCCGCTGTAGCTAGCGTAGCTAACTCGTGGCTGTAGCAAGGCTTTCGCAAGAAATCCGCGCCCCACAGAACCCAACCTTGAACATTTTTGGGAGATCCTATCTGCCCAACAGGTGGGCCCACTTTGTGGGTTTCCTTAAAAACAGGAAGAAATGGACTGTTTAAAAAATTGATCGACGGTCCAGATTCAACGTACGTGGTGGCCCCACTAGATGAGCAGACCGGTCTCAGTTCGGCGGGCGTCATCTACACAGTGGATTCCGCCTGATGAGCCGCTTGGATGACATGCGTAAGTGACATCGACACGTGTGAGTCACAGGCCGAATGAAAGTACACACGCACACATGCATGTTCAAGTT
The DNA here is from genome assembly GCA_003013855.2 of Liriodendron chinense. Lineage (NCBI taxonomy): Eukaryota > Viridiplantae > Streptophyta > Magnoliopsida > Magnoliales > Magnoliaceae > Liriodendron > Liriodendron chinense. Next base: position 35,325 of record PVNU02001961.1, on the reverse strand, counting down.
CTCGAGAGCTTTGTCACAGACGCGGCCTCATGTGCAAGAGATCCAAACCGTTCATCCACGTCAATGATAGCTCAGTTGTAGGTTGTCTTTCCTTCCTCACATAGGCCTACCATAAAAAGGTCCCAGACCGTTCATGATTTGGATTTTACAGTAGGTGGTCCATTCTCCTAAAACACGATGGTCAGATGATCATAGGTGGAGATTGCATCTCTTCTGTGAGACCCATCTAAAGGACCGGCTAGATCTTGATCAACGTGCCAAGTTGGCACGTGTGGTGGAGTCCAGACAGTCTGCCTTATACATGCGTGTGGGCATTCCAACTTTCATAGGCAATTCAAAATTTTGGGCGCCAACCCCATCAACCAACTATAACTGATCACCTAACAGCCGGTAGCATGCTAACATCTCATGCAGCCTCATCGTTCCTGCCAACGTGTCACTCGTGTAGGGCCCCATCAGATTCATGCAAACGGTGGGCCCCACAATGTAGCTAGCGTACCTAACTCGTGGCTGTAGCAAAGTTTTTCTAGTCGCGCCCGGTAACATGCGCGGATTTCCAGCGAAAGCCTTGCGCAGGAAGTTACTCCGCTGGGAACCAAGGTGGGGCCCACAGTGATTATTTTCATAAATCCACCCCGTCCATCCGTTTTGGGAGCTCATTTTAGGACATGAGAACAAAAATGAACCCGATCCAAGACTCAAGTGGGCCGAAAATGTGAGGATTGAACGTCCACAGTTGAAATATTTGTCGAGCCACAGGTGTTTCGAAACAGGATAATATTTGTGTTTCCTGTTCATCCCAGTAGTAGTGACGTTATGAACGGTATGGATGTCATATAAACATCACTGTCGACCCAAGGGAGGTTTCAATGGTAGTAATTTACCTACCCACCTTTTCCTTTAGTGAGGCCCACTTGAGTCTTGGATCCGGTTCATTTTTGTTTTCATGTACTAAAATGAGCTCCCAAAACGGATGGACGAGGTGGATTTATTGAAAAACATCACTGTGGGCCCCACCTTGGTTCCCAGTGCAGGAACTTCTCGCGCAAGGCTTTCGCACGAAATCCACGCCCCCTTTGGAAGGGACGCGGCTTCGCCGAACCCGTATCCACCGAGGTCGGTGGATCCATTACCGTGCCGTCCATTGTGTGATGTTTGTGTGTTACATCAACGCCGTCCATTCATTTTGAAAACATATTTTAGAGCATGATTAAAAAAATGAAGTACATCCAAATCTCAGGTGCACCATAATACAATAAACAATGGTACTCAACCATTAAAAGCTTATAGTGGGTCACAAAAGTTTTGGGTCAAGCTGATATTTGTTTGGTATCTCCATCCAGGTCTTTGTGACCTTTTCAACAAATTGGATGGAAAATAAACATTCCAGTGGTCCCCATGAATTTTTTAATGGTGGGGATTCAATTACTACTATTTCATGTGGTATGGTCAACCTAAGATTTGGATCTTCCTCATTTTTTGGGTAATGCCCTAAAATGAGCTTTCAAAATGAATGGACGGTGTAGATGTAAGGTATATACATCACAGTGGCCCCACAATTGGGAATCCACCAACCTTAATTAGCGGATCCAGGGATCCACCCAAACCGCGCCTGGATAAAAGGCTTGCGTATTGAGTAAACTCTGTGGGGTCCACACCTTGATTGTGGGGCTTACAGTGATATATGTGTCTTAAATCCACACCATCCAACCATTTTGAAATATCATTTTAGGGTATGATACCAAAAATGAAGCTGAGTCAAATATTAGGTGGACCACACCATATAAACAGTTGTGATTGAATCTCTACACTTGAAAACTTCATGGATTTCACCGGAATGTTTATTTGCCATTATTTTCCATCCAACCTATTTGTAAGGTCACAAACACCTAGATGAATAGACCACAAAAATATCATCTTGATCCAAAGCTTTTGTGGCCCCACAGGAAGTCTTTAATGGTCAATCAGCACTGTTTCCTCTACTATGTCCCATCCGGGACTTAGAATTGCTTCATTTTTTGGAACACGCCCTAAAATGAACTTTCAATATGGATGTACGGCGTGGATGTAGTCACATTCATCAGAGTGGCCCCACGTTCAGGGTTCCCACCCACCAGGATTCGGGTTCTTACCTTTTTTTTATAATGTCCTAAAATTATCTCACAAAGTGGATGGACCGGTTTAGATTTCTTAAAATATCAATTTTGGTATAATGTCCTAATGTCCTAAAATTGTTAATTTTTTTTAAAATAATACAATTTTATTTTTCAAAATCACATTTTTTAATAAACTTGTCAACTTTCAGAATTCAAAATGTCAAATTTTTTTTATCAAATTTCTCAAAAATTTTCAATATACAAAATCCTATTTTATTTTTAAAAATTGTAATTTTTTTTCACACTTATAAATTTTATTCTATCTTCGCAGTTTTTTTTAAAATCTTAACTTTTTAAGAATGACAATTTCTTTTTGGTTCTTTGTAAATCCCGAATTTCTTTTCAAAATCTCGTTATTTTAAATCTTAATTTTTCTTAAACATTATTAGTTTTATTACAATTTTTTTTCACACTTCTTAATTTTTTCTCAAAATCGCAATTCAATACATAAACACTTTTTTCAAAATGTCAATTGTTTTTTCAACATTTCATTTTCTATCAAATTTCTCAATTTTTTTTACAAAATACAAAATCTAAATTTCTTTTTAAAAATCACAATTTCTATTTTGAAAATATATTTTTTCAAACCGATAAATTTTATTCAAAATTCTTGATTTATGTCAAAATGCCAACTTTTTAAAAATCCTTTTAAATCCTAATTTATGTCAAAATTCTTTCAGATTTTTTGTTCCTTTTTAATCCTAATTATTTTCAAAATTTTGATTTTTTCTACATTTCAATTTTTCTTAAACATTATTAATTTTATTACATTTTTTTCAAATTTATAAATTTTATTCAAGATTAACTCAACATTTTTTCAAAATCACAATTTTTTAAACTTTCCAATGTTCGTTTTCAAAATGCCAATTTTTTTATTATCTAATTTTTTTTTTTTTACCAAAATATGTCAATATCTTTCAAAATGCAAAACCTCAATCTTCCTCAAAGTCTACATTATTTCAAACTTATACACTTTGTTCAAACGTCTCTGTTTATTTCAAAATGTCAATTTCTTTCAAAATTCTATTTCTTTTTTAAATTTAGAATATTATTTTCAAAATCTCGAATTTTTCCAAATCCCATTTTATCTTAAATATTGTTAATTTTTATTAAACTTGTCAACTTTTTTTTAAAAGTTAGTAAAGAAAAAATTTATTTTAAATGAGTTGCGAGATGTATAATTTTCAATTTACGACGAACCAAGTCCGTCGTTAAATCCAAGAACGTCCGTCGATAAATCCCAACGTCCCGTCTCCGGAAGCAGAATTTTACGACGCAGGAAATCCCCCTTGAATACATTACTATACGACGAATTAGATCCGTCGTAATAGTAACGACGGATTATATTCGTCGTTAATTAACAGTTATCGACGGATTCTAGTCCGTCGTACAATTTTGTCGATTAAACACGCCAAAGCCTGAGGTGGTAGTAGTTAGCGACGGACTGTTTTCTCCTTAACGACGGATATAGTTCGTCGTTAATATTAACGACAAATATAGTCCGTCGTTAAATCAAGCCTTTTTTAACGACGGACCAAGTCCGTCGTTAAACCAAGCGTTTTGTGTCGTTTTTTTGCTGTTTTGGCGTAGTGATCAGTAGGCTTTTAGTTAGTTTTCATAGTCAAAATCAATGGTTTAAATCGAGTTTGCATACGCATTGCAATTTGGCCACGTACGTGTTTTTCCTGCTAAAAGTAATTATTTCAAGGATTTTCAGGAAGCAAGGATACAATCAAACTATCAAGGGCATCTTAGAATATGTAGAGAGGTCACTAGAATCCAGGAGTTGAGAGAAGAAGTGAAAGAAATAGAGAAAAAAAAAACGCACCGAGTGATAAAGTGCCGAATTTGAAAATACAAGAAGACGTATACTTCCACAATTACGACCAAGGGTCAAGAAATATTTCGCATAATTTATTTATTGTGCCAAGTGACATGAACGATTTAGATTGAGTCAGAAAAGTATATATGGACCACAGTGCAATATGAGTTATAACGTGGGACAAACAGTTACCTTCAAAAACTGACTTTTTACCAGAGTGTCAGTTTGAGCTGATTTTCGTACAGTAGGTAGAGCACATTAAATAACGCCTACACGTCAAATTTCGTCAGATTCTGAAGTCTGTGGAAGACAATATTTAAGAAAAACTTAAAGGACACCATTGTCATTTTCTTAAAAGTTAAAGTTAGAAATCTCATACTTACATTGATTTCCTATTTTGATTTCATATTATACATATAATTTTTAAGATCTGACCTGGAAGATCTGAGACTTCTATACTGTCAAGAGCGAAGTTTTAAACTAAGGGGTGGATTTTCTCTGAAAAATAAGTTTCAGGTGGGCTAGAAAGAAGGTAAAGGTGCACGATCATTTTGGGCCTACACAGGAAGCTATGATCGTCCATTTGACAAGCCAACAGTCAGTTTTAACCTGTTCGATGAGAGGGATAGCTCAAATTTCATTTGAAGAATGAGAAAGTAAAGAAAAAGAAAAGGAAAAGGAAAATCTACACTTACGTGCACTACACGGTGCATTGGGCATGCATAGAAGGCTATAAAAAGAGGCACGATTACCTCTCTCCATTCATTCTCTCAGAGGCTCTCTCTCTCTCTCTCTCATCTTTCTTATTCTCTTTTTCTCTCTCGTCTCCGTCTTCTTTTTCTTTTATTTATTTAATTAGAATGTCTTCTTTTTCTTTTTTTAAATTATATGTTTTGTTTATTTAATTAAAATGTCTTTCTAATTCCCCCAATCAAGGCTAGAGGGGGAAACATGTAGGATTCATACATACTTGAAATGTAATAGGATTTTTATTTTTACATGATGAATGGATGAATGTGGTGTTTATTTTCTATTTTAAGTGTGTATCACAACTTTGAAGTTTGTAAATACTTATTCAATGTTGTAGATCAAATCACACTTATGAATATGATCATAAATCCATATTAGTTTTTTTTTTTTTTTTTTGAAACATGACACGTAGGTGGGCCTTTGATCCATTCTCTCATAGATTTTGAGTGCTTAGGACCCATTCTATAGTTCATGTGTGCTAATGCTTCATTCTCATGTAAAGATCTCTTATAGGTGGATGATTTATGATTCATGAATGTTGGTGGAATGTTTACATCTCAGGTTCATGTATGATTTTATATGTGGATCCTTATGCCTTGGTTTGCTTTATTATCTAAGTGATCATCTTTTTAAAAATAATTTCTTTTAGAATTTATTTTCTTTTACCTAGATTGAATTTGTCCTAACTTTCTTAAATTTCTGTCCCTGAGGTATGACATTGGACTCCCATCTCTACACTACATTGGACCCTCATGTTGATGGAGGACAAGTAAAGTAAAATATACATTAGTGCACCGGAGTTCGGGATTCTCCTCTATCTCTTGCGATATTGCAGAGAAATTTCATCTAGGTAGAGAGGACTTAAACTCCCCTCCCCCTGCCTAATAAGTTATCACGGAGATTATCCACAACTCCAAGTGCAAGGTCGTGATATAGTAATAATTTTGATGAGACTGAAGTCGATCCACGGGGAAGGAATATAGGTCTAAACAACCAAAGGCTATTCAAGATCTAGAACTAAATTAACTAAACTAAATTGAAATTGGATTTAACGATAGATAAATTTAGAATTAAAAAATAAAATTGATAAACTAAATAGTAGAGCATCAAGGATCCATTTCTAGTTATTAATAATGCTCAATTCAATTGATTCGATTAACTACTTAATTGGAATTGAAGTTTCATCTTATCCAGTTGGAATATGGAGTGGTTAGATCATATTCAAATATCTTAGATAGATAGATCACTCATTGATGTAGTCCCTCAATAAGGCTCAGGTATTGGGCACACTCAATTGTACAGGTCAATTTTTTATCCAACAAGTTAAGATCATAACCATAATCTTCCTCAAATCATGTCACTGGACTTTTTAGGACCATGATTTGAGCTCCAATATTAATCAAACCAATATCAATAAGAAAAACATACATCTCGGATTCATACAAAAGATTAGAACTTCAATTTAAATAGTTCCCACATTAAGAACCAAGTTCCAGAGCGCGGTGAATTCAATTCCTCAAATTATACAGGTCTAGACTTTGCAAAATAAGTAAGAATCTAGCTTTAGAACATCTAAGCATCACATGAACTCGGAATCATCAAGAAATAAAAAAAGAACTAGAACTTCATTCAAACTAGAATTAAACCATGTTCAACATTAAAATCAAAATTTTGAAATAAAAAAAACTAAAATATCATTAATAATCTAAAAGTATTACCTCTCAGCTGCAACTGAGAAATAACTAAAGAAAAACATAAAACTAAAAGAACTAAAATTTAGGAAAAGAAAGAAAACTAGAAATACAAAGGCTTAGAGCCCCTATCTCTTAATCCTTGCTCCCCTTCTCTTTCCTTGCCTAGATCTCCCTCAAAAACAAGTTTAGAAGTCCTTTTATAAGCCTTAGAACTATTCTTGCACTGCCTTAGGAAAGTCTCAATCAGTTTAGTAAACAAACTCTCCGAGATCGCAAAACCATGCATTTTATCCACACGGTTATCGGGCGACCGACTTTTGGCTTCAGGCGCCCGAACTTGCACAAAACAAGACAGTAAGAAAAGTAAATTTTCATTTGAATTTCGGGCGCTCGAAATTGTGACTGTTGGGTGCCCGAAGGTTAAAAAAGCAATTTCTATTCTGTAGGGTCATCTCCTGAACTTTTTGTATCTTACTTTTCTAGCCCTACAGGTCTGCAATTTGACTTTTCTGGCCAATTGAGGTCTTTTGACTTGATTTCTTTAAGACTTTTTCTTTACTTTTCAAACTTTATTTCTTTTGAGATTTAAATTATATCCATTACATGAATTTCATTGAATCTCTCTCAAATCACCTATAATATAAAAACAAACTTAATTAGTTTGATTTAACCATGATTTAAAAAGAAAAGTAATGTGGATTAGGGGAAAAATATGTAATATTAGGCACTCAACAGAGATCATAGTGGAATAAAAAATTTCACCACATTCTAGAAACAAAATACATCCATCAAAAACCTCTTATTGACGATCATATTAGATTTCGAAAGGAATATAAATAGAATAGTTTAGAACATATTCGTATAGACTATCCAATGGTTAGATTGCTAAAAAAAACCAATGCAAATCTACCAACCTAAGAGTCTCTCTTCAATCTATCCCAGTGCAAAGAGTCGAGATTGCCTTCCATCAAAAACCTCTAGTAGGTGCCCAAGTTGATGCTAATCATCCACAAGTGGACCACACATAATCACACATACATATAGGAAGGAGAAAGAGAAGATAAAAATGGAGAAGCAATCTCTTCTATCTATAAACGACTCTCTCTCTCTCTCTCTCTCTCTCTCTCTCTCTCTCTCTCTCTCTCTCTGTATGTCTCTCTCACTCCACATCTCTCACTAGGGCAGGGGGGACGTCCAACGCTCTCTTTGTTCTTCCTCTCATCTGATATAAGATTATGTGTGTGTGTGTGTGTGTGTGTGTAGAGAGAGATGAAATAGGGTTTCAGGGGTGCATCTAGTATTGTGTTTCACCACCTTACGAACTTCAATGTAGCCCACTACAAAGGAAGCCCATTGATCTACCTCATTCACACATGTACTTATTATCTAATTCTTCTACCGTACAACCATCCGTTAAAGATTTATATTCCGCATACTGATCAAATAGTGGATCATTTAATCTAGAACATCATATCATTATCAAGTGTAAATAAAGTAGTTTCAATGGTTAAAAGAAAATTCAATGGTCAAAATCCTTATAAACCGATTAAAACATTTCAAATGTCAGGCTTAGCGAAAAACCACTAAATGAGTCATTGATCCAGTATATTTAGCCACATAACAATCCTTAAGTAAAATATAATGGATTCTAATGGATCCTAGTTTGTCACATGCAAGAATAAACAGATCTTGATGGAAGTACCCAGCTATGTCCACTTTCAGTGGCCTATGGGTAGCTTCTTACGAAGGAATAAGGCTTACCAATCAAGGTCATGGTCCTTACACATCTTTGGATCTAAGGATTAAATCAATTTTATGCAACATTAACTCGTAATCATCTTGATCTTCTAATCCAAGCTAATCGACCCTCGGACTGGTAACTTAAACTTGATCCATCCAATATAAGTGTCCAAAGGTCACGACCTGGATCCCGTATCCATAATATTCTCACACTCTTATGTGAGTTAAAGGGTAAAGGCATACTAACTCCAAGTCAACTCCCTAATGGTGGAGATTATCCAAAGATATCACTGAAAAAAATGTTAAAATCCAAGGTTATCTGGAACAAGATTGTTCTGATACCACATTAGATTTTAACGTCGAAAATATAGTAACAAGAAAAGGATTTTCACGAATTTTAATTGATTACTCTTATTCCTTAGAGCACATGGAAAAAAACCTTAGATTTCTATAATCATGAACCTAAAAAAAATGATTTAGCTTTTACCTCAATGCCATCACGATTGTGATGATGATTTTTCCACGAAGATATTATCATGCCGATCCTATGATGAAAGAGGTCCCTCCCCTATCTATCACAAATTAATGGAGTTGAGAGAAGTTGTCATCCACACCTCTAGTTGGGTAAAGGTAATGCAAACTATCTATTAGATCGATAAACTACACACACTACAAATCTGAAGGAGAATAAAATAAGGGATGAAGGGGGAAGGAGCATGCTCTCTCTCTCTCTCTCTCTCTCTCTCTCTCTCTCTCTCTAAATGACGCTTAAGGGATGGGAATATCTAGGGCTCTATCTTTTGTCTTTACTCCTCTTTACAATAAGATTTTATGTAAAAAGGTGTGGAGGTTTCAGGGGTTCCAGTAGAATGGTGCTCTATCACCCTATGGTTTTCAGTAATACTCTATTGTAAAGGAAGTACTCCATAAAATAACCTTATACGTACTTATACTCATGATCTAATCCTTCTATTGTCCATATTATGCACCATAGATCTAGATTCCATATTGATCAAGTAATGGACCATTAGATCTATACTATTAAATAATCATCAAGTGTAATTAAAATAATTTGAATGGTTAAAACAAAAGTTCAATGGTTGAAAACCTTTGAAAAGTCATTTAAAACTTTTGAAGTATTAAGCATGGTGAAAAAGTACTCACTTGATGATTAGTTTCTAATCTAATCAAATCTGGCTATATAACAATCTCTCGACAAATATAGTGGATCCCATGTTGACCCGAGCAAGAATTAGTGAGTTCTGATAGACGTACTGAGCATCACCCACTTTTAGTGGCTTCTATAAAACCTCGTAATGTGAAGCAAAGTCGCCTACTCAAGATCTATAACCTTAACTCATATGTAGCTTTAAGGATTGATCATCTTTCGTATAACATCAAGTCCTTAATCACTATGTTCGTAATCTAAGCTAATGAGCTTTAAAATTACTGACTTGAACTCGCTTTTCTAGTGCAAATGTCTAAATTAGGTTCAATACTAAGGTCTTATATATTCATGATATGCTCGTGCTCTCATGTGGGATAAGGGCAAAGGCACAACTAACACCCACTTGCCTTCTAATGGTGGAGACCTTTTATCATCCTCTAATGCCAATGCATTTAAAAAAAAAAAAAAAAATTGTCCCCATCTTAATTCTCTAAAGGTGTGGAGATCGCATTAAGCATCCTCAAAGATAGTTTGCCCATTTAGGTATTATTTTAACTTTGGGCATTCTAAGATTATGTTCAAACATCCATCAATAACTTAATTATAGTGTCTCAGGCATGCAAGCATTTCTTTAGATCTCCTTGTTTGATGCATAGGATGATCTAATATTCAGCAAATTATATGCTACCAATATGGTAATTTTTTTAGGAAGAAATAGGTGAAGAAGGTCAAGCTTGTGGTGGATGAAGAGGAATCGCACTTGTATCATGTGATCCCTCCTCACTTGGAGGTAACCCTCATACAAGATCAGATAATTGGGTTCACCATGATGTTTATTTTCCATCCAACTTGTTCATAAGGTCACAAAGTCCTGGATGAATGGAAAACACAAATATCAGCTGGATCCAAACTCTTATGTGGCCCCCAAGAAGTTTTCAATGGTAGGTGTTCAATCCCCACTGCTTTCTATGGTGTGCTTCACTTGAGCTTTGGATCTGCCTACTCTTGGGCTAATGCGCTAAAATAATCTCGCAACATGGATGGCTGGTGTGGATATAACACATACATCGTAGTGGGTCTCACAGAACTTGGTGACGTCAACACACCACTGAGGTCGGTGGTGTGCCGGCAAACTACGCAATCCGCTTCCGATTTCATCGGGCATTGAGTCAGGAACCATGTTAGAGGTATCCTGATGATTGGAATATAGTCCATCCCATTGAAATTACTGTCGATGGGCCACGTATAAAAGATCCAGACCACTGGCAGAGTTGAATGTGAACCACCCTTTTGCTGCCCAAATTCAACTCTGCGAATTACTGAACAGAGGACTGCATCAGCTTGAGCTTGAGACCTGGCCCATTCATGACAGTCGATGGTGCCACTAATAGATGGTTCAAACCATACTTCAAAAAACAGAAAGCCTCTACAGGTCAACCTGAAAACTGATGTACTGCAATAGGATACGTAGAGACTATCTGTTGAGCCGACAAAATGTAAGAATGAAGTTGGATGCCAAAACTCTTTAAGATTGGAAAATCCTAGACTTTTGAACGATGGCCCATGAAGCAACGGTCAAAGAGAGGCTCCAAATTCTTCCGGAAAGAAAAAGTGAAATAATCAAAGTGCTAAGTATTCCAGGATGTACATTAGGAAACCTGTGTAATAATCCAATATAGAAAAGAGTGGTAAAACTACAAATACACCCAAAGGAGGCTACAACATTTAAAACTGAATGTTGCTACTGACTAATTAACTTTGGAACATATCATTCTGATCTCTCCTTGTGTCCCAGTCTTCACACCAATGCTGCTCATCTTGACCATTGATTTCGGGAACTCGAAATTGAATCTCAGCCCCAGCAATCCTCTAATGCTCCCCGCGTAGTTCCGGACAATGCTCTGCGTTGCGTCGTCTCCCCAGAGCCTCTGGTCTGATTCGAGGATCCCATTTCCGTCCCGGACGTTCTTGAAGAAGCTAACGTCGAATTTGGTCTGGCTATCTTTGTCCAGTGCTACACGTTTGGAGCCATCGCCGTTAGAGGGGCACAGGGCTCGGAGTTGCCCCAAGTAGGCCTGGCCTATGGTGGGATCAGCATTGCCTGTTGTTGTGAAGTTGTATAGGCGATATCGGAAAAATTGGCAGTCAGTCTGGCCAATTGTATGTGCCCCTACAGTACCCATATGCACAATCAGAATGTTGTACACACGTGTGGACATGTATGCATGCATGGATGCAAATGCATGTGCACGAGTACATGCGTAAACATACATACAAAGAGAGAGAGAGAGAGAGAGAGAGAGAGAGAGAGAGAGAGAATATACCAACTAGTGTAACAAGATCTTGATCGTTTAAGCCTTTTGCGGTGAACTTTTGCCTTTGAACGGTGATGGAATCAAGGGGAGATGGTAAGTTTGAGGCTTCTGTGGACGACGAAATCCTACCGTCTCTTCTTCCAGTTGGCACTGACCAACTTGGCCCATCGCTCTTGAAAAGTCACAACATGAACACATCCTCCATATGAGAGAGAGAGAGAGAGAGAGAGAGAGAGAGAGAGAGAGAGGTTTAAGGGATTCTTTGCCTGAACCTGGCCCATATTTCCAGGCCTGAAAACCATGACTGGCCCATGATCCTGAAAAATGGGTGCAGAGCTGGCCCATGATAAACCTAGATTCTGCTTTAAGCCTGAGCCCAAGAGTTTATTTTTTGGACCTATTCGGCCTGGCCCATTATACGAAAACTAGGATCCACACCCAGCCCATAACATCTGGGACAGAACCAAGATGTGCCAGACTAGCCTATTGACAGCTTTTTTGAGCCTGTGAGGAGAGTTTACGCCCTTGCAAGAAAAAGCTCTGTGGGGTTCACCATGACGTGCGTGTGACTTCCACTCAGTCATTATTTGTAACAGATTACGTTAGGATGTGAGCCCAAAAATTCTCCAGATCCAAACACCAAGTGGACCATGCCACGGGGACTGATGGAGACTCTTAACTATATATTGAAACCTTCTTGGGCCCACCGAATTTTTTTGTAGGCGGATATTTGATTTTTTTTTTTTTTCATTTTTCCTTCATCTGGGTGGAACTGACTTTATGGATGGGCTGGAGGGCATATAAATATCAAAGCGGGCCTTATGAAGGTCTCACTTGTGCGTGTTCCCATACACACTGTTCCCCGTGCTGTGGCCTAATTGAGTTTTGTATGCAGACTGATTTTTGGTGGTCTCACTTTCTAACATGAGCTGGCGCATATGCTGGATGGACTAGATGTCACACACATAGCTTTTGGTTGCAACGGTTGTCCCTGCACCCACTGTTGTGGGAAATTGACGTCCCAAGAAAACAGGACGGACTCTCCTTTCAAATCAAATTAACTCATCTTACATGTCTAAGCCTTTTTTTTTTCCCTCACATGTGCCAGTTACTACTGCAGTCGATGCATGCACCTATTTACATGTGAACTTGTGCATGTACGTGTGTGTATTTAATGGTTGGTGCATTTACCAAATCGACGGCATCGCGTGCAGCCAAAGCGAGTATATCAGCACAAGAGACCACGCCTGGGCACAGGACCTCAAGTTGCGTTTTGGCATCATCCACCACTTCGAAGCCTCTCAGCCCTAGGTTTGGCAAGGCACTGCGCTCAGCCGAAGAACCCGATATCAAAATCGACCCATCACAGCCCTGCGTTGATAGAAACTAATTGCAAATCATTCAATTCAGATAAGTGGACCATGATTTGGTAATCCAGACCATTGGTCTGTTTATTCCCAGGTGCATGGAGTCGATGAACCATGCTTAAGATATATATCTGTGCGATCAGAAAAATATATCCATCGACCTGAGTGGTCTGTATCACTTAGCATATATATATATATATATATATATATATATATATAGACGCACTCTCAAGTCCAACCGGTTGGACCTCATTTTGCAGTCCACCCAGTGGATTGCTGCCAACCTCTTAAATGCTTGTGACATCCAATCCTCCTAGTAGGTTGGCCCCACCTTGAGGATCACGTGGTGCAAAAATCAGCCCTATCTAATCATTAAGTGAGCTACAATATAGAAAGCAGTGTATAGCCATTGATTAATAGCAAAATACAAGTGTGGTACACTGGGTCAGTGGATGAAGCTGATTTTTGCATGAATTGTTCCTCATGGTGGGGCCAACCTATTAGGAGGATTGGATATCACAAGAAATTAACAGGTTGGAATCAATCAACTGGGTGGATTGCAAACTGTGGTCCAACTGGTTGGACTTGAGAGTGCCTCATATATATATATATATATATATATATATATATATATATATATATATATATATATATAGAGAGAGAGAGAGAGAGAGAGAGAGAGAGAGAGAGAGAGAGAGAGAGAGAGTAATGATGCCTAACCGGTTGCATGTTATGGTTCACCCAGCCAATGACTTCCAACCTTTTATGTCTGTGTAAAATCCAATCCATCTAATAAGTTGGGCCCACCATGAGGATTTCCTATGGAAAAATCAGCTCCATAGACTCATTGAGTGGACCACACTTATATTTTGCTATTTATCAATTGATAGACATTGTTTCTATGGTGGGGCCCACCTGGTAAGTACATGTGGCTGATTTTTGCAGTGGGTGATCTTAATGGTGAGGCCAACCAATATGAAGGGTTGGATGTCGCATTAACCTAATATGTTGGAAGTTATCCTCTAAGTGGACCATAACGTGTAGTCTAACTAGTGGAACTTGAGCCCTGAATTTTGACTTAATTAACGGGGCCTTAAAGCAACAAGGAGAGCTGTTATGACAATTAAAGATAGGTTGAAATTTTAGTATTTGGCCTGGCATCTTCTCTTAAAAGACAAATTGGATTTGAAAGCCAGCCCTTTAATGCAATTCCATGCATTTCAAATTGAACCCGAAGTGATAGTAATTGCAACTGGGGGCCTAGTCCCTCTCTCTCTTAGGAACCGTGAAGGGCTAACACTCATTCCGATCATTTACTCACTAGGTCACCATTGAAATGAATTATTGCAATTCAATCAAATTGAGAATCCAAACGCACCTTTGATTAAATAGGAACGAACCAGCCAAATAGCTAAACAAGAAAGAAGTTTACCTGAACAAAACAGTCATGGAAATGCAGCCTCAACAAGCCAGGTGCAATGGTGGGGTCCCTATTGAAGTATGCTTCAACGGTAGATCTTACTATGGTCTCAGCATTCGGGCAAGTTGAAGAATAAAAGCCTGTTTTCAAGCCATCTTGGGCATGGGCTGACCAGCCTACGAACAAAATCCCTACTGCAAGCAACAAAATGTGTGCCATTTTGCAATCACTAGTGCTTTTGGTCCCTTAGTGCAATGGCCCAAAGCCTCTATCTACTTATTATTTATACTAAGTTTTTCATAGATTGTTCTAGTATTTTATTGCCTATTCCTTCACTTGTGTCGATCAGTGGAGCATTTGAGGCGTGTGGGCCCTTTTCTTTTTTATAGACATGGCATTGAAAATTGGGTTTTTGGAGGTGGACTGCACTCTGCTTGATGGATTTGCAGCGGTTGCAATATTAGGTCTGGGTTATCCGATTCCTTAGCTTTATTCCATTACGCGTTAAGAGCTGTATTTTTCTCTCTTTTCTGGTCTTTTTTTCAAGCCTTTTCACACTAGCTTTTCTGTATCATTTCCCAGGAGCAATGCTGAGAGATTTCTCACGAGGAGAGACTGGTGGAACCGTTCGTGGTACGTGTGCAGACACACATGTGCCTGGATCCAGGCCAGTCATCGAGTTGGGTCAGTACACTTCGCTTGGCACAAAAATCAAGGTCTACCCATCAGTTGGGTTACAAGTGGATGTTGAATGTGGACTGTTGGCCAATCTTTCTTTCTGAAGTAGTGATTTAGTATGGGTCTCACAGAAGATTTGGCAGAGATCCAATCATGTGGCACACATGTTATAGATCTGGCTCGTTCATCAGTTAGAATTCTATGAGCATACCATGGCCAAAAAATAATGTTGGTCCACTGATTAGGTAAGTCAAACTTATACGAGAAAAATTAGTGGCTAGAAAAAGAACTCAAATTGTCCAAATTGAATGTACATAAATGGATGGCACTACCCTGATACGTCGTATATAGCATGTTCGCAATGTGCACCACCTGACGAGTGGCCCGGATCTTCGATACATTTCCACCCACAGCATAAGAGCTACTCACAGAATCACAAACTCTTTTCTAACCAGATGAGTGGAACCGCCAGTTTTGAGGCCAGGGCATGCGGATAGAGGGCCCCCATTATGACTCTCCCATATTTATGAACACTTGGACATGGGTTTGTGAATCGCCACTCCCTTCTCTCGTGTTGCAAATACCTTACCGGCCCTTCTCATTTCACAAACCGAAATGGATTAGTGTGGACCATTCCATCTTAGTTTTTGCATGCCAAATAGGTTTACTCAAATACCCGAATATGATAAATTGGCACTCTAGCTGTCAGATTTGATCCTTCTTCAATGGACAAAGTTATATGAATTCCTATATAACCAGGGCATGTTCCAATGAAAAAAAAAAATGTCACGTCCATGTGTTATGCGTGGGATTCCAAGCTTGAAAAATAAAGATTTTTCATGAAATGATGATTTTAAATTTTTAACTGTAGATCTAATATTTAACACATGTACATGGCGCTTTTTCATTGAGTAATGTTATTCTCATATAACTTTTAATTAGGCATGTTCAAATCCTCCTTAAATGGCACAAATCATTCATTTAATAAGGCTCCCCTTGGATGGGAGATTCCCCATAAAGCTCTCAATCTATATTATGCAAATGCTGTAGTAATCATTCATGTTCAAGACAAATACTGATAATTATTGAAGGATTCCACCATAGAAAAACAAGTCTTGTCACATCAACCGTTTGATTACTGGGATGTTTTCAATGTAATATGATGTATAATGCCCTGGGAGATCCAAGAGGTGAACCATGCGGCACATATGCCAACATAGCTAGTATTACATGTGCCTGATCAAATCCATATTGTAACATGTTGGGATCAATGGGACTTCGAAGGTCCAAGCTATTCTCATTATAGAGGCTACAATTGGCATTGAATGTAAGTTGTTGCCCATCCCTATACAAGTCTGGCCCATTCAATAAGTGGATATTGACCTGATCTATGGGCCAGGGTCTTTTGATAATCAGCCCTGCCTAAGGAGCAGCTGATATGGCTTTTCGTGGACAAGGTTTGGCTACAACGCCGACCAAGGTTGGAAGATAGGTGGGGCCCACTATGATGTTCGTGAGAAATCCACCCCGTTCATCCCTTTCGCAGTTCCTGGCAGGACATGAGACCAAAAATGAGGCTTTCCAAGACTCAAGTGGCCCACACCACAGGAAACAGTGGGGATTAAATGCTCACCGATGAAACATTCGTAGGGCCATGGAACTTCAGTATCAGGCTAATATTTCTGTGTTTTCAGTTCATCCCACGGGAGTGACCTTCTGAATGGTTGGACTTGATATAAACAGCGAGGTGGACCTCGGGAAGATTTCAACAGTAATCATTTCCCTCTCCATTTCTTGTAGTGTAGTCCACTTGAGTTTTGGATCCACCTCATTTTTTGGCTTATGTCTTAAAATGAGCCGACAAAATGGATGAAGAAGGTGGATTTCTCACAAACATAATGGTGGGCCCCACCTAGCTTCCAACGGCAGGAACTCCAGGCACTCCGAGTCCGCTTTTCACCTATTCACATCTTCAAACTCTCTCACGACAGTACCATTCTGATTCCGCCCAAACCGCGTGAAGCAATGAAAGATTGATGGTGCTTGCCATGGCACTTTCAGAAAAGGCATTGCAGCGTCGACAAAAGGTGAAGTCGGGAACATGCATGTGGTCCACAATACACATCTGTCTTCTGTCATACATACTTTTAAGATGCCAGAAATGCACATTATTTTATTTTATATATTCAGTAGTACTCCTAACTTGGGTCACTGCATGTTATAACTCTAACCATCCAAAAAGTGAGGGTAAGTTTGGGCTAAAATCAAATGATAATGGGTGTTAACCTGTAGTGATGGATTAATATAGTCCCTTGTGTAGAAACACATACAATTTGGTGTTTTAAGATTATATACATCGAAATGATACATGGAAATTTCATGTTGAAATCAACTGCTTTGATAGTCTCTTGAACCTACCTTATGTGCAAACATGCACTTAGGGGTGGCAATGTGCCTGCATGCCCGGTCCAGCCTGGTGGCCCATCTCAGTGGAGCCATGGCTTGGGCTCCTAATATTATAAGCCCAAGGGTGAGAGCCAGGCTTGAAACGTAGGCCCGTCTCTAAGCCTGGCTGGCCCAGGCCAATGATGAATGCACTCGCCTCGGCCGTTAGCTCTATACACAATCATCAAGTGAGCCAACATTATAAAATAAATGGACAATTTAAAGATGCATTTGAACTGTTCCCATTCACCATACATGTGAGATCGGATCTGGGTGATGTTTCAACAATCCCAACCATTTATATGATGGGACTCATCGTAGATGAAATATTTGTAAAAATAATTTCTTTGAGTGCACTATTTCAAGAAGGTGATCATTTAAATCTTTTGCGACACGAGGCTGGCCCTGGCCTGTCCCAGCCTTACAGGGCAGGGCCAAGGCTTAGAGAATGGGCTGGGGCTGGGGCCAATCCCGGCCATTGCCACCCCTACGTGCATGAAAACTCGGGCGAATGTATGCTCACGTTAGCAACAACGTGCGACTTTCATCTTTTCGTGCATGCGCATACGCACACGAACGGAGGGAGGGAAGGAGAGAGAGAGTCCATGCACTGTCTTCCCAAGACTCGTGAGTGTTTGTGGAGCTCATGCCATGAGTGCCCAATCCATCTGGGTATACAAGACTTGCACCCGCACTTATATCTCTAAATGCGACCACCCATGCCAACATGGTGCACGTGGGAAACACCTGTGAAGGACTCGTGGCATTATTACGATCAATTTCTAAATAAGATGAAAATCTAAAATTCTAAAAATAAAGAAATATGATATTAAAAAAAATCGAGATTACTAAAAATAGTATTTTTTTTTATTTTGACCTTTAAAATAACCTTTTTTTTTTTTTCAAAACGAACGAACGCGACTCACTATTTGGGTAGGTTGACCCCAGATAGCCCGTTAGGGTAAAGATTGATAGGTCGTGCGTCTCATCATGATACTTGGATTAAAAGTTACGGTCGATTTATGGTTCACACTTCGAACAACAATTTCTCCCTATCTAAATTAAATTTCTTTGAATCGGATGCACCTTGGGCCCATTTACTTTATGCCCTCCATAACATTAGGCCTAGATCTAACAGATTACTTCCGCTTCTGTTTGGCTTTGTTTTGTTCGAGTCATGCTAGCAATTTTATTTTGCATCATCCTACATCAGTCCCCTCTAATTGAAAAGAACTAGTCATCGAGTTATTCAATGGACTCGTCTCGTGATACTTATACAAGTCTACCACATTGAAAGCCCGTGAGATCCCTATGCCCTCGAGAAGATCAACAACATAAGCGTTACCATTGATTTTTCCAAAGATTTTTCCAAGGATTGGAATAGGATCAATCTTCTTATTCCTTAACTTGTTATATGTCCCAGTCGAAAATATCTCCTTACATGGGGTGAATTAACATGTTATTACCTACTTTAAACACTTTTTGACACCAACATTTATTAGCATTTTTCATATACTTGCCATTGGATTCTTGTAATTAGGACATCGACATACACTATAATGATCCAATCCTTCATATTTTTTTGTCACGACACTCAAAACGGATAACTTAGGCAAAGGGATCAGATTGAATGTATGTTTGGAAACATGATCATACATAACTTTGAATGGGAACATGTCAGTAGATTGATTTTACATGTTGTGAAGGCGAACACTACCTGAGCAAAAGCAATATCCCACATGAGGGAAGTTCGTCAAGAAATTCATTGGGCATAATGCCCTTTGAGTCCTACAAGTTTCAACTTCTCTAGAATGTTCATGATTTTTTTTCTTTTTCCTTTTCAACTAATGAATTGATCTCCACTGTTTCTTCAGATTCTTTGACGAAAGCTCGTACGATTACGAGAAACTATCATTCCACTTTAAAAGTCTTGGGTTGGTTCTCCGTTCTCATAGGGATAATGATAATCTTTCAACTATCTTTAGTAAAAATAAAATATTATCCCGACCTCTATCCGTAGCATCAACATCTTACTTTCATGGGCGACTAAGTAACATACGACAAACTTTCATATCGACCATGTCACACATTATTTTGTCCTTAAATATTTTTACCAATGGAGAAGGGAATACAACATTGTTCAGTTGCCTTTATTTTATTTTACTGACATCCTTGATTCATCCAATCACGTACAGAGAGGGGTGTCTCACTATCTTCAGTTACAACTTTTTCACCATAGTCTTAAATATGAGGTTCTCACAAATCCTACCATCTATGATCAGATCACATATATTTTGGTTCACAATGCACCTTATTCGAAAGATGTTATGTCGCTGTAAATTTATCTCCTCATTTGACGTGTACAACAACTTCATCAGAATCAAAATGGTGACTTGTGATTCACCATTATTGGGTGATGGCTTGCGATTCATCACCACTATCACACTACAAACATGATGATTACAAACTCTATCATTGATCTCATGTTGTTCATTATTACGAATACGAGACTGTTGTAAGGCTTTCATCAAATGATTTATCGTTGCCTACAATCCTTGAATGGCTTGCAGATTCTTCCGTTGGAAAGCTTCAAACGCCGTTATTATTATAAGATTGTTCCCTGAAGCATTATCCATGCGATTGTTGCCAACACTATTATTAGATGTCATTGAACTAAGAAAAAGCTTAACTCTAATAACAACTGACGCAAGGAAGAACATGAATACAATAATGAGAAAGATTAGTGTCTTTCTCAAATAGTCAAAACTTTGAATTCACAAGGTAATTCTTGAATCTACAAGAAATAATAAGAGAAAACTGGAATGTTTTATTGAATAATGTGTAATACATATCATTACTTGATTACACCACTAATAAAAAAATTAAAACCCTAATAGAAGTTCTAATTCAGTTAGAATAAAACTTATCTGAAATAGTAAACTTTAGCCAAAATAATGACCTAAAATAACCTTACTAAAGAATTCCGACATGAAAATCTAAAACTTTAAAAATAAGAAAATATGACAAAAATTAAAATTATTAAAAATAGTAATTTTTTTTTTTAAAAAAACTTCAATTTTGACCTTTAAAACGAGTGTCTTTTGCAAAATAGACAAATGTAGCCCCAGATGGCATGGCCCATTACAATAAAAATTGATAGGTCATACGTCCCATAACAATGCCAAAATAAAAAATTATGACCAATTTATGGCTCACATTTTATACGGCAATTTCTCCCTATCAATTTGAAATTCTTTGAAGTAGACCCACCTAAGACCCATTTATCTCATGCCCTACACAGGACTGGTCAGCCTAAATTAAACGGATTACTTCAGCTTCTGTTTAGCCTTCCATGCTAAGAATGTATCTTTGCCTTGTCCTATATCATATCAGTATTATCCATTTGAGCTAGACACACCTTGGGCTCATTTATTCCATGCCCTATGCAGGACTGAGCCTAAATTTAACGCATTACTTCCACTTGCATTCCATGGTAGGAATGCATCTTTGCCTTGTACTATATCAGTATTAGCCCCTCTGATCTCTGGACATTAAATCGAAAGTGGAAGGCAAGAACGCTTGACAGCCGAATATGCAGTGGAATGCACTGCAGAAAAATGAAGGGATAGGATTGTTTCATGGGTACCTCTTGTTACTAAAACGTAAGCCATCTGTCTCTAGTGATGGTATATGGGCGGACCTGATTGATACATCACCCAACTACGTGTCATGTGGGAACGTGTCCTGTGAAGAAATGGCTCTAATATATCCCAGCTCCACCGAATCATCTCCCGCGTGTGAAAGCAATGAAAGTATGTGGCCCTTTTAGAAAAGGCATTTACGTGTAGAAACGTTCACAAAAGGTGAGGTTGGGAAAATGTGGTCCAACATCCACACCTGGCTTCTGTCACATTTTTTGGATTTTAGAAATGCAGATTATTATATGTACGGTTCTCCTAACTTGGACCAACGACAGGTTATAAAATTCATAAATTAGGGTTCGGGTCCTTGCCTAGTTGGTAACTCTGCGGAGTTCCCGACTGATTGGGTGGATGCGTTGCATGACTGACAAAAAAATTATATATATTCATAAATAAAAAGACAAAAATGTCCATCGCTCCCTGTATCTGACCATCCAAAAAGCGAGGGTAATTTTTGGGTAAAAGATAGTGGTGCTCGCAAAATCGGACTGTGAGTTACTCAACATGCTTTTATCGTACCGAGTAAACTCAGTTAATCCCACCATGAATGTATGTGGTTTATCTAAGCCGTCCGTCCGTTCATAAGATGAAAAAGACATGGACGAAGGGAAAAAATCAAATATCTGCTCGATCCAAACCTTCTGTGGTCTCAAAGAATTTTTCAACGGTAGATATTCAATTCACACTGTTTCCTATGGTATGGTCCACTTGATCTTTGGAGATACATAATTTTTTTTAAAAGCTCTAATATTATCTTTTAAAATGGATGGACGGAGAGGATAAAATACATACATCACAGCGGGCCCCACAGAGTTTGCTCAGTACACTTAGCGTAATGAGTTACTCAGTACGCAATCCGCTTCCGCTTCCAGGGTTAACCAATGGCCTTTGCACAGTACACACGCTTATGGAATAAATATCATGTACGCGCCACAGGTTTGCCAGCACGGCACATAGGTGCGAGATCCAATCCATCCATTCCATCAATCAGGTTGGTCCGGACGGCAGAAACGTACATGTTGGAAATCTGATGTGAGAACCAATACTGGGAACAGGTGGATGGTTTTAGCAAACTTCAGCGAAGTTTTCTAGAGCCGTACATTTGTTTTACAAAGTGTGGCCCACATGACTAGTGGGTCTACCTGATTCTTGGGCTAGCATCAATACAGCCGCGCCCTTCTGATTGATGGATTGAATCCCGGATTCTTATTGCACACGCGTGTGGCTATATTAAGGCTCGTTAGCCACTAGCTGGTGGAGTTAGATACGTGGACCTGTACTTACGAAAGTTGAAAGTCGCCTGAGGAGTTGGTCGTGTGTGTTGAAAGTCTGCATGGAAATGTCACGTTGAAATCAAGTGCTTTGATCGTTCATGGTATTGAAAATACAAAACTTGACTCGGACACCGATTACCACAATAATGTATCGTAATATATGATAAATGAGTAATGATTAACCTGAATCATAATAGTGGTTGTACGCAGTACTCATCCTACCGTTACACTTTCCATCTATATGGTATTGTTAGCGGTTGGACATACGTGGTTTTTATTTTTATTTTTATTTTTATTTTTTTTGGGTTAGTTGAAACAACCCAGTGTTAGTACACCCACCCACCCACCCACGCCTAGTAGTCACATCGCAATGTTAGCCACCCCCACTTTTGGGAATTGATACCATGACCTCGGTGATGAAATTAAGCTATCTTCACTCAATCTGTGACTTGAGCTGTTGACTTGGGTGTGGATGGACGGTGTAGTTATAACACATATATCATGGTGGGGCCCATGAAACTATGCCACATAAACCAACCTTTACTCATTCATTTTCTATTGTGATTTCGAGAGATTACTGTAGTGTGATAATCAACAATATCCAATCAAATACAAGATGTAATGATGTGAGTTTTACACTACATTATTGCAATAGTCTATCATCTAAACAGCCCTAAGAGCTTTTTTAAAGATTTTCAATATTATTTAATATTCAAATGTACAAATAATTACGCAACCTTTATCGCTTGTAAAAAAAATTGGTATTGGGAGGCCTAGTTCAAGTCAGTTGGGTAATAGGCCTGGGCTTAGGATCCTTTTAGTATCTGGGCATCACATCTCAGGTCTTAGATTAGGATCATGCTGGATTCTAGGCTTATTTAAATAAATAGTTTGCGCTTGATACAATCATTTATTAATGGGTTGTGGGCCAGGCCTGGGCTTACGAATCTGCTCATTTTTTGTCTTAGTCATCTCTTTTTGGATCACAATTTCTGCATGGGTCTACACTTTGGACTCATTCAACGAGCTTTAGATAAGCTACTTATACCACACATGGCTTATTTTGGTTTCTACTTACCCAGCAGATAAAGGTATTTGGTAACTTATATACTTATCAACCAAAATGTAGAAAAGCATATTTGGCTTCCATACTCATAAGTATTTATCCCTTGAAGTTTATTTCGTCCCCTTACATCCATTATCCATCATGTGGGGGCCAACCTTTGAAGTGGACCGTTCATTGTGTGGGTCGTCCATCATACAGGGCCCACCTTGAATGTGGACCATCATCTTTGGGGGCTAACCTTTAGCGTGCATCATCCATTATGTAGGGCCTTTGATGTTGGTCATCCATCATGTGGGGCCCACCATCATTGTTATTGTCCATCATGTAGGGCCCACCTTCAATATCCACCACCCATTATGTGGAGCCCACCTTTGATGTAGACTATCATACCGATGTGGGTTATTTATCATTAGGGGCCGACCTTTTAATGTGGACCATCAATTATATGGGCATACATTAATATGGGTGATCCATTATGTGGGCCCACCTTTGATGTGGCCAGTCCATTGTGTGGGCTCCACCTTTGATGTGAATAGTCCATCACGAGGGACCTCCTTTGATATAAAGATAGAGAGAAGTAGAAAAGTTAAAAGCTAGAAAATTATAAATAAACAAACAAACAAACCTTAAGCTAAGTTACTTTTGACAATCTTATTTACCAAACTTTGAGTGAAAAAGGTAACCTGGGGCATGTGCGGATACCACCAAATAAGTTACTTTTTAACTCGTTTTAAGTCAGTAACTTGTTTTACTTGAGCTACTTTGGCCAGCATCACTGTAAAAGAAGCTTGTGCGTTGAGAGCTACTTATTTCAATAAGTATTTTTTTTTAGCTTTTTAATTAACTCATCACTTTATTACTCATCTCTCTCTCTCTCCCTCTCTCTCTCTCATTCCATGTTAAAGTAGAGCATCTCTCAAGTCCATATCAAAGGAGGTCCCACATGATGGACTACCCACTTCGAAGGTGGTGCCCACATGATGGATGGTCCACATCAATGGTTGGGCCCACATGATGGATTACCCCATATTAATGTGGGCCCACGTTCCACATCAAAGGTCAACCCCTAATAATGATAAAGATCCCACATTCAAAGTGGGCCGGTATGATGGACGACCCACTTCAAAGGTAGGGCCTCCATGATGGATGGTCCACATCAAAGATTGGCTCCACATGATGAGCAATGGACATTGAAGCTGGGCCCCACATGATGGATGGTCCACATCAAAAGTCAGCCCTTCATGAATGGTCTACATCCAAGGCGAGCCTTGCATGATAGGCAACCCATATTGAAGGTGGGGCCCACATGATGGATGGTCTACATCAAAGGTGAGCTTCATAAGATGAGCCATTGATAATGAAGGTGGGCCCCACATGATGGATGGTCCACATCAAAGGTTGACCCTAACGATGAGTGGCCCACATCCAAGGTAGGCGCCGCGTGATGGATGGCCCACATCAAAGGGAGGGCCTGCATGATGGATTGCGTGCATCAAAGGTGGGCTCCACAGGATGAGCACTGGACATTGAAGGCAAGCCTCACATGATGGACAATGACATTGAAGGCGAGCCCCACATGATGGATGACCAACATCAGAGGTAAGCCCTACATAATGAACAGTGCACATTAAAGGTTGGCCCTAATCATGAATGGCTCACACCTAAGGTAGGCCCACTCAATGAACAATCACATCAAAGGTTGGCCCCACATTACGGATGGTCCACGTTGAAGGTAGGCTCCACACATTTGGACAATTCACATTGAAGACAGGCTAAGGTGGGCCTCAAATAATAAATGGTCTGCATTAAAGTTTGGGCCCATGTGGTGGATGGTTGATATGAAGGGTGAACCAAACAAATTTGAGGTATAAGTGTATGTGACGTTGAAAACAAACATATTTTTCAACTTTTTAGATCATATGTATGTTGTTTACCAAACATACTTATCTACTAAATAAGTAGAAACCAAGATAAGTTACTTTACGCATAAGTAGCTTATGTAAATTAACTTACGATCCAAACGCCCCCTTAATGACCTAACATAAGTTTTGAAAAATTACCTTATTTGGTGGTATCCAAATAGGTCTTTACTAAAGAGGTTAGGAATAGATTGACCCTGACGGAAGTCCAACCCATTGCCGCCCCTACTTACACAAGAATCTTAGTTAAACAAGGTAACACCCTCTCTATATACTAGCTCTATAGTATCGTTGATAGTCAGGCTGTGAATGACCTGATTTTCATTAAGAGCTGAACAACAACTGGAGTCATGGCTGTTGAGAAATTTCTGATCTTAAAAAATAAATTAATTGAAAAAAACCGAGAAATAAGGACAGGCTGAAGCACGTGAAAAAACACGCTGTCCTTAAAGCGTAATTCGCCCCTACTCAAATTATTTCGAGTCTGCTGATAGGTTGCAAGCGGATTGCTTCCAGGATACGACGAGCCTTATGTGGTTCTGCGTTCAGTAAAAACGAAGGAACCACTATGGAACTCAGTAACACACTCTGGTAGATAAAGAAAAAGAAAGAGAGAAAAGAATGTCAGTCTTCTTTTGGCAGCAGCAGACCACTATACTGGTCTAAGTGGCTTGGTTTATTTCAACCAAACCGAGAGGCTAAGAGACTAAAATGGGTGCTGGTTCAGTATTCGAGATTGTGATTGCGATTGTTGTGTTGGAATGAACCAGACCTGTCCGGTTTATATAGGCAAGGGTGGGTGGCAGTTTTGGTCCAGAGCCATAATGGCACTAGCCGTTTTCTGACTATTGTGAGAAACTAGCCGTTTATGGCAGTTTCTGACTCTTGTGCATGTGGAAGTTATGCACCTGCATGCTGGCTGTTTAGACTCAATGGCTAGCCGTTTCTGACTGTTGGGCTAGCCACATGCAGCTGTTACTGCATGGTATAGACCGTTACTGCATGAGCAGTTACACAGGTCCCTTTAATTAGCCCTGCAGCTCTCTATAAAAAGTAGAGAGGTCTCTCTATCAGACCTCCCACCCACAGCACCTCCTCTGTTCCGAACCCAGCCACCCGACCTATTACCTAGCCTCTGTTGCACCGCGACTCGCACCAATCTCGCGAAGTGCCAAGTGCGCCACTAGCGCCTCTACAGCCACACTGCCTCACGTGCCCACGCCCTCGCACCTAGCCCGAGCCCGTGCCCGTGCCCATGCCCGAGACCGTGCGCGTGCACGTGCGCGTGCGCGGGCACCGGAACACGCAAGCCACCATTCTCCCTCTCTTCCACCATAAATAAGTAAGGTGTACAACACCCTACTTATAAAGAGGTAAAAATTCTTTCTCCCATTCAATATGGGACAAAAACCAAACGCATATTTTTTCTTTTAAATTTGTTTTCAAAACAAACTTTTTCAACAATGGCATCACAACTTAGGGTGCCTGCCTGGTTTTAAGACTCATCCTTGGACTTTGGACGGGCCCAACCCAGTTTGACACCACGGGTCACCCCCACTCAGCCAAGCCATGTCAATTCACACGCAGCTTGAGCGAGTCCTGACTCAATTGGAGACCAGGCAAATCAGTCCGAGTTGGTTAGGCCTGTTTGGATACCACCAAATAAGTTTCTTTTTAAGTTATTAAGTTATTATTTTCACTTAATTTAGTTTGTTAAGCATCATTGTAAAAGTAACTTATGTGTTAAAAGCTACTAATTTCGTAAGTTTTTCTTATATCCTTCTTACTTATTACCCATCTCTCTCTCTAGTTCCATGTCAAAAGAGGCTCTACCTCAGGGTCCATATCAAAGGGGGCCCTACATGATGGACTGTATACATAGAAGGTGGGGCTCACACAATGGATGGTCCACATCAAAAGCGGGCCCCACGTGATGGATGACCACATATTAATGTAGGCCCACATAATGGATGGTCCACATTAACAGCTGGCCCATAATGATAAATAGCCCACATCCAAAGCAGGCTAATATGATGGATGCCACTTCAAAGGTGAGGCCTACATGATGGACAATCCACATCAAAGGTGGGCTCCACATGATGGGCAGTGGACATTGAATATGGGCCCCATATGATGGATGGCCCATATTGAGGTGGCCCCACATGATGGAAATCCACATCAAAGGTCAGCACCTAATGATGAATGGCCCGCATCCAAGGCAAGCACCACATGATGGGCAACCCACATTAAAGGCGGGCCCACATGATGGGCAGTCCACATCAAAGGTGGGCTCTACATGATGGGCAATTAATGATGATGGGCCCCACATGATGGATAATCCACATCAAGGTGGGCCCACATGATGGATGGTCCATATCAAAAGTTGGCCCTAATGATGAGTTGCGCATATCCAAGGCAGGCCCTGCATGATGGACAGCCCACATCAGAGGTGGGGCCCACATGATGGCTAGTCCACAACAAAGGTGTCGTCCACATGATGGGCAGTGGATATTGAAGGTGGACCCCACATGATGGACGATAATATTGATGGTTGGCCCCACATGATGATGACCAACATCCGAGGCGGGCCCTGCATAATGGATGGCCCACATCAAAGGTAGGGCCCACACAATGAACGCTCTACATCAAAGGTTGGCCCCACATGATGGGTGGTAGATTTGAGGGGACCAAACAGCCTAGAGGGATAATTACTTATGATGCTTGAAACAAAACATATTTTTCTACATTTTGGCTGATAAATATATTGTTTACCTAACATAATAAGTAGAAACCAAGACAAAGTACTTATGGCACAAGAATTACCTAAAGTAACTTACTATCCAAACGCTCCCTTAGTCTTTAACCATGGATGTCGCACCACCTTTCCCTCTAAAATGCCACTTGTTTAGAGCACTTGAAAAACGTAAGCCCCATAATGAAGACATCGCTTTTCAAAGAAATCATGCTGGCCGGGTCACTAGGAGGAGTTTGGATCATTAAGTTACTTTAGATAAGCTACTCATGCCACAAGTAACTTATCTTGATTTCTACTAATTCAGCACTTAAGCACGCGTGGTAAACAACAAATTTATCAGTCAAAAAACTTAGAAAACGAAGGAAATAAGTTACTTCTGAAGTTGAAAAGTAATAAAAAGAAGAAGATGACTGAAACAAAAGACTGAAATAAAGAAGTTACATTTTCTTAAAAGCTACTTGTTTAAGTATAATAACCAAACTAACTAAATTAAGAAAAATAATTTTTTAGCTAACATAAGTTTAAAAAAAAAACTACTTATTTGGTAGCATCCAAACAGGCCATAGGTGAGCATAAGTCTATTCACCCCTGACTCGGGCAAGTCCTGACTAGAGAGAACGGACAAGTCAGTCTGAGTAACAAAGTCTTTCGACATGGGCACTATACTATCTTTCACTCTAACATGCCACTTGTTTATGGCATCCATGGCACGATAAAAGTGGGCCCCACGAAGAAGACCACCCTTTTTGGAAATCAGGCTTATCCAAACACTAGGTGAGCCACACTTGTATGTTGACTCTGACCATCGGTTGTCCATCAATTCCAACGACATGCCTATCTGATTACTGGACCGTCCTGATCTTCATGTGGGGTGTACTGTTTTCTTGGTACAGTGAGCAACACATCCGAGCGTTGGGAGGGCCCTGAACCTGAGGGCCAATCTAACCGTTGCTATAGTAATCTGTGCATACGAGTGTACGTGCAAATGTATGCACGTGTGTATGACATTGATAGATTTTGAACCATTGATTTAATGAAAGTTAAAAACGCTGGGCCCGTTTGGATCCTGTATGGATCAATACAGATCTCAGCATTTTAAGCTAATTTTTTGCACCAATCCAGAATTTACTAATTCAAGCATCCAAACAGCCTCTCTTCCTCGCCCTTCTATTTGCCAAATCCAGTTTAAAATGTATGCATTAGCCAATCCTGACCACACGTACAAGGATCCAAAACGGGCCTATTCGTCTATACCTCAACCTTCTATTGGATGCAGATTCGGTGGATCCGGCTGTGGGGCCACCTTGATGTGTGTAGTTTATATCCATGCCATCCATCCGTTTTTCCAGCTCATTTTAGGGCACGAGCTCAAAAATGAAGTAGATCCAAATCTCAGGTGGACCACACCACAGGAAAATTTTCCAAAGACCCACCGTAATGTTTATTTGCCATTGAACTGTTGATAAGGTCACACAGATCTGGATGAAGGAAAACACAAATATCAGCTTGATCCAAAACTTTTGTAGCTCAAGAAGTACTTAAGGGTGGCAGTTCAATCAACACTGTTTCGTGTGGTGTGGTCTACATGAGATTTGGATCTACTTCATTTTTGGGTCCGTGCCTTAAAATAATTTGGAAAAACGGATGAACGATATAAAACACATACATCATTATGGGCCCCACAGTCACAGATCCACCAACCTTGGTGGTTTCTTGGACCCACTAAATCCCCGTTCCCTTCTATTTGCGTACACATACGAATATGGTAAGAGGTTTGCTAAATCCACACGTGTGTATACTTGCCCATCCACAGACGTGCAAGATCCATGTGCTTGTAAGTATCATTATATATCTGGAAATATCATGCTATTTTGACTGTCCAATCCCACATTTGGATCAAATTCTTCCTTTGGAAAGAAGGAACACGGAATTAAGTGACACCTGTGCTTGGTGGACCATGGAATTGTAATCAACAGACCAGATTTAGCAACTAATGCTAGTCATCAGTCTTCATATGCAACTCAATTGTCACATGTGAAGGGTGCAAATGGATGGCCCGTGTGGATAAAATGCATGCATCAATGTGAGGCCCGCTACCATATCTCCTAGGACTGATATGATACCTGGATTAATCCAATCCCTCCCATCATTTCCAAACAGCCGGATGTAATTTACAATAGACCAAATGCAATTCCATACCACCTAAGCCTAGACCTGGCAAAATTCGACCCGACCCGCTAACCCGACCCGACCCGACCCGGTTTTTTCTAGTTTAGGGTTGGAAAATTTGACCCGAATTCAATTTTTAGGTTGACCCGACCCGACCCGGATTTTTATGGGTCGGGTTAGGGTTAAAGGTGACCCGACCCAACCCGACCCGAATCATATAGGGGTTAAGTAGACTATTATATATTGATGTTCTTATTAGTTAAATAATATATAGTTTTTTTTCTATATCTCTCACACCCAACTAGAAACGGTCCCCATGTCTGTCAATTTAATAAACATTACAATGGTCCTTAAGACTATTATATACTGATTTTCTTATTAGTTAAATAATACATAGTTTTTTTTTCTCTCTCACACACCTTGCTAGAACAGTCCACATGTACGTTAATTTAATAAACTTGATCGATGTGTCTGAAGCATCGTCCCATTACTCTAACTATGCTGATGCTTAAAGAGATATGCTTTAAATCTGCACTAATCAATTCTATCCATTTATTTTTCTTTTTCAGTATTTACGTAATAGAAATACTCTATAAAAAACCTCAGTTTATATATATATATATATATATATATATATATATATATATATATATATAGAAGTGGTACTATTAGGTCTACCTCATGGGAAGAGCTATGTGGGCCCCACATGTCAGACATCAACATTGTGAATTTGATGGGTCCCCTTTAGGTCATGGGATATCCCAAAAATCATCCGTATACAGAACTCATGCGGGCCATACCATTTAAAACCATGCGAAGACATGCCTAAAATATCTAAAAGCACTTGGTTGGGGGCCCACTTGAGTTTTGGATGCGGCTGAAACTTGGTCTGACCCCTCATCCAAGTGGGCCACATACAATGGATGGGCTGGATTTGTGAACCACATCTCAGTGGGCCAAAAAATCGATCATGAAGGTTTTAATGGGTGGATTACCCCTCTCAACTTTTGTCTATGGTGTGGCCCATCTAAGTCATGGATTGAGATGATTTTTAAGCCCGTGGCCCACCATGAAATAGTGCATCTGACTAATGGGGTAAATGTTTGACACACATCATGGTGGGGCCCACAAAGCTCAATCTTATGAAAGTTCCCATGAGGTCGACATCATAGTACCATTTCCTCTCTCTCTCTCTCTCTCTCTCTCTCTCTCTCTCTCTCTATATATATATATATATATATATGCACTCATGTACCTATTAAACATAGATGGTTTGGTTTTCAATTGAGTGCTAGTGTCATATGCATTTAGTTTAATCTACAAATTAGTTAGTTGATCATTAAAATGTGGGTCAACCCGACCCGACCCGACCCGATTTAATTTGGGTTGGGTAACGGTAGTAAAATCCAACCCGAATTCAATTTGGGTCGGGTTAGGGTTGAGGTGGAAACGACCCGACCCGAACTTGACCCGACCCGAACCCGAACCGACCCGACCCATTGCCACCTCTACCTAAGCCCACGTTCCAAACAGACCCTTGGATCTTCTGACAGGCCGTTTCACTCCTCACGTATATAATTTTTTGTGGCGAAACCATGTGGAAACAGCCTAATTTTTGGGCCAGAAGATCTAAACAGTGTAGCCTACCTGATGGAAAGCTCAGATCACCCACGTCTACTGATAATAGCAACTCAGTTTTTGTACAAGTGGAGCAAGTGGAGAGATCTTCACCATCGATCTGTTGGACCCCACCTTGGATGGACTATGCCTCAGAAATCAAAAATCTTATCCTTTCAATTTGCAGCCAGCAAAAGAAATACAGCAACGGTTAACATTCGACTAACAAGAGGCCCAATATTGGGGATTCTTACACAATGGTCCGACCAAGGAAGGTCGCATCCAAACAACGGCCCAGATCACAGAAAAATGATCCCACTTGTACGAGAACCAGAGCTAATTCTACCCTGTGCATATGATTCCGTAATAGAGTATTAGACAAGGCTCTGGCCTGGAGGTTGCACACTACTTCAGGGCTTTTAGTTTGTACACATGGGTCCCACGGTTCAGCAATCTAGAGCCTTTTATATAATGGGACTCGCTGTGTATGGCCCATATAATTGAATCTTACATTGATTTAATGAGTAACGTTGATTTTTGGTGCCTGAACCATTCTCAGTGGGCGACAGCCGTTTGGATCACAGGATAATGGACCCAACTTGTATAAACTGAATACCTAACATTTACAATCTATTGGAATCCATATTGTATAATTTCTCATATAAGAAACCGACCTTCTAAAGCTCATGAATTTGGGAGAGAAAATCTTACACACTGACTAGGAGAAGCAAGAACAACGCCTGATAAAGGGCTACTACTCTGGCCCCATCTGAGAAACCTTTGATGGAATGGCAACGACCCACCTTCCCAACCTCACCAGAAAATGGTCCAATTTGTAGCATCCACACCATCAGTAACAGGAATGCCAGAAGAAGACGGTCCGGTGAGCCGCTGGACGACTTCCATGAATTCACTTGCTTCGGCATGGACTACCTTCGGCGATTCCATGTAGATTATAACCGGCGTCACAGACCTTTTCATCTTGTTGGGGTCCTTTTGTATCTTTAGATGAGCAGGCCTCTGGCCCTGCAATTCAATTCTACGGCTGGATTTCATCGGCGAAGACATGGAGCTGGCAAAATGGTTCTAGCAACAGTTAATAAGCTCCTAATATTGTCAAATAGAAGATTCACGCATTTAACAATTCAAAGTCGAACTACAGCATAAAATAAGAAAAGTCTAAACAAGTTACCTTGGATAATGACATCCTATCATATAAGTAATGCAATGTTGAAAAACAACCATCCGATGGCCAATAATGCTTGCTGGACGGTCATATGGGTGGTAAGAAAAATCGATGAATCCACCTATCGAAATCAGAAGTCATGGTCATTTGATCATGATCAATGAATCTCATGGCCAAACGCTAGCCATTTGGTTGCAAGGCTAGCTAGTTTAAGATAAGTCAGCGCACATGGGTTTGGACTCGGGAGTTGCGTCTCAATGTACAAAGACAGGATTAGAATTTGAAGTGGGCCGCGCATGCTTTACAAAATCCATCTCTTATAGAAGCCGGGTCCACGCCCGCGACAGGTAAAGCCCTGCAAAGTTGACCCAACTTCCACATGTGTTCAAATAGTTCCAACAAAGTTCTCCTTTTTCACTTGTGGTCAGGACAATGAACCAGAAAATCAACAGAAAAATGGAGAAGGCAAGGGTCATGTCTGTCCCATTTATTGTAGGGCCTAAAATTGAGGCCCATGTCCAGACTCGAGCGTCAATGAACGAATCTGGATACCTTCATAGGCTTACTACTCAAGAGAGCGTTTTTAAGCATACACCCAGGCCATACCATCTTAAATGAATCAGCCGGAAATTCACATCAGCAGGGCCTAAAAGGTTCCAACCCAAGCCCATCCAAGCGGGTTAGGCACCAATGCCCAATGGCCGTCTTTAGCAAGTTGCCAGTCCTACACGAAAAACAATAGGGCCGAGTCAACATACCCCACTAGCCAGACTCCAAAAGTACAAGTACCAAAGCCAGGTCAAAGAATGACATAGGAAATGTAAGATAACAACTGAGACCATGACTAACTAGAAAGCCGCCGAATAGGAAGCAACCAAAACACAATAGTTAAAAGCTTCTAGTCAAAACTCAGATTCAAGATCCAGTCCGGTCAATAAAACTAAACTGAATTTGAAACTGGTTCTGAAAGAGAAAAACACCAACCAGGTAGTTGAGAGAGAACAACCATGCTTGGTACATGGTTTCTAGTAGACACGACTGCTGAATTGACCAAATCCTAAAATGGGTTGGTCCCGCTAATTTGTCACTAATTCAGACAGTGGAAACTTTCCAAAAAGAAGAAATTAAAAAAGAATCATATTGATCGATATAATCAGAAAAACAAAGGCACAATCCCTGTGAACATGGGAAGAAACTGCGACTAACCTATTGTGGAACATGGTTTTAAAGCCTCGGGGTCTCAGATTGACTCGTTTAGCCCTGAGTCAAGTCGCGACTCGCGAGTCAGGGCTGAATCAACCTGACTCACTGAGTCATGAGTGACTTGTGGTGGAACTGGATCAGGTCTACCGAATCCGAGTCCACTCGTTCAAGCAGCACCAGGCTCAGACAAGTCTTAAAATCAAGTTGTGGAGAACCCTACAAGGATACGAGGCGACTGTAAACCGCCCTATGATGAAAGATAAAAACAAAAACCCTCGAAAGTCAACAAGACTATCCCCATTGCAATTTCAGCTCTTGTTGGGATGAGATGCAGATTGAAAGGAAACTGGAAAGAAAAGAGCCACTCAAAGCTGCAAACAAACTAATGCAAGTCCTCCAACATTCCAAAATCCACCGGAAGCAACTAATAAAGCACTTGCATTCATTTGCTCCCAAAGGCAATAACCAGGTTTAGCTAACACAAGAAAAAGAAAATGGAAATTTCATTCAAGGCCAAAATTCTTCCATCTACTAAATAACAAAAGCCCGCACGTGGTTATATTTCTTCGATGGAAATAATCACCATCCTTATTAGCGCTTGAAATTCAAGCATCCATGAGCTCATAGGCAGGCAGACAGCTGAATCGAGCCCAATACATGGCTTACACCCTTGGCACACTCAAAAAATAAAAAGAAAAAAAAAAAAGAAAAAAACATTTTTTGAATTGGTCAAAATAAGAAACAGATAGCTGAGACTACCTTCTGGGTCAAGAGGGCAGGTGACTAAATTCAATCCTCGCAGGCAACCATGACATCTAAAACTCCAACCACTTCTTGAAACTAAACACAAGTTGTCGGGGAGATAATACCATCAGGCGTA
>PVNU02001959.1:0-50936 GCA_003013855.2 Liriodendron chinense | reverse complement strand
AGGATGGAAAAAAAAGAGAGAGAATGAAGAAAGGGAGAGAGAGAGAGAGAGAGAGAGAGAGAGAGAGAGAGTGTGTGTGTGTGTGTGTGTGAGTGTGTGTGCATGATACGTGTATGCAACAGCAAAGAGAAGGAAATAAAAAAAGGGCCCACTCTTGTGGTTGCTCAAGATTGCATATAAAAGCATATCATCGTCATTGCCAAATCGAGTGAATAGGCTTGTCTTCCCCTTGTGTGGTTGCTTCACTTTGCTCGATCCATATAATAATAAGGGAATTTTACAAAGAACTACCTAACTAAAATTGAATTTACATTCTGGTACCTTTTTCAAAAAGGTTTTCAAATAGCAACCTCGTTAATCGATATTATTAACATTCCACTACCTTCCATTACATTAACGGTAGGTACAGTGAGCGTGCGAGCAAATGTTCATGTAAAATCCATCCTAACCACCAAGTGCATCACCTCATGTTAGGCCAAGGGCCCAAAAATCACCCCCATACGTCATTTAGGTGGACCACATGATTGGAAATAATGTACAAAGCAACAATCACCCTCCGAACCGTTTCCCTTGGTACGACCCATCTGAATCATGGTTGGGACTGAATTTTAGGCCCCAAGCCTAAATTTTTGTGTGGCATCTAATGGTTGGAGTGGATTCATATAATCATCAGTGGACCCCGTAAAAATCAAGGGTGGGCGTTTCTCTCCAAACCGTTTTCTTTGGTGTGGCCCACCTCAATCACAAGTCATCCTCATATTTTAGCTCTGGGCCTAAGTTGGGATTACACATTTAATGGCTAGAATAGATCTTACATAAACATCATGGTGAGCCCCATCCAAAATAATGGCCTGACGTCCCTCTCCAACTATACAGATCATATTAAAAAACGACAAATGGGACGCCCCTCTTGATTTTGACAGGGCCCACTATGATTTTTATGTAAGATCCACTTCTACCATTAGATATTTAGTCCCATATTAGGCCTAGAGGTAAAAGGATCAGGTTGATCTATGATTCTAGTGGGCCACACCAAGGGAAACAATTGGGGAGGGACGTCTAACCTTCACTTTTATAGGGCCCACCATGATAATTATATGAATTCCACTCCAATCATTAGATTCTACCAACCATTTCGGCAGATGTAATAAAAATCGTACCCACCTGTTATTCACACCAGACACACTAATGGAAACAGTTTGCAGGATGAACGTTGCCCTGTACACTATTTCCAATCATGTGGTCCACCTGAATCATAGATGCTTCTGATTTTTAGGTCATTGGCTTCACATGGGGTGACGCACCTGGTGGTCGGGGGGATTTGACATTAAAATTATGTTGGGGTCCACCTGAACCACCCACCCATTTGGTATCTGGGTGGCTGAGACAGAAGGTAGTGGCATGATAATTATCAATTAAAGAGGTAGTATTTTGAAAACCTTTTTGAAAATGTGATGCGGGACACATGATTTAATGCTAGCATTCAACGTGGAGATTATTAAAGAGTCCATAAAGTAATTCAATTAACAGAAGATGTTAACCCACCACGTAATTAAAAGTAAACAATAGAAAATAAAATCTTATTTAACATAAATCACATGCCCGCATGCTAAAAAATCACATAAATCAATTAAAACTACGCCCGATGGAATGATAGAACTTCCACTTTAGCATAGGCACATTCCACACTCAAGGGGCTGACTTGTAGGTCCTAGGATTAGGATTAGGATTAGGAAGGGAAAAATCTAAAATTTAGGAAATTAGGGTTCGTGCGAATTGGGGATTTTGGAATTAGAGTTTTTAGAAATTGGGAAAAATAAGAAATTGAGGATCTAGGATTGAGGGCAGGGTTAGGAATGGGGAATCAAGGGGTTTTGATGGCGGAAGCAAGGGGAAATCAATGGATTGAGGGGTTGTTCGTATGGTCAGCCTGGGGGCTCGCACGTGTGCGTCGTTGGCTAGGGTTTTAGGGTCCTAAATGGTTGAGTTCAGTTGAGGTTAAAGTTGGATGATGAAAAGTTGAAGAATAAATGACTTAGATGGTTTTGGATGGGAATGGAAGAAGAAAGATGAAGTTTTTGAGAAAATACCTCTTTTTGGATAAAAAGGAAGAGAGAAGGAAGATGATAGATGAAAGCCTCGCACCTCTGTTGAATATGAATAGAATCATACCAAACCTAACTCCAAATTGCATGG
The DNA here is from genome assembly GCA_003013855.2 of Liriodendron chinense. Lineage (NCBI taxonomy): Eukaryota > Viridiplantae > Streptophyta > Magnoliopsida > Magnoliales > Magnoliaceae > Liriodendron > Liriodendron chinense. The sequence continues at coordinate 48,740 of PVNU02001959.1, read as the reverse complement.
AGGAATCTTCGAATTGCACAAAGAAGAAGTTTTTTTTATAAAAAATAGCATATAAAGGCTCCCCCCTCCACGTTTATAGTCTTAAGTGCAGAAATTTATAGAAATAGCCGTACTTACTATTTTTTTCACTAAAATACCCTTAAAACTAGAAAAAAAAAAATGTAAAGCAAAGCTCGGAAAAGGTCCAAACTGTCAAATAAACTAAATCCTAATAAAGTCAAATAAAAATTAAGACACTTAAGTCTTAAAGCGTACACGTTCGAGGTGGGCCACAATCAAAAGTGGTCAAACAGCCTGATATGCGCGATCCGATGGTCCAATCGACGCGTGCACTCGATCCAACAGTCCAAACTCCTCAAGAATGCAGCCCTTGTAGGGTCTTCGAAGATGCATCAAATGCATGTGAGGTCTTCAAAACAGTCCACTCGGGCCCACGTAGTCGTCATCCATCCGGATGATCTCCTCCTCCTCTAGTAGATCCTGAATAGTGCTCTGATGTCCTCATCAAAATGGTATTGGAATGTAAATTCCACATTAATTAGGTAATTTTTTCTAAAATTCCCTAATCATAACATAAATGTAACCTCGCACGCTGTCCACCTATGCCCAATAGCTTCTATCCGGAAATCTGTTGATGTTCTTATTAACTGCTCATGCTAGAAAGTCGTTAAGGTGTTGAATCTTGATAGAAAGACTACACTCTGTCCATGAAACTATGTGCAGGAAGAGAAGCAGATTTTTGGCATGCTTGGGATGATATTTCCATTAATGAAGAAGTTTGAAAGATCAGAAGAATTATTATAATTTATGACCTTTGAACCTGGTGATTCATATTACAACTCGCAAGATCATAGCAATTTAAATCTCTCAATCCCCTCAACCATGTCCAAGAACAGTAGGCACCAGAAAAGGGAAAAGCAAAGTAAAATCAGGTCTGACAATGCTAGAAGCCAAGTCATTCATATTTGAAAAAAGGGAAATAAAATAAAAGTTGACGTGGAATTCCAAACAATTCCAGTGAGGAATGGTTAAACTGATTCAGGTTAACATATTCTGCAGCATACTTTCCTAGCTCACGTTTGATGTCAAGTGCTGTTTCTTGGATAGCAATTACCTGATAAAGGCACTTGTGACTGAGTCAAGGGAAGGGGTTCTCCATTTGCTACACGGATCTGCCACTCTACAAGATCTTGGCCAACAATCATCTCAGTTACAGGGTGCTCAACCTGCAAAAGGATAATGATACGCTCAATCACCCCTATGAATCCATTCATACAGCTTCAGAACAAAGATATGTCAAGAACACTAAATAGGAATTGCTGGACAGATGAGACTCCACTCAGAAATCAGAAAAAAGAAAAAAACAAGTTAAAAATAACGAAAACCTTGTATTTGCTCTGCATCTTTATCATTCAATACGAAAACACAATACATAAAACTGACCCCAAATATCTAGGACAAGGCTATGCTGATTATGACGAAGACAACGACAACATTACTGGATATGTAATGTGATGTTAGAAAAGGAAATAAATGTATCTCCATGAAATGTGATGACAACATTACCTGAAGACGGGTGTTCATCTCCATGAAATAAAATTGGTCAGACATCGTGTCCACAATAAATTCCACAGTCCCAGCATTGTGATAACCAACTGCCTTTTCAGACACTCAATATCAAACAGAGGCTATTCAAGTCAGTGAAAATACAATCAGTAGGAAATTATAGGAACTCGAATCATTAAATAGCCAGAATCAATAACAAAGAAAACCCGTACATGATAATAGAAACAACAAAAGATCCTCGAAATAATGAAATAACGAAGTATAACAGAACATGGAGCAAAATCTTGAGGAAGATGAGAAAAAGGCATCAGATATGATATTCTAAACTAGAACATTAAGTAGTCAATTCTACAGCTTCTTCCCTGGTGAGAATAAGCCACAAGCTGGTCCTAGTTTGCTAAATTCGACGTAATGTTCCAAGACAACTTATAAAGGGCAACTAGCACAAACTGACATAGAACATGTCAGTCTATGCTCCAAAAAATAATAAATGCACAACCTACAAATATGTATGTATGTATGTATGATAATTACAAAATAATACAACAACCAGAGTCTAACACTCACAAGAGATCAGTAAATAATGTCTGAGACTATCCATGCAAAGTTCTACTCAAAGAAAACAAAATGAGGAAAAGAAAAGTGTACTGAATAAAAATGAACATGCTGGAGTAATGAAAAAAACTGAATAAAACAAAAATGATGAATATTGAGCCATGTGCATCCATTGATTGTCTGCCAAGACAAAGCAATGGCTACTAGTATATTTTGGGCAATATAGAATGTCAATTAGGTGAACAATTCGGTGCATGCATTGCATCTTCCCATTTGTACAAATGGGTGTAGCATTTCTCAATGAATGTTGTGTTTGAAATTGTCCGAGAGAAAAAAGCCTTAAAGAGATAATTGGGGAAAAGAAAACTAAGTAAGGCTGGACGTCCAGCCCCCTTCTTATTTATATTAAGTGGTATCCCAAATTCCATAAAATACCTTTGGATTTAAGGGCAAAAGAGGAAAAATAATAAGAGAAATACAGGGAGAATAAGAGACAGCCCATGGTCCACAGAGAGAGGGCTCACAGTCCAAAAATATGTCTCTACTCTTCCCCTCAAGCTGAGACATAGATATCAATCATGCCCATCTTGCTAAGAACACGCCGTCCAACTAAAAAGATAAAGAGCCTCAATGAAGATATCCGCAAGTTGACCAATAGATGGAACAAAGGAAGTAGAAATAATGCTAGCACAACCTTCTCATGAATAAAGTGACAATCAACTTCAATGTGCTTAATCCGCTCATAAAAACAAGATTGTAAGCTAAATGAATTGCAACTTGATTGTTGCAATACATAGACATAGGAGTCTTCACTGGAAATCCCAATTCAATAATAAAACTTTTTAACCACAAAATTTCACATGCGATATTTTCCATAGCACGATACTGAGCTCAGCACTGGATTGTGTAAAAACTGTATGTTTTCTTTATCCTCCAGGTGATGAGATTACCTCCAGAAAAACTACGGTATCCTATAGTAGCACATCGATCATTTGGGGAACTTGCCAAATTTGCATCACAATAGCCTTCAATATCAAGATTGTTTTGACAGCTAAACAAGATGCCACGTCCTAAAGAAGACTTGATGTAACGTAAGATGGGACGAACTGCCTTAAGGTGACTGGATCAAGGAGCATGCTTGAACTAACCAAACTCACTGGTTGTGATAAATCTACACGAGGAAAGGTCAAATATATCAACCAACCAACGAAACGCTGGTACACGTAAAGATCATCCAGAATTTTTTTACAATCAGCTCAAAGCTTCTTATTAACTTCTAACAGTGAATCAATAAGTTTGACGTCAAGATTTCCAGTTAAAGTCAATAAATCAAGGACATTTTTATAGAAACATGTGGGTGTATGTGCGTGTGGGCCTAGTCACAGTTTCACACACCTAGGTCTTATATGTTAGGGGTTTTTGTCCATAATTTTTCAGCCTTTTTTCTTTGTTTCATACTTTTCATATTTGCTCCTTAACTTTCCTTTAGTTTGTCCTTCATAAAAGGGTATAAATGTAATTTTGCCTTTTCCTCTACTATTATAAATAAGAGATGGTTGGACATCTCAGCCCCCCACACTCTCTTTCTCTCAAATTCTCTCCTTAACATGGTATTCGAGCCTACTGTTTCTAAGGTTTCTTCTTCTTCTTTTCCTCTTCTTCATTCTTTTCTATTTTTCCATTCGAGAGGCCTCTTCTTCACTGACTTATGATTCGTGAGAGAGTGGCTTGCAGCAGGAATTTTTTAGTGTTTTAAAGCATGAGTTGCTGGATTTGAAAGCCATGCTAATTTTTCTATTGTCCAATTGAAGATGTTGCTAGGAATTCTTCTTCAATTCTTTTTTTGAAGATTTTTTCTGAAGTACTTGTTGATTTTTATTCAATGGTTGAGGGTGTTGTTGTACATTCAGATTTGACAGTTTTTTAAGTTGTTCCTTCTCCAAATTATCAACATCTGGTTTAAGTTTAAGCATATTTTGGGTTGCCTTCGATAAGGTTTGCTGAATTTTGTTGTTAAAGCAGATTTTGTGATGCCTTAGCTAGGGTTTGCTAGATTGTTTTGTTTAAGCAGATTTTTTTGCTGCTTTGTGATGCCTTGGCTAGGGTTTGCTAAATTGTTTTGTTTAAGCATATTTTTGTGCTGCCCTAGCTAGGGTTTGTTGGATTTTTCCTGCTGAAGCAAATTTTTTTATTGCTTTAGCTAGGGTCTGTTTGATTTTTTTTGTTGAAACATATTTTTTGTTGCTTTTAATAGGGTTTGCTGATTTTTTTTTATTATAGCAGATTTTTAGGTATTTTTTCCATAATTTCCAGCAACCATATTTTTGGACAGCAATTGAGTTATTAATCTTATTTTTTAGCCTTTTTTTTTCTTTTTTGCCGCAAGGCCCTCTTTCGTGTGTGATTTGGGTTTAGACATTCATTGGAATTTCTTATTACGGTCATTCGTTCTCCTTGCTATTGTTGTTTATAGCAGTGTTCACAGTATCGGAATCGCGTTACGTTTCGCACCCTTGGGATACAGATACATATCGCGTATTGCTAGGGATATATCAGTTGTATCGGGTAATGCATCGCACTTTTTGGGAAACATGGGGAAACATTGGGAAATTGATTGAATATTTCAGTGAAACTTCAGGGATTGTTAAAATGGACCTTAATACACACATTTAAATCATAATATGTAAAAAAAAAAAAAGGTCCACATAATGGAGTTCCTTTGTAAAAGGATCCTAAGCTATACGCTATCTGACTGAACTGATGCAACTATTGTTTAAATTGATTCCATAAGATATATAAATGTAAGAAGGCATGAATGAAAACACAACCAATTCATTGACAAAGTAAAACAAGTAAGAGAGTTGAAAAATATACCTATGGATGATGCAACTGATTGGGTATCCTCTAAATGCAATTTTGACTATCCTAGTTCAACGCAATGCAAGTTATCCTATATGGCTTAGATTTATATGGGGACTCAACAAAACCTAGAAAATGGCTAACTTGACTCAACAAAATATGACCCATTCGCAGAGTTGGTACGCAGGACGAACAAAAAATCATTTTTTTTCCAAAAAATGGAGGACAATTGTGAGGCTGGACGATATCTGGACGATATCGTCCAGGTATCGTCGATATTTTGTGATATCGGCCGATATCTCGGTCAATATCAATATATCACACGATAATATCGATATCGGACGATAATATCATCGATACACAGGAACCGGTGGACTTTTTGTGTCTCCAGGGCAGTTTCATATCGCTGACCTGCGATATCGATAGTATCGGCCAATACTATCAATATTGCAAACACTGGTTATAGTATTGTATGCTGATCATAACAATAAAGCCCGCATTTATAATATCCAATGTTCAAAGTATCAGTATAGCTACAAGTTTTGCTGGCCGAGGATATGGAAATAATATCAATATTGCTGATAATATCCCCAACAACCAGCAATGCAAGAAAACATGTGGAAACGGTAAAGTTTTCCAGTGAAAATTCAGGAGATGCTAAAATATACATATTTGTATATTTGGGTAAAATTTGTAAAAAGAATGCATACATAATAAGTTCTCATTTAACTGGGGCCTAAAAGCATGTGCTTTCATAAGAAATCAGCTCAATTGTAACTAAAATGAATTTATATAACACAAACATAAGTACCGTATAATAATTAAAACATATAAAAGTAAATTAACTTAAAAAACATATCTATTTGGCCATCCATCCATCCATCCATCTCATAATACATATACATTCCATCAATCCATCCATGCATCCATTCATCCATGATCCATCCATCCATACATAGACACACACATATACAAATATGCATTTCATCGTACAACCATGTGCCCATAAAAAAATTGAAATGGGAATTTTTTTAATAAACAGATTTTTAATGAAATTGATATATTGGGGATATTATCAAAATATCGTTAATACATTGGCATTACAAGCGACACCTGGAATTTACGTAGTTGAAGATATTGGTGATATTGATACATTGGCAATACAAGCAACACCTAGAATTTACGGAATCGAAAATATTGGTGATAATGATCCATCGGCGATACTTAACAATAAATCGTCAATACCTAGAATTTTTTATACTACCGATGTTATCGGTATCGCCAAGCTGGAGATACAGATAATATCGGGGACATTACCGTAATATCGAGGATACTAAGAACAATGATAACATCTATTAGGAGATTAGTCACTTGCGACAAGAGGGGAGATCTATGTCTAATTATTATGCCAAGTACATAGTCTATAGCAGGAATTATCCTTTCTCAATAATCTTCCATTTGTGTGTTCTACAGATGCGGAGGCATATAAAAAAAGTACTGAAAAGAAATGGATCTTTGAGTTGTTACTTGTTAGTGGGTCCTAATACTGATTTTGAACCAATTTGTGCTCAGATTCTTGGATCACCTTCTTTACCATTGCTTGGTAGTTTGTATGCTTTGCTATCATGTGATGAGAAGCGTCAAACAACTTTGAGTTTAATTGTAGTTGAAAAATATGCCCTAGTGATAAGATTTAGAAACTTTGATCATATTAGTGATGTTTGTGGACGTCGTATAGGAAGAGGTGGTTGTGATGGTAGTAGAGACCATGAACGTAATCCTGACCGTGGTCATGGCATCGATCGGTTGTGTACTCATTATGGCAAACATGGATAACTCTTGCTAGGTTCTTCATGGTCATCCTCAAGGTAGAGCAACCAATTATGCTACCTCGAATGGTGAGGACTCTTAAATCATTGCTAGGCAGGTGAAACTTTAACACTACTTCACTTGTAGTTTCGTCAGTTGGTAATGTGGTCTATCTCTCAATATCCAAATATGATACTTTTTTAAGGGATGTTGCTCAGATAAGGCCTCCTCATCCACTTTCTTGGCCCAGACAAGTAACACATCCACTGCCTTTCATATTACTTCTGCATCAAGTCCTTAGATTATTGATTCGGGGGCTACCGATCATATAATAGGTATATTTGGTTCTTTTTCCTCATTTATTCCCAATCCAAATTTAAGTCATGAGAAACTAGCAGATGATACCCTGACACATATTAGGAGTAAGGGTACGGTATCTGTTTCTCCGTCTTTCTCCTTGTCATTTGTTTTATTGGTTCTTAATATTACAACTAATTTGCTATCAGCTAGTAAGGTTACAAACCTATTAGGAGTATGGGTACGGTATTTGTTTTTCTTTCTACTTGTCATTTATTTTAGGGATAAACTGGTTTCACGGCCTACCTTTATGTTGATATTCCAAAACCCGCCTACTTTTAAGTTATTTTAAAGTAAACCACTTACAGTTTAAAAAGATGGTGACAAAACTGCTTTGCTGATGGAAGAGCTCCGTTAACCTCTGCAAATGACCATTTTACCCTTTAAGGGCGCTCATTTTCACTAATGTAGCCCCATTGCTTGGGGACTGCGTGCCAAAGAGTCCATGGGGCCCATCTTTATGTATACAGTTGATTGAAACTGTCCATCCATTTTGTACGCTCATTTTAGGCCATGATTCAAAAGAATGAGTTAGATCTGAGTTGCCAGTGGGCTCTAGGAATGTTTCAATGGTAGACAATCTTAGAACCATAAGATATCTTTTCCTCGTGTGGTTCACTTGAGCATTGGATCTACCTCATTTTTGGGGTCATACACTAAAATGATATGGAAAAATGGATAGACAATGTGGGTTTTTCATAAACACCTTGGTGGCCTCACCTAGCATACCACAGAAGGATGTGAAGTGGAGTTCGTGCGACCCTCGCGTTAGCTAAAACCATGCGGCACTAATAGTGGGGGCCACCTTGATGCATGTATTGTATATCCAAGCCATCCAACCTTTTGATAAGGTTAAGAAAAGCTGGATGAAGGGAAAAAAACAAATATTAGCTTGATCCAAAAAATTTATGGCCCACAAGAAATTTTCATGGTTAAACACAAATGTGTTCTGTGTTTTGGTCCATCTATGATTTGGATCTGCTTAATTTTTGGATCTTAGCCTAAAATGATCTGGAAATACAAATAGACGGTGTGGATATACAGTACATACATGAAGGTGGGCCCCACGTTCAGGAAAGCACAATACACGGTGTGACTGAGGTCGCACCTAATCTACTCCCCCCGATTGCCCACAGACGGACATGAAACCCTTTGCAAGAAGTTCCTAAGCTCGAAATCTAGGTGGGGTCCACCGTGATGTTTGAGAGAAATCCACCCCGTCCATCAGTTTTTTGAGATCATTTTAGTACTTGAGACCAAAAATGAGCCGGATAAAAGACTCAACTGGGCCCAAAACATGAGGATTGAATTTCCACAGTTAAAATATTTGTGGCGCCACAGAAGTTTTGAATCAGGATAATATTTGCATTTTCAGTTCATCCCAATAGGAATAACGTTATGAACAGTATGGATGGAATTTAAACATCACTGTAGACCCCAGGGAGGTTTCAACGATAGGAATTTCCCTACCGACCTTTTCCTTTAGTGCGGCCCACTTGAGTCTTAGATCCGGTGCACTTTTTTTCCATGTCCTAAAACGATCTCACAAAACGGATGGACATGGTGGATTTATCACAAACATCACGGTGGACCCCACCTAGGTTCCTAGTGCAAGAACTTCATGCAAAAGGCTTTGCAGGAAATCTGCATCGCCTACAGACGCTATCAGATAAACATAGCTACTGGAGGGTAATCTGGGGGACCCACCATGATGTATTTAGCTTATCCATACCATCCATCCATTTTGGATAATTATTTTATGGTATAATATACACAATTCGGTAGATCCAAGTGTCTAGTGGGACACACTACATGAAAATAGTGGTGATCGAACTCCCACCATTAAAAACTTCCTAAGACCCACTGTAATGTTTATTTGCCATCTAACCTGCTCATAAGATTACACAGACATGGATGAAGGGAATATACAAATATCAGATTGATCCAAAACTTCTATGGCCCCTAAAACGTTTTTAATGTCTGATTACCACTGTTTCTTGTATTATGATCCACCTGAGGTTTAGAATTGTTTAATTTATTGGATTTTACCTAGAATGATTTTTCCAAATGTTTGGACGGTGTGGATGTAAGGCCAATACATCTAGGTGGGCCCCACATTCAAAAAAACATCGTGTTGGATGTGACAGGAGCCGCACCCAATCCATTTCTGTCTCTCTCTCTCCGTCATGCCAGCTGTGATGTGACATTTACATCAGGATTGATTGACGTATCTAATCCCACTCCGTAGGTCCCAATGTGATGGTCGAACAAAGCCACTCCGTCATCCATTTTGTAAAGTCATTGTAAGACATGAGACAAAAAAATCAGGGAAATCCGAAACTCAAGTGGGCCACATGAGTGGAAACAATGGAAAGGCGTTGATTACCGTTCAATACTTTCTCAGCTCAACTATAATGTTTATATGCCATCCAAGCCGTTTATAAAGTGTCCTAACTATTCAGAAGGTCCTTACTACTGTGATGAATTGAAAGAATAAAAGCATTATCCTGATCCAAAGCTTCTGCGGCCCCACAAATGTTTCAATGGTGTGCGTACAATCTCCATTTTTTGTTGTGTGGCCCCCTTGAGCTTTGGATCAACCTCATTTTTGGGCTCGTGCCATAAAATGATATGGCAAAACATGTGAATGGGTTGGATTTCTCACAAACACCATGCGCCCTACCTAACTCGGGATCCAAGAACATTGACCACCACCTTCCCTAATACGCCACGTGTCTTAAATGAAGGGCATTTTTGCCTTTTATAAAATACGGTTTTAAAACCGTACACAATTGCAATGGCAGGTGACGTGAGGTGCTTAATCGATAACGGAGCAAAAGGGTAAGTGGATTACTTTAAATAACATAAAAGTAGGTGGATTTTCGTAATTTCGGAAAAAGGTAGGTTGGTTTTAGTAAATGGCTCTTTATTTTATTGGTTCTTAATATTACATCTAATTTGTTATTAGCTAGTATGATTGCAAAGAACCTAAATTATAGTGTGACTTTTTATCTTGATTGTTATGTTTTCTAAAATCTAAAGATGAAGAAGCTGCTTGGGGGCGACATGAGAATGATGGTTTATATATTCTTCATTTATATACTTCAAGTCATATTAGTGAGTGTCTTAGTGTCAAGAAGGAAAATCTTTCCATCTAGCATTGTAAATTTGGTCATCCCTCGAGTCTAGCCCTAGTCTTTATTACCTACGTCAATCAAGCCTAATGATGTTAAAAACTTAAAAGTGTGATGCTTGTGTCTTACCCAAATATCATAAGTCTGTTTATCCTCCTGTGGAGAAACGGTCCAATAGAATTGATGTAAGATGGCCTAAACTTTCATGCATGTATGAGATATAAAATTCAGCAGAATAAATCAAGCAATCTAAATTAAACGTTCAACAACTATCATTATAATCGAAAAAAATATAAAGGAAACATGCAATAAAAGGGGCCATCATCACAATCTCACAGTGAGGGTTTCAAATCATGTGTGGATTAGATCCGGCGAGGGATGAAACCTCCCGATCTTACATGGTTATGATCCAACGCTCAATAAGGTTCACTAGTCCGGGGAATCAAGGGATTTCTCAGATTAAGGAATGAAAATCTGAGAGAATAGGTTTAAGGATCAATTCTCTAATTTTAGGGTTGCCAATAATAGGAGAAAATAAGTTTAGAAGAAAGAGGGAAGAAAAGGAATTACCTTAGAAGAAAGTTGGAAGGAGGGAAGAAGAAAGAAGAAGAAGATTAGGGAAGAAGATGAAGATCCACAGAGAGAAGGAGAGCGGGAGGGAGATAAGCCACCAAAGCTTTTTCTTCTTTTATCAAATCAATATCATAATGAAAAAGGTTTAGGGCAACACCTTTATAAAATTCGGAATTAACATAATTACCAAAATACCCCTACTAACAAAATTTCAAAAAAAAAACATTCGCACGAAAAAACGTGCACACACTTAGAAGCAAATAAATAAAAATGCATAAAATAAACTCAAATTTAAGATGTCCGATGGGCTCCGATGATGGTGTGATGAAAGTGGGCCACGACAAACCAACCGTCCAATCACATCATAATCGCGATCCAACAGTCCGATCATCTCCTACAAGCAACTTACACGTCTTCCCAAGGTGGGGTCTTCTCAAATATCTCGGACTACATGTGTAAGGTCTTCAATGCTCCTCAAGTCGTCACAAACGATCCAGGCCCGTCATCATCGAGCCATAAAGATATAGGTGTCACTCGACTCCTACGTTGATAAACCCTAAAGGGCTTGATGTCTACATCAAGAATTTTTCTCTTTACTTCATTCGAATGTTTGATATTCAATTCCTATTATTTCTAATGGATTTAAATATTGTCCCGTTTATCAATGATGCATCTTGTACAACAAGAATTTATTTCATGAAAACGAGAGATAAGGTTAGCTCTATTTTCAGTGTTTCTTAGGTGAGTCAAAAATCAATTTAAAGTGAATATTAGACCTCTTCGTACAATTAATGCAAAAAAAATTATCTTTCTCATATTATGTTATCTTATCTTTAGGAGAATGGTATTAATTCTTAGGCCACTTGAGTATACCCCGCGAAAAAATAGAATTGCCAAAAGGAAAAAATAAACATCTTTTAAAAATCACACGTGCTCTCCTCATTGGTATGTCTGTTCTCATAGTCCATTGTCTGATTAATCGCCTTCCTACTAAGGTTCTTGCTAGAGTCTTACATACCAATATTTTTCAGCCTTTTATCTAATCCCTGAAATTTCATTGCAAGTCTTTAGGTGTGTATGTTATGTCTATAATATTGATCCTCTTATAAATAAAGTGTCAAATCGAACTGTCAAATACATTTTCTTGGGATATTTGTCTTCACAAAAGGGGTATAAATATTTTTTATGCAATTACTAAAAAGCATAATGTTTTAATGGATGTAAAATTTATTGAAGGCGCTCCGTATTTTTTTGGAGGAAAGGGAAGCACCACCATTTTGTTGTTCTTCAATTCCCTGTCCTTGAGTTTGATGAAATAATGGTTGTTCCCTCCAAATCTGATAATGCTAAAAATAATGTTGTTACTAATTCCACTGAGTCCAACTTAAAAGGTATAAGAACGAAAGAATGTTCGTAAACCTATTCTTCATCAAGACACCACAAAGCATGCTCCTTCCCCACAGGTATTGACAGTGCCTATTTATGTTTATCCATATTGAGACGACCCTTCTATAGACTTACCTGTTGCTGTTAAAAAAGCAAAAGAACAATGCACCTCTCATCCCTCTCAACGCTTTGTTTCCTATAATTCTCTGTCTCTTTAACACAGGCTTATTGCTTGTACTCTTGAGTGCTCTTACTTTACTATTCCTAAAATTCTTAAGGATGCGCTTATTTCTTCTTTGTAGGAATAAGCTATGGAGGAGGAGATGGTAGCTCTTGAAAAGAATCATATATGGGAGATGGTTGTGTTACCAACTGGGAAGAATCCTAAGGGTTGTTGTTGGGTGTATGCACTCAGGCACCCCTGATGGAAGTATAGCTCAACATAAAGCCCGCCTTGTTGTTAAAGGCTTTAAGAAAACTTTTAGTGAGGATTATTCCAAGACCTTCGCTCATGCTGAAAAATAAGCTCTATTTGGGTGAATATTTCTCTTGCTATCAACTTACATTGGCCCCCATGTAAACTGGATGTTAAAAATGCCTTTTTGAATGATGATTTGACCAAAGAAATCAATATGTTTTCTCCTCCTGAATTTAATCAAAAGGGGAAGGAGAGGAAGGTATGTCATCTAAAGAACGCGATATATGGTTTTAAGTAGGCTCCTCGAGCCCGATTTAACAAGTCTAGCGAGCCCTTGATTCATATTAGATTTTTCATATTCATTCTAATCATCTGTGTTTGTCAAAAGGCGTGTGAAGGGGACCATTTATTGTGAATGTCTATGTAAATGATATTTTTATTACAGGTGATGATGTTAACAATATTTCTGAGTTGATATTACAGGTGTTTAATATCAAAGACTTGGGACCGCTAAAATATTTCCTTGGAATTGAAGTCTCTCGTCCTAAAAAGAGCATAGTTTTGTCTCAATGAAAATATGTCATTGATTTGTTGATTCAACTGGTAATCTTGTGTCAAACCTATTAATTCTCCATCAGAAGTCAATAAGAAGGTCAGGGCAGATGATTGTGAGCTTCTTGATTACCCTCGCACAACGCTTGGTTGTAAGACTAATATATTTGACGATTACTCATCCAAATCTCTCTCATGTTGTGAGTTTACTTAGCCAATTCATACATGATCCCTGTTAATGTCTCTCATATTGTGAGTTTAGTTAGCCACTCCATTCGTCCCGTCCTCCGAGAAGTTGGTAGATATCTTCACAAAGGCTCTTACAATGTACAATGAATGTGTTCTTGGCAAGCTAGGCATGATTGACATCTATGCCTCATTTTGAGGGGGAGTGTGGGTGTGTGTGTGTGGGCCTATGATTGGGCCCACAGGTACATACACGATACACCTAGGTCTTATATGCTATGAGCCTTTGTCCTTAATTTTTCAGCCTTTTATCTTTGTTTCATGCATTCCTTATTTACACTTAAGCCTTCCATTAGTTTGTCCTTTATGTAAGGGCATATATGTAATTTTACCTTGTCTTCTAATATTATAAATAAGAGAGGGCTAGATGTCCCAATCCCATCTACTCTCTCTCGCTCTCTCTCAAATTCTCTCTTTTGTAACAAGACAAAACAATGCCTTCTTAAAATGAGATACTACAATTCCAAAAAAGAACTTAAGCAGTCCCAAATCTTTAATATTAAAAACCTTGCTCAGATAGAGTTCAACTCAAAAATTGCACTAGCATCATCACCAGTAACAATGATATCATCCACATATAAACTCACAATGATGATACCCAATACATGTTGCTTAACAAACATGGAATTGTCAAAGTGAATGCAAGTAAATCTCATATGACTTTGGGCTCGACTAAACTTCTCAAACTAGGCTCGAGGAACCTGCTTCAAATAATATATATATATATATATATATATATATATATATATATATATATATATAGCCTTCTTAAGACAGCACCTTTTTTCCTCCCCATTTCTAGCAACTCAGTCAAATAACCATTCTAACAGGCATTTTTAACATTTAATTGGTGCAACAACCAATTCAAATTAGCAACAAGAGAAATTACCACTGGTACTAAATTCATCTTAGAACAAGAGCAAAAAAGGCTAACTTTATATCGATGCCTCACCATATGTCTGTTTTAAACCATTTAGCAACAAGACAAGCTTTATATCGAGCTATACCACCACTAGGTTGTACTTAAGAGCATACACCTAGTAAAAACCCAACGGATTCTTTCTAACTGGTAAATCAGTCATCTCGCATGTATGATTTCTCTCAAGGGTAACGATCTCCTCCTCCATTGCTTATCACCATAAAGAAGAATTAAGAGCCTCTTTAAGGTTTTTAAGAATAGTGAAGAAGAACACTTGAGGGCAGAAACAAAGGACTTGTCTACTGGAGCCAAAGAATGATAAGAAACAAAATGTTCAACAGGAAAGAGCATGCTTCTAATGATGAGTCTAAATATGGATCAGTATAAATAGGCACGCTAGTAAGAAAACTATCAGTACCCATTGTCAAAGAGCATGCTTCATGGTGCCTAAGGAAGAATTTGAGCACAAATGTTCCTTCCGAGCACAAATGTTCCTTCCGAGCACAAATGTTCCTTCCATATGCCTTCAAGACTTAGTCAATTGTGAATGAAAAACAAACTTATCTTTAGCACTCTATCATGTTTAGAAGGAACAAAAACAACCGGACCATACTCAAGAATAGGAACAGGAAGAACCGTAGATTTGTACTCCCTTGAACTATAGAAAAATATAGGGACACCTCAAAAAATTTAACATTTATAGAGATGATGCTTTTTAATGACCAGATCAAAACATTTATATCCTTTTTGTGAATATAGATATCCTAAAAAAAAAAAATTTGATGGCCCAATTTGGCAATTTATTTCAATGAAGATTAGTACTATACATATAGCAAACACACCTAAAGACCCGCAATGAGGATTTTAGGGATAGGATAGAACACCAAAAACTTTTGAATAGAAGATTGATCACAGATAACATCAGTAGGAAAACGATTAATCAAATAACATGAAGGACAACATCTTATAAAAGAGATTTATGAACAAACATACTAATGAAAAGAGCATGAGTAACTTCTAAGAGATGCATGTTCTTTCTTTCGGCAATTTCATTCAACTGCGAGATATACACACAAGTGGTTTGAAAATTAATACCATGTCCTCAAAGATATGACATCATAAAATGGGAAAGATATTCCTTAATATTATCTGTATGAAGAGTACTAATATTTGTATTAAATTGATTTTTCAACTGTGAAACACTTTTAAAATAGAACCAACCCAATCTCTATTTTTCATCCAATAAATCCGCGTCATATGAGAAGCATCATCAATAAAAGAGACGAAATACTTAAATTAAATAGAAACTATGGGAATTGGACCCCATAGATCATAATGAACCAAATAAAAAATTTCAGTAAACTCTCTTCACAAGGGAATAAATAGATATACGATATTTGGTTAAATCACAAGTTTCACAATATAAACTCTTGACATCACTAGACTCAACTGGCTGAAATAACGAAGAATATAAAACTAAACTAGAAGGATGACCAAACCAACAATGCCATTATACTAAGACACTCACTAAACTGACTTAAAGAATTTAAATGAAGAATATATAACCCATCCTTCTCACATCCGCCACCAAGCAGCTTCTTCATCTTCAGATCCTTAAAGACAATTATTAGGAAACATGTCACACTACAATTTAGGTCTTTTGTAATCTAACTAATGGATAACTAATTAGAAGCAATATTATGAACTAATAAAATAAAAGACAAGGAAAACGATGGTGAAACAAAAAAACAATATTTTTTTACCTAAATTGGGATTGGGGATAAACGGGGAAAAAAAACAGATGCACCTATCATATGATCAGTAACCTCCTAATCAATTACTTAAGGGCTTAATACAAATATAATGTAAAGAATTGTGAAAATATTATATGTTTGAGACGGATGAAAAGGCATTATTCTGAACGGTCCTTAATTAAGCATTATACTTACTTCTTTAGAGATGGACCACATCATCAGCTGGTATAACCATTCGTGAATTTGCCAATGGTATAGCTTCATCAACAGTATTTTGAGAATTCTTACCATCTGTAACAGCAAAATTAGCAGCTCGGCTTTGAGGTCTCCTATGAAGCTGTAAGTGCCTCGGTTTGTCAATAACGTAAGTCTGTGTGTCTTGAGTCGGTTAAGCCCCATTAGAAGGCGAAGACAACCGAAGACTTGAAGACTTACAGCATCAAGGCATGAAGACACAGGTACATTGAGGTGCCTTGGTAAACCTATCCTTAAACCACTTTAGTTCCAAAACAACCAACCTCGAGATGATTCTCTTTAATAGGAAAACAATTGATTCATCATCCCAAGCCTTAGACTCTAATGTTGAACATGATCAGCTAGGCTTGTAAGAGGTTTAGAACTTCTGATGGTTGGAAAGCAAAACAACAGAAATCATAGCTCATCGACAGCTCTATCAATTCGAGTTGATCAAATCAAAAGTGGCTAAAACTGTCCAGCGAGCAAAATAATTAAATCAGGAATTTGTTGATCGAATCGACGACCCAATCAACAATGTCAATTCGAGTCGATCGAATCGACAATTATCCGTTAAGATCCGTTGGAGTCTTTTTCTATATAAACTTGGCACTCAGACCTTGCAAATAAGATGGTTTTTAGATTAAGCATTCCAAGCTCACCTTAAAGATGTACATGTTCTCTTGCATTCTCTAGAGGTTAAACACTAATCCTATAAGTAAATCCCTTGATTATCATCCTCTAGAATGCCCATCAAGGTGAATCCCCATTTGAAACCATCCCATTTGTTGTAGGAGATTCAACCACCATCCCACTCTACCATTACCTTGGCATTCTCAATAGGAAGATTGATTGCAAGGTTGGTGATCTAGGAGCTGAAAAAGATCCACTTCAAAGATCGGGGGAGCTGAAGAGAAGTCGCATCAAGATTGATTGAGCATCTCAAGAAAGGCACTATCAATGAGGCTCATCCAACTAGTAAGAGTTTTATTTAGAGTCCATTGTATACTCAAGTCTTGTGTAGATTTGAGAATAAAGTTTGAAACCCAAGCTCGAAATTAAGTCTCTATGTGAGCCTCCGGCGGGAATGTACGTAGATCCTTGTGTAGGATCGTAAAGGTTAGTGGCGAACCTAAATAAAATCATTGAAAGTCTCTGAGGGAGCCACAGGCGGGTGTGTACGTGGTAGTCTCTATGTGAGCCTCCGGCGAGAGTGTACGTAGGTCTTTGTGTAGGACTGTGAACCTATAAAAAAGTATTAAGTTAATGGTGAACTTATAAAAAACCATTGTAAAGGTTAGTGGTAAACCCATAGAAAACCTTTGAGATAGTGAAATCTAGAAAACCCGAGTTTGAGTTCATCATCCGGGAGTAGAGTAGGGATTTAGCCGAACTACTATACATCATTGGGTTTGTGATTGGTGATGCCTTCGTATTCTTGCTTGTGATTTGATTCTTTCATTGTTTATGATGCATGAATAGATTGTATGTTAGGTGCTTAGTTTAGTGCACACACAATTGATATTCCTATCTCACATTATAAACTCTTTCACATATATAGTTGTATCACATATTAAAATTTGTAAGCTGTAACCTACAACCCAAGATTCTCAAAATGAACAATCAACCACTCCACATCAAAAGTGGTGGGATTAACCATCTCAAATGTTGATGAAGTCAAATTTAATCCCAAACAATTGAAAGACTACTAAACATCGAGATTTCATATCAATCAGTACTAAAAATTGTTACAAGCAACTATTACTTGCAGCAGTCTCAAAAAACACTAAAAAGAATTCAAAAAAGGCACCAATCCTCGTAACTCCAAATCAAAACACCAAAGAGGAAAAAGGGATCTCACTACTAAATTCACTAGATATCAATATTATATTGATAATCTTCAAAAAGAAAAACAAATCTCACATACCTAATTTCTAGCAATCTTCGTAAATCAAGATGAAAAAAACCAAAAAAATTGTCCAAACAAAAATATTTAGCAAACCCCAGCTACCGCAAACTAGTTTATAAGAAAGGGAAGTTTACAAAACAGTACCTTATTAATACTATGTTACATCCCGGTACCTTTCTAAATTATCTTTTCATTAAGCTACCTCATTAATAAAGATAATTGTCAATGGGGTACCTTCCGTTAGTTCTCTCATTTCCGGCATTTTGTTTTATAAAATGACAAAAATACCCATCATTAATCGTGTAGCTTAATTACTAAAATGTAAATATCAAATTTATGAGATATTTAATGTTTAAAATTTCTAAATAAAACTAAAGAGTCATCTTTCCGGACGGTATTGCTTACTGACGTTGAGGTACTAGTTGGTGCTCCATGGGCCCACCATAATGCACGCATTTTATCCACACTAACAATCCATTTTGCCATATCATTTTATGGCATGAGACAAAAATTGAATCAGATCCAAATCTCAGGTAGACCACAACAAGAAACAGTGGTCATTGAGCACCCACCATTAAAAACTTTTTTTAAGCCATAAAAGTTTTGGATTAAGTTGATATTTTTGTTTTCCCTTCATCTAGGTCTATGTAACCCAATCGACAGGTTGGATGGCAAATAAATATTACAGTGGCCCCAGAAAGTTTTTAATGGTAGGCGTTCCATCACCACCATTTTCCTAAGGCGTGGTCTGCCTGATATTTTTATCTGACTGGTGTACATAAAGCACATACATCATGGTGGTCCCATAGAGCACCGACCCGTAGCCCCCACTAGCACAGTCAGTCAGGATGTGGATTGCCTACGACACCATGGCGCAGGAGCTTCCATGCAATAAGAAACTTGGTGGGGCCTATCATGTTTGTGAGAAATCCATCCCGTTTATGCATTTTTCCATATCAAATTAGGACATGGCAAAAAAGAGGTAGATCCAAAACTCAAGTGGGCCGCATGATAGGAAAAAATTCACGGGGCCACCGAAGTTTTGGATTAGGCTAATATTTTTTATGTTTACAGTTCATCCCAATAGGAATGACCTTATGAACCATATGAATGGCATATAAACATCAAGATGGGGGCATATAAACATCACAGTGGACTCATGGAGGTTTCAATGGTAGGCATTTCCCTATCCACTTTTATTTGTGGTGTGACCCACTTAGTTTTGGATATGCCACTTTTCGTGCCCGTGTCCTAACATGATCTGGAAAAACGAATGGACGGGGTGGATTTCTCACAAACATCATGGTGGGCCCCACCTAACTTCCCATGCGACAAGCTATCCAAGGTAATCTACGTCTGCGTTACTAGGCAGGAGCAGATTAGGTCCGGCCCTGGTCTCACCCAACTCAAAGCGGCCTTGCCTATGGGTCCACCGTGATGTATGTATTATGAATCCATGCCGTCCATCCGTTTTGTTACATTGTTTTAGGGCATCACCCAAGCATATCTAAATCTTAGGTGGACCATAATATAAGAAAGAGTGGTCATTGAATGATCCACCATTAGAAATTTCCTAGGGCCCATCACAATGCTTCCGGAATGTTTATTTTCCATCCAAACTATTGATAAGGTCACACAAATTTGGACGAAGGGAAAAAAAATATTATCAGCTTGATCCGAAACTTTTGTTGCCCACAAGGTGTTAATGGTCAGTCACCACTTTTTCCTATGGTGTGGTCCACTTGAGATTTGAATCTACTTCCATTTTTTGGGTTCATGCCTTAAAACAATCTGAAAAAATGGACAGACTGAGTGGATATACAATACATACATCAAAGTTAGCCCACGGTAAGGGTTGCACCGTCTTAGGTGTGGCCCGGGCCACACCTTATAATCTCCCCATCTTTCCCTCCACTATCGCCACCATCTCTAGGTCCCCTCCCTCTCCCTCTACCAAGTTCTCTCTATCAAAAGATCAGATTTGGCTCGTTTGGATGATAGATCGGGGCAGTTCATTGTGTTAGGTCCACTTGATCTGTGCAATCACCAAAAAATCAAGGAAAAAACTTTCATCAGGTGGGGCCAAAGGTTGTTCAAGTTGAAAATGAATGCTACCATTGAAAACCTCCCGAAGGTCACAGAAGTTTTGGATCAAGCTGATAATTGTGTTATCCCAAAATCCAGGTCAGTGTGATCTTGTGAACAGGTTGGATGCAAATAAACATCATGGTGGGCTTTAGGAAGGTTTCAACAGTAGACGTTATTATTAGTAGGAGATCAAAAAGGAGAGATGGTGGTGAATGAGAAGAGAAGAAGAGTAGAAGAGAAGAAGAAAAGAGAGAGAGTTTGGGAGAATGTGTGTTATGGGCTTCTAGCCCTAACACCAACACTTAATTATAATAAAGATACAGAGCTCTGCAGGAACATGAAGAAGGGTGCACATGCACTAATACAACAGGCAAAAAATAAGAATACACACACAGCCAATATATAGTCTCTACATTATTCTCCCTATTTTCTGAGGTATGGTCCACTTGTGCTTTGGATATGCCTCATTTTTGGGTTCATGCCCTAAAATGATTGGAAAAAATGCATTGACAGTGTGAATATAACACATACATCATGATGGGGCCCACAGAACTTTTCCACGTCAACCTAGTACCAACCTTGGTGCCCACGCAATTCTGTATTTACATTCAAGTAATTAAGTTAATGATATGACGGGCATTTCTGTCATTTTACGAAAAAACCTGACGGAAATGGTATAAAATTAACGGAAGGTATCACTTTGACAATTATATTCATTAATGAGGTAGTTTAATGAAGAGTTAATTTTAAAAGGTACTTGGATGTAAATATGGCATTAATGAGGTAGTATTTTGCAGTGTTCGAAGTTTCGGTATCGCTACAAGTTTCGCTAGCCGGGGATACGGAAACAATATCGATATCGCTGATAACCGGAAATGCGGGGAAAATGGAAAAAACAGTGGAATTTTCATTAAAACCTCAGGAGTTGATAAAATACACATATTTAGGAATAAAAAAAATTGCATAAAGAATGCATACATAATAGGTTTCTATTTAATGGGGGCCTAAAAGCATGTGTTGCCGTAAGAAGTCAGTCCAATCATCTCATCCATCCAAAATCTGAACTTCCATCCAAACATCCATTGATATTTCAGAATATCGGTAACACATGAAATTTCCAAACAAATCGTTAACAACTGAAAAAGAAACTAAAGATTGTGGTCTCGTTATTGTCATGTTACGATAATGATAATATCGTGATATTATCAATGTTATCGTCAACAAATTGAACGCTGTATACAACCATGCACTCATAAAAAAAAATGAAATGAGAATTTTTTAAATATATAGATTTTTGGCATATCGATACATTTGCGATATTATCGAAATATTGCAGATACATTGACGATACAAGCGACACTTGGAATTTACACAGTAAAAAATATTGGCGATACATCGATGGGATCAATGTATTGACAATAAAAACGACGCCTGGAATTTACACAATTGAAAATATTGACGATATTGACGATAAAATAGTGATACATCACCGATATCAAGAATTTTTTATACTATCAGTGTTATCGGTATCGCTAACAGTGTTATCGGGGTCGCTAAGCTAGAAATAGAGATAATATCAGGGATATTTCAATAATATCAGAGATAATGCAAACACTGGTATTATGTAAAATTCCCTAAAAAATGAACAAAAAGCTCCAAAAACCTGATCAAAACTAAATGTCCAGTAACCCTTCAAAGCAAATCAGAAAGTGACGCAACATCCCTCCCATTAATCACATTCAATGGTTGATTAGGCTGCAATGACTCTCAAAACTGAATGAAAAATCTAAAAAGGAGAGAAAAGAAGAAGAAAAAAGAGAGAGGAGAGAGGAGAGAAGGGAGGATTCGAAGAAAACCATAGAAGTTTTTTTTTTCTCCAATACAATTTCAGAGAGAGAGAGAGAGAGAGAGAGAGAGAGAGAGAGAAACTCTAACTAGGGTTGGACATTCAATCCGCTTATTATTTATACTAATTGATGTCCCAAATTAAATAATATACCCTCGGAACTAAGGTCAAAAGAAGGAAAATAAAAGAAAAAAATAAAAAGAGAAATAAGAAGATAATAAGAGATGACCCATGGTCCAAAAAGAGAAAGCCATGGTCCAGAAAGAGCAGACCCGCAATAGAGAAATATACTTGTCTACAATAATAAATGTCAGAATTGGTCATTAGCTGGTAAAATCCCCATTACATACTTTATAAAAATGGTTAGAGCCTTGGACAATAATTTGGACAATGAAATTACATAAAGATAACACAAGAGAGAATACTCCAAGAATTTGTTCTTACAACAAAAGATGACACTGCAACTAAAGGGCTCCAGCCGGCATCTCACTGAAGTTTACAAGTCCTCAATTCTCGTAGAGGAATACCATTTGATGGTTGAAACCAACATATGGGTTTCCGTTAAAAAGACCCTTTAAACCTTGAATCGCATGACTACAAAGAACAAAGTATTGATTTCACAATTTGGTGACTAATAGAAAAAGCGGGAAAAAGATAAGAGCTTCAACAGCCTGATTGAATATTCCCAAAATTCCAATCTCTCTTAATCATTTTCATTGAATATAGTCCTATTTCCAGCCTTCTCTTGACTACATTGAAATTTTTGTCATGGTAAAAAAATAAATCAGCGTTATAAGGAGCTGTCAATCTGTCATGCTAACAAGAGAATCTCCCTCCATTCTAGTTCCTAAGCAGAAGACTTGTCAGGGAATGACACTATGCAAGGAACAAGGCAAACACAAATACATACTAGTAGATAGAATAGTTGTGAAACCAAAGTTCAAAGGCTATACCTTGGCTGCAGCAACAGCCGCTTCACCCAAGTGGCAGCGGAACTCATTAACGATGTTTGGCTGCATTAATGGACTTGTTACGACTATTGAAATTTCTGAAACAAAAATGTAAAGCAGCAAAAGAATGCGATCTTTACTGCCGGAGCTTCTTCAATTATCTTCTGGTGCCTTCTTTGCACACTGCAGTCTCTCTCATATAAGTGTAAAACATTACCATGCTTGTCTCCAAATACCTACAAAATGCAGCAGATTCAATTAGTAATCATTACTTCCTTACACTAACAAACAAGTCGTTATAAGTATAATGTACCAACAAGATAAAATATGCCATCATCATCATTTATCATCACCACCATCATCATAGCCTTGTCCTAGCAATTTGAACTTGGCTTTCATGATCTACTTAGCAAATGTCTCATGTTCAGCTCCAAGCCTGACATCAACCCTCCCTCATAGGGCTTGGGATTGGCTGGAGAATAGCTACTAGTTACTCATCTATTTAATCATCATTTTATCATTTAAGTGAAAAGAAGAGAAGAACACAAAGAGGAAGAAAAAGGTACTTTTATTTGGCGTGCTTCTATATCTAGCATCATATGAGAAGGAACATGAGTGCATGATAAAGATAGAATTATCATATGAGATAACACATCACATTGAGGTACCTCTTACCCTCGATGCCTCACCCTCAACTCCAACACAAAAGTATAGACTTTAGGCCATGATCCAGGCCACACATCACACATGAATCGAATGAGAGACAAGATGGTCCCAACTGATCACAGTATGATAGATAGCCTCTTGAATGTTATCTAATGGACGGCAGATCCATGTCTCACCGGATATTGCTAAAGGGTCCAGAAAACCAACCAATAGCCTGTGTATACAACAATATAGCGGTGAAATTCCACATGGCTGTATACAAGACTATATGGTTGGAGTAGATAGCAGTAGAGTTGGTTTTAAAGTCATATCGTCAGTCTATTTATGTTTCCTTTGTTGGATGACACTCTTTTATGAGCAGCTTGAGTGTGATTGTGACTAGTTATGTGGACCAATAGCATGTAATTTATGTCCTTCATGGATTACCTTGTAATCTAGCCTACAAATAGGTGCCTACACCACATGCATATATACACATGTATTCAACAAGAAAATCAGTGCGTGTGTGCGCACGCGCGTGCATGAGAGAGAGAGAGTGTGAGTGTGACTAATTATGTGGACCACTAGTGTCTAATTCATATCCTACATGGATTCCCTTGTAATCCAGCCTACAAATAGGTGATTAAACCATGCATATACACACCTGTATTCAACCAGAAAATCGGTACATATGCACATACATGCAAATAGTTGAATACATGTTGTTGTGAGGTTTTCCTCATGACTGTGAGCATTGGATATGTGTGAATATAGTTTTGATGAGTAGGCTACCTATTTGACCTTTCTTCTTGACCGTATGGCTTCTTGAAGTAGAATGAGAACTCTATATTGGGTAGTACTTAACAGATTTCTGCAATGCTAGTTCTACTTCTTTTTGCTGCATCATTGGGCTTCTCGGAACAACACAAATTTGTGAATTTTGGGCCGCAATAAATCTTTTGAATCGCTAGGTTTAGCTATTGAGAGAGAGAGAGAGAGGGGTGTGTACCTAAGTGTGCGCGGGGGCGTTGATATACCTCCTTTCAAATTTAACATATCATGTATTTATAGATTTGGGACATACAGCACATTAACTTGGAGCTATATGAGGGATACATCACGATTAATTCTACTAAGCCAACTTCTTCCAAGCAGATGGGAATTGATACATCCAGGACCACTATAATATGTATCAAAGGAGATAAGATGGACACCAATTGATTGCACGTGTGATAGCTAGCCTGACGTAGAACAGCCCTAATTATGATGCATGCTCATGAACATAATTAAACAGCGGAAAATAAAAGAAACAAATAACCTAAAATTCAGGATCACTCATCATAAATTAAGAAAATCCACAAAGAGCTTGCAATGGATCAGTTCAACCGTCACAACCACGAAGTTTGAGTTTCAAGTATAGTTAGGGTTGGATCCGGCGAGGGATAGGACCTCCCGATCTTGCATTGCTATAACCCAATCAATCAAGAGGAATCTCTAATCCATAAATCAAGGGATTTCAGATTAGGGATTGGAAAATCCGAAAACTTTAGGGTTTATGCTCAAAATCAGATTTTGGGATTGTGGCTACTAAAGCAAATAGGTTTAGAAAAGAGAGAATTACCTGGAAGAAGGATTAGAGGGGCACAAGAAGCAATTAGAAGAAAAGCGTTATCAAGGAAGAAGAAACATCACCACGAGAGAGAGAGAGAGAGAGAGAGAGAGAGAGAGAGAGAAGAAGCACCAAGAGGCTTTCATTAATCAATAATAATCAACCAATCCGTTTTTAGGGCTTAGCACACTTAAATAAGCAAATAAAAGAAGTAAAAGTACGAAAATACCCTTAAACTAAGCAAAAACACGAAATAAACATAAGTGCGCAAAAGTTCAGGCGCTCGGTCAAGCGCCCGATCGGTCGCCCGAAGTCGTCCGAAAACCTCCAGAGAGGTTCGGGCGCTCGACAGGGAAAGATCGGGCGCCCAAAGGCAATGGTCAGGGTATCTTCAATCTTCTCATTTCTTCCTTCATACGCGTGTCTTCCCTGAGTGGGGTCTTCTATGTGTTCAATCACATGTGAAGGGTCTTCAGCGAGTCTTCAGTTCCTCAATAATCGCCTATGTTGGCACCTTCTCCGTTGGTACACCTTGAATGATTTTGTGTCCGCATCATAGCCTGTTCAGTGTCATCTTATGGACTGCATAGTTCACATGACTAGTCCAAAATACCAACAGCTAATTGATATATGGCCTAGATATGCAACTGTACAACAATAAAACATCATATGGTTGTATCTGAGTGTTATGTAGTTGATGTAGATATCATTATCAACAGTGCGTTTCATGAATTTCACAATTAAAAACTGCCAAAATCCATTAAGTAGGTGTCAACCCAAACAACCCCTAAGACTAATGCATTCTGACCACACTAACTGGCTGACAAAAGTTTAAGCCCATCCAAGGGTCTTGATCAAGGATCTAGATAAGAACCATAGTCAAGTGATAAATCTAGATCAAATCATAGTTACATCAGGTAATGGGATAATGCAGGGGCATTTTCACACCGAGCTCGAGTGGGGTAGCCTGTGTGAAGCGGGGGCACACTCGGGGTGGGCGGCCTGTGTGAGGAGGGTTGCTCATGTGAGGTGGGACCAATGCGAAGTAGGGCTCACAAGGGGGTTCGACACGAGGAGGGACCCATGTGAAGTGGGGCCTAACCTGGGCTATGAGATAACAGGATTGATTCGCCACGCTCTATCAGTTCGAGCTTTTAAAGCAAGCGGTTAGTTGTCCTGTGTCAAAAGTGGTATTAGAGTGGGAGGTCTCGTGTTCGAGACTCCTCACCGGGGGTGATTAATGCATGGGCATTTTCACACCGGACTCAAGTGGGGTGGCCTGTGTGAAGCGGGGGCAAACTCAGGGTGGGCGGCCCATGCGAGGCGGGTTGCTTGTGTGAGGCGGGACACATGCAAAATGGGGCCCACGAGGGGAGTTTGGCATGAGGCGAAACCCATGTGACATGGGGAACCCATGTAAAGTGGGGCCTAACCTGGGCTATGAGATAAAAGGATTGACTCACCACACTCTATCAGCTCAAGCTTTTAGAGCAAGTAGTTAGTTGTCCTGCATCATGGAGCTATAGGATTAATCAGCCATTCTACTTCTACAAGTCCATAGGTTAGTTTTTTATTAGTTGTTAAAGTTAGTTGCTGATTTCCCTGTAGTATTTTTGTGTTCTTGTTTCTAGTGGGCCACTATTTGGATATCAAATATTGCCACCATGACACTAAATGGTTGCGTTTGAAAAACTATTAGTAGCGCTTTCAAATGAACCAAAGATCATGCGATTTTCATACCATTTGAGTAAGTTATGGCTAATTTACATAAAGCCTATATAGTTGTGAGTTGTGACAAGATTCAAGAGTGTTTGTTCATTTTTAATATTTTATTTAAATAGATGATTAAGATTAAAGAGTAATGGATGGTCAAGAATACATTTCAATTTCCTTTACTTCAAGAATAGGTATTTAAACATGTAAAGACTCTTTTGGGAAGAGTTAGAATGGAATGGGAAAAAAATAGTTATTTTCTTAGCTTATAACATAGAGTGCTTCCCTTTCGGCATGTGTTGCCTACGGTGGAAGAAGAGCGACCAATATTGTCATTACTAGCATAAAAGCAAACAGGTTGTTGAATATCAATCCGTAGTCATAGTTCTTCATTTTTTATTTCTATTGTGAAGAAATAATGGTTTGAATTTCAAAATAAAATAATAATAATAAACGTATGTATCCAAATCAAGATTCTCCCTTTTCAATTTGGTTGCATCAATTTCGGTATTAGAGTAAGTTCATTTCCGCAGAATTTGTTTTCTTTTTTATTTTTCCCTTTTCTACTTAAATTTCCAATAGTTTACCATCACTACCCAAAAAATTTCCAAATCACCATAAATCTTCATATCCCTGTTTGTTACACACCCAAGAACCCTCATTTAACAAAAGCCTCAATTCTCTCCATCCCTAAAACCCAATTCTACCAAAATCCCCAGATTTTCTAAACATTAGAATCCTAATTAGGTAAATCCCCAATTTCCCTAACCTAAACTCTATTCCAATTTCCCCTCATTCCCCCAATTTTAAATGCTAAAACCCCAAAGTTTCCCCAACTTAGGCATCCAAAATCCCGTTTCAACTTAAATTTCACAAATTATGGAATTACAGAATTTTAAAATTTCCTTATCCAAAATTTTCTAGAAATTCCAGAATTCCAAAATCATCAGGATTCCACAATTCCAAAATTTTCAAAAATTCCAGGATTTAATAATCTACAAATATTCCAGAAATTTCAAAAGTTTTTTTCCAGAAACTCAAAGTTTCTAGAGATTCCAAAGTTCAGCCAAAAGCTTTCATTCACTGTTGAGCCAGAGAGGAAGATATTCATACAATTCATATGAATACTCCTATCTAGGCTCCATGTGCATTGTCATTGTGCATGCTCATAATCTAATTCATATCCATAGTACACTGATTATCAACCCCATCCATCAATCATTCCAATTCATACTCATCCATTTATGAATATTATAACAATATGTGTAGACAAATGACAACCACCTCTTAACTAAAAAAGTGCACAACAGTACAATGGTCACTTAGACATCGCAATCATGAGAAAGCCTATATGGAGCAGAGAAGAGCTACAGAAAGAATGAGGTGTGTGAGGAGATAAAGCAATCAATAACAAATGGAGCAAAGAGTTCAACAGATTTAAAGTTGATGTGCAGAAAATTTGTAAACTGGTCCAAGTCTACATAGATAGCCTCACTAAAGATGAACAGGATGCCATGTATGAAGAAAATATAGTTATCCAAGACAAATGCATCGCCAGATTCATCAATGGATCCACAGATAGCGCTATTGATAGTCAGCAACCAAATCAAATGAAGGATCAACTAGATCCAAAGAAGATTTAACAGATAAACTCACAAAAAAGATTCAAGTGTCAAGGTGACAAAAAAGAGCAATCAATGATTGTACTGGTGAATTCTATTGTGTGTGTCAAAGCTGAGGTGTACACTGTGATCTCATTTCAACAAATGATCGGAGTGCACGGATTGGATACCAGCAGCGACAAAGGGAAGCAATTCAAGCTATAACTCATGCCAAAAGAGAGCACAAATACCTCGCTTTTCTTCTACCTAAGTAACACATATCAGACCTTTCTCTACATCTACGTAAGCAACACATCAGACCTCGCCTTTCATCTACCAAAGCAAAACAGATTCGACCTCACTTTTCTTCTACCCAAGCAACACACATGCCAAAAGGAAAGCAATGCATGCTTTAACCCAAGAAAATAACTTCTTTATTCCATCGTAACGCTTCACAAAAGAGTCTTTACGTGTTTGCTGGGGGGAGAAAGGAACGAAGAGAGAGAAATGGGGGGAGAAATACATTCAGAAGGGGAGAGAAAAAACTAAAGGAAAGGTTGTGGCTACATCTATGTTGTTATGTGCGATCGCCCAAGTGATTATGCGATCGCATAAAGCCATACATAAGGCATATGCAAGTCGCATGTGCCATATGTATGCTATGTGATCACATATCACATTATGCGATCGCATAATGGCATATGCGATCGCACAAACTCAGTTAGAGTCCCTTGATATACATTGATACTCCATCCTCTAACAACTCGAGCTTTTAGGGCAAGTGGTTATTTGATATGGTATCAAAACATTCTTTACATGAATCTGAGGGTGATAGTCTGACAGACACTAGCATGTATCAAAGATTGGTTGGGAAGTTGATCTACCTACCTATTACAAGGACAGATATCACTCAAGCTGTGAGTGTTGTTAACATGTTCATGCATTCGCCAAAATCGTCACATCTTGATGTTGTGTACTGTATACTGAGATACTTAAAATCATGTCCAAGACACGGCATTCAATATGCTAATCATGGACATGTTCATAATACTGAATATTCTGATGCTAACTGGGCATGGTGTCCATCTAACAGAAAGTCAACTTCTAGCTATTGTACCTTTGTTGGAGGTAATCTGGTGACTTGGAGAAGTAAAAAACAGTTAGTGGTGTCTACATACAATGCGGAAGCAGAATATCGGACTATGGCTCAAGAAACTTATGAGATTCTATGGTTGAGATCTATTACGGTAGAGTTCGGTTTCCCTATCAACTCTACTACTCCTCTCTACTATGATAACCAAGCTATCATCCACATTGCATCTAATTCAATCTTCCATGACAGGACGAAGCATATTGAAGTAGATCTCCATTTCATTCAAGAGAAGATTTTGATGCGAACATCAGTGGTGCACCCTTTAGAGTGTACCAGAGGAGGCGACGTCGCAGATCGAGTGTTGGAGCATATGAGCTTATGTGGATAGACGCCGGGCCCATTAGACCCATTTTCTGACGCGTTACGAGTACGCGAGTTGCAGGATCGCACAAGAGCATCATGACTGCAGGACTGTGGAGCGAATTTACTTTTAGGCGTTTTTCTGTTTATTTTCTTATTTCTAGGCGTTTTACTGTCATTGTTTAGTTTAGGCGTTTTTATGTTTTTTTTTTTTTCAAGCACTTTAGTGCACTTTTTATTTTCGTGGCTTGTATATACTTTGTGAGAAACCCTAATTCGTTATTATCGAATGAAATAGAAATTCGTGTGCTTCTTTCTCTTTCTTTGAGAGACTAGGGTTTCAAGATTGGCCCTCCGGTGTTGAGGATTCCACCCCGGAGTTCCACGTTTTCCCTTTCTTAGATCTTTAAGGTGCGAGGGACGGTAAAACTCATCCTCTTCTTTGTTCGTTTTTCTCTTTCTTAAAGCCCTGCTTTCCTAATTCCTTTCTTCTTTCTTTTTTGAACTTCCCCTTTAACACGATTGGTGAAAACGGGATTGCTAGCCAAAAGAGCTTGATTCAAACTTGAATGTGGATTGGCTGCTAGGTTTAGGGATATCCTCATATCCCTAGGTCCCCTTTTTTACTTGTTTATGTGCGTTTATACTGGGGTATAATCCATATGGATTTTCATCATCACTCTGTTGAATTTGCCTAATCTCTTAACTAATGGTAGATAGTTATATGATTTCATTACTCGAATGTCTTCTTGTTGATCTCACATACATCTAGAGTAGGTCATCGCATACCCTGCATCAGATTTCCTCCGGAACACTATGCACTCCGTTTGTCAAATCAACTGAGCGGTTAGCTAACATTTTCACAAAGGCGCTCAATTCTCCTGTGTTGCAAGAGATTTCAAGCAAGTTGGGTATGACAGATATTCATACATGAACTTGAGGGGGTGTTGGAACATTTATTTGTTGTGTAGGGGTTAAACTGTAAATACGCAAAGTAGTGACTTATGTGTAATTTTATATTTATTATGGATCATGATGTAATTTGTAAATAGGAGAAACCCTACATATAAATAGAATAAGAAAAAGAGGTTGCTCACGGTTTTGAGCTCTCTCAACTTTTCCTCCTCTCTCATCTCTCTCTACAACTTCTACAAGACTACATGGTATCAGAGCTGAAGGTCTTGTGTTCGAATCCCGGGGGCAGCAAATATGCCTCCGTAATATATTCTCCCACGAGGGACCATCGCGAGTCCAATGGTCAGAAATCTAACCGTTGGAACATTAAAAAAATTCTTCTTCTTTTTTCAGAGCTTTTGCCTATAAAAAGGCACTTCCCCCTTCTCCATTTGCAACATATCTTCACTAAAGCTCTCATACACACGCTCTTTCTCTCAATACATCATTCTAAAGCCCTCCATTCTCTCCTAGAATCTTAATCTCTTTCATTATCTCTCTTAGTCTTAGTCTTTACTTATTTTCACTTGAAAGTAAGAATCAAGTTCAAGAAGCAAGAAGAAGAATCACTACATACCTACCTACTTTTTTCATTCTTCAAGAAGTAAGAAGACAAGAAGAACATTACCTCTCTCTCTCTCTCTCTCATTTAATTCTCTAATATATTTCTCTATCTATTCTCTTATTCTAATTTAATTCTCTAATATATTTCTCTATCTATTCTCTTATTCTAATCTTTATTCTAACTTGTGTGACCTATTCTTGATTTCTTTCATTAGATTTATCATTTATCAAGAGACTCACCTAGTCAACTCAAGAGTCAGGTGGCAAGCACACTCAAGAGTCAAATCACCCAACATTCTCTAGTTTCTTGTTTGTTTCTAGTTTCTAGTTTCTAATTTCTACTCATTTACAAATTACCATATCAAGCATCAAGATTCAAGAGTGTGATCATTTTACATTAAGATTCGAGAGACTAGTCAAGACTTAAGATTTCAAGAGATGTTCAACTTTCAAAACTTCCAATCCAAGTTCAAAATTCAAGAGCCAAGACTTCATACCAAGAGATTTTAAGATTGATTTGTAACTCACCACCACAATCCTCTCTCTCTCTCTCTCTCTCTCTCTCTCTCTCTCTCTCTCTCTCAATTGTTACTCCACAACCATAGTGACACTCTCTAGTCTCTCCCTCTCCCTCTACATTAGTTCTATTTTGTAGTTACTTAGTACTTAGTACCTAGTAGTTAGTAGTTACTACTTAGTTTAATACGTAGACCTTACTACCTACTAGTTAGTATTTAACTAGTAGCTGTTTCATACTTTCATTGTTTGTCTAAGACTCTAATACACACTTACTCATACACTAGCACACTACGGTCACTACTCTACCATACTGCATAGCTTCATCAAATGACTCGGGTTGGAAGTACGGGCACTATTGAAGTGCCAGCAAAAAGTTCCAAGTAGTATGTGATCTATGCAGATTCGTAAGTTCCGGTAGTATTGGCCGCATCGGGAGCAAATCCAAGAGCATGTCCCAATGTTACTCCAAAGATCCGTAGGAAAATCATGGAGCACATGAACAAGCATGCTCGAAAAAGACAGATGATAGCAGTTATACAAAAAGAATTTATGGAGAGAGAAGTTTACGAGGACATTGATGACAGATTTGAATGAATCTACACCACCTACATCCACAGGGCAATCTAGACTGGCCGCCAAAAGAACCCGTGGGCATGGGCCTATGGATAGGTGGTGTAGACCACATCCAGAAGATGTGGTTGAACAAAGGGGTAAGGGCAAAGGACCCGCTCAAACCAATTTCGAAAACCGATATAAAAAGGATGGTAGAAAAACCATGATTCAATACATTGCAAAGTGGTTGTATCAAGCTGGTGTAGCTTTTAACACAGTGAAGATGAAAGAGTTTCAAAGTAATGGTTGAAGCAATAGGTCAATTTGGACCTAGCTTGAAACCTCCTTCCTATCATGAAGTGAGGGAGAGTTGTTTAAAAAAGGAGGTGGAGTTTACTAGATTTTTTATCTCTGAATACAAAGAAAGTTGAAAAATCTATGGTTGTTCATTAATGGCCGATGGATAGACCGATAGATCCGGTCGGACATTGATAAACTTATTGTTAAATTGTCCAACCAGGACAATGTTTTTAAAGTCCATGGATGCATCAGCCCATTCCCACACGACCGATTATTTATTCAAATTGTTAGATAGTGTAGTTGAAAAGGTATGAGAGGAATATATTGTCCAAATTATCACGGACAACGCAACTAATTATATTATCGGTTGCCTTCTTATGGAGAAGAGGCAACATTAATTTTGGACACAATGCGCTACACATTGTGTTGATTTAATGTTAGAAGATGTATGTAGGTTAGATCTTAAAGTAATTGCTAGGGCTAGAAGAATCACGGTTTTTATATACAAGCATGCTTTTCTTCTCCATCACATAAGAACCAACCTTGGGTGCAACTTGCTTCGTCCAGCCGTGACCCGATTCGCAAAGCTTTCTTAACACTACAAAGGTTAAATTCAAAGAAAGTTGAACTTAGGTCCTTTGTAGTATCAGTCAATTGGAATAATGGACCATGGTCAAAGAAGGCCGAAGGAAAGTCCAACAAACCATTCTTTCCCAAACATTTTGGAATCAAATGGTAAAGGCCTTAAAATCATCAAAACCCTTAGTAAGTGCATTGCGATTGGTTGACGGTGAGGAAAAGTCACCCATGGGCTATATCTACGATGCGTTGGAGGGCTAGAAATAAAATCATGAAACACTTCAACTATAAAGAACGTGATTACTAGTCCGTCATAAACATTATAAATGCTAGATGGGGCAGCCAGATGTCAGCCCCATTGTATTCAGCTGCCTACATCCTTAATCCGACTATATTCTTTGTGTCCGCCAGTTGGACTGCGATAGCGGCATTGCATATGGTCGAATTTATTGACGCTTTAGAAACAATGGTTCCAGAAAAAAGACGAACATGATAGAATTTCTCAGGAGCTGGACTTCTACATGAAAAGTGCAAGAATTTGGTCAAGAGAGATTCTTATTGGGCATAGAAGTATGAAATTTCCAAGCATGCACCTCTACAAAGTTTTACAACTTACACTATAAGAAGTCTAAGTGAGCAAGTGTCTAACATAAACTTAGTTGCACAACTGACTGGTGGTCTATGTATGGAGTTGACTCGACTGGGAGGGATTCGGCACTACAAAAGTTGGCCATGAGAAATCTTGGCCTTACGTGTTCTTTGAGGGGTTGGGAGCACAACTGGAGTACATTCGAGTCGGTAAGTTTTACGAGTTACAACTTAAAGTTCTATAATTCACTTTCAGTTTCAAATGTCAATGCTAAATTGCTAATTCACATTCTAAATGTTATGCAGATTCACACGAAAAGAAGAAATTGACCCGAACAAAAGAAACTTAACGACCTAGTCTTCGTCCAACATAACCAGAAGTTGTGGGAAAGATTCCAGGCCACGTGAGAAAAGCCTGGATTCTATGATTCTATCAACCTAGATGATTTGGAGGCTTGTGGAGATAAAGGATCCAGTCTTTGCCGGCAAGTCCCTTACATGGGTCAAAGTTGAAGACGCCGCTTATGGATTGACACCTGGCGAAAGTCCTCAACAGCTGAGGAGGAGCTGAATGGGCGAACAGTAGCACGAGGCCTACTAGCAGTCAAGGGCAAGACAATGATTTTGAGATTGAAAAAGCACAAGAGAAGATGCTCGACCACTAGACGTGGATGAGCAACTTGTGCGGACATATGATGAAGAAACGGAAGAAGATGAAGTGTACGTTGAAGAAAGAGATGACTCTAACAATGATGATGACGATGATGATGGTGGTTATGTGCCACAATGAAAGAGGGAAGAATGAATATAGAATACAATAGATTGGTAGTTTATAATTTGTAGATTTTGTTTATCAATAAAAGTATTAAATTTTTATTAATTTGTTAAGTTATTGTTAAATTTTAGTTTTTTACATGATTACATATTATGGTTAATGGTTTAACTTAGTTATTAGTTATTATAGCTTATAAAGTATTTAGTAATAGTACACAAATTAGTTTGAAAATTGAAATAGATAAACAAAACTAAATTAGAGTAGTTAAAGTCTATGAGAAAGAAAATCAGATTTTTTTCCGATTTTTTTCATTTTTTTTATTTTTTAAAATCTTTCAAAAAAAATTGTGTGATTGCCTATGCGATTGTACGATCGCATAAGCGATCATGCATAGGCGATCGCTTATGCCATTTGACAACATTGGGCTATATGCACAAGGTGAAGAGAATCCACACTTTTTCCTCTTTTGTGGCCCACTCAAGTTTTAGATCTGCCTATTGTTTGGGCTGACTTACTATCATGAGACGGGGCAACAAATGTACCGGTGTATTCTACACAATCATCACATTGAACTCCACAAAGCCTTTGTTGGATGGGCTCGTCGTACACCCTACATGCGAACGTAGAGAAACGTGGAAGCAGGCTGCTACATGTAGGAGCTGAGTAGAGCGGGTAAAATCCAAGTTGTTCATTTATAAGCACACAGATTTTCAAATTTTCAAAAATACCACTGATCTATATTGAAAAATCTCCTTCAATGTCCTATAAAATTTCGAAGGCAATGACTCTCCTAAAACTAATTACATGGGCAAAAATGTCTTTGGCTTGTCATGTTATAGTAGAGATGAGTATTATCCTAGTATAATCCTTGTTGAGAATATATGTATTTGTGTGTGTGTGTGTGTGACCTTTGTATACTCTGTTGCAACGCCATATGTGCTTATATACATTGTTCACAATATCCCCGATATTATCCATATCCCCAGCTCGGAGATACCGATAACACTAGTAGCAATACCAATAACACTGGTAGAATGAAAAATTACAAGTATCGGCAATATGTTGCAAAGTATCACCAATGTATTGCCAATATTTTCAACTGTGTAAATTCTAGGTGTGTCTTTTATCACCAATGTATTGCCAATATTTTCAACTGTGTAAATTCTAGGTGTGTCTTTTATCACCAATGTATCCATATTGCCAATGTAGCCCCAATATTTTCGACTGTGAAAATTCCAGGTTTCGCTTGTATCGCTAGTGTATCAATGATGTTTCAATAATATCACCAACGTATCGATTTTGCCAAAAATCTACTTATTTAAAAAAATATATTTAAAATTTTTTTTAATGGGCATATGGTTGTATGATAAAATGCATGTTTGTATGTGTGTATATGTATGCATGCATGGATGGATGGATGGTTGTATGGTTGGTTGAATGGATTTTTATGTGTGTGTGCACATGCATGGATTGATCGTGCATGTGTGATTGTTTGTATGTATGTGAATGCATGGATGGATGGATGGATCCACCATTTTCCACATGTTCACCCAATGTTACCCTAAGTCAACAATGCACGCTTTTAGGCCCCATTAAAGGGAAACTTATTATTTGATTCCTACATATGCAAATATCTGTCTTATTATTATTTGATTCTTAAATATGCAAATATGTGTATTTTAGCATCTCCTGAAGTTTCATTGAAAAATTCCCTCGTTTCCCCGCATTTCCGAGAATCAGCGATAAGAATATCGTTTCCGTATCCTCGACCAACAAAACTTATAGCGACGCCGATACTTTGAACACTACTAATATATTAATATTATGAGGTTGTATGTAAGTGAGAATACACAACCATTGCCCTAGCCGCCGTGTCCCTTTTCCCCCTCTTTCTACCCCTTTACTTCTACTTCCTTTACTAATTTCTTCTCAAATTTGCTTCCACTTGGTATCAAAGCAAGGATTCCCTTTGTCGTTATGTTCATAGCCATCACTTTGTTGACGTCAACTACCGCACAGCCAACGTCAATATTTGCACTATCCCCACGTCCATGTAGTAAATGAACGGTATGGTTTGATAGATCTTGAATTTAGAAGGTTATGGTGATTTTTGTGGAATTTTATTAGCAAATTTAAGGTGAGTTTTGGCCCATTTCCAGTTTTTCTAAAACTTCTTCCAATTTGATGGATTTTTCTGAGGAAGTTCATTATAGGGTTGGTCTGTTTGATTATTATTGACCAACCTGATGAGTTTTTTGTAAAACGATTCGATCTTCCTTGGTTTTTGGGGAGATTTTTGGTGCAGTTCAGCCACTTTTTCCCTTTTGCTTGTGAAAATTAGTTTGTTGCGTGGAGGGATATTGTCTAGCATCTATTTGGGCATGTTTTTTACTCCTCCCTAAGTTTTGGGTTTGTTTTGCAGGAGTTTCTAATTTTTGAACCATGTGGGCCCTCGACTACACACTGAAAGCTGGGGGTATCCTCCATCTTGGTGTGGTTTGGTTATTTGTTGTATTTTATATATATTTGGTCATTCTTAGACCTCTCTTTCGACCTAGTATGGAAGATAAGCTCACAACTAGGGCTCTTATGGGGTCCTCCGATTCTCACACTTTGTTGATTACGACCGCCAAGTTGAATGGGAACGATTACTAGCAATAGGCCCAATCTTTCCCGGTCTTTTTGGGAGGAAGGGAATGACTTTCTTATATCTTGGACGATCCTCCAGATTCAACAAATGAATGATTTCAAACCTAGACGAAGGAAAATTACCAAGTCATGGCTTGGCTTCTAAACAATCTGGAGAGTACCATTAGCAATTCTTTATGTTTTTCACATCGGATAAGAAGATATGGGATACTATCCGAGACACGTATTCTGAAGATCGCAACATATATAACACGTTGATTTCGGTATATATAAGTTTCAAGAAGAATATAGAAGCCTGAAGGAGTATTTCATTATCTTACGTGTTATATGGGATGAGCTGGATATACACCATCCTCTCCCATCTCATTCTACTCAAGATCATGAAATCATCTGACAAGAATGTGCACAGACTCAGATCATGCATTTCTCTCTGGACTCAATTTAGAATATCAAAGTGTTTGTGGTCAGATCATTGCTATGGAGCCCTTCCCCTCTCAACTAGTTGTCTTTGCTCTTGTTCAGAGAGTCACTATACTGTCTTCTATTGCTCCTGTTGGTACTGATAGATCTGCATTCATAGGTGGCGATCGTCCTTCTCTTAGTTCTAGTTCCCAAGCTTCAAGTTGGAGTGCTCCAAGCACCAATCATGCTCCTAGCTATGATAGTTGAGCCAAGGATCAAGCTCTTGAGAGAGGCGGTAGTGGTAACCGTGTTTTTCGTGGATGTGGATGTGGTCGTGAATCGTGATGGATCTCCACATACTTGCACTCATTAAGATGGCACTAATCATATGGTTGATCGATATTGGGTATCATTGGGCGCCTTTCGTGGGCAAGAGCTTATATGGCCAATCTCATCTCGCCTAATTCTGGGAAGAGTCTTCAAGTTCCTTCAACATTACCCCATGGGATGACTGCTCCAGGTGACTCTATTACCATCTCTCGAGAAGCATATAATGCACTGATGCACCGCCATTCTCGTGACCTGATCTCTTCTT
Source organism: Liriodendron chinense (assembly GCA_003013855.2). Taxonomy (NCBI): domain Eukaryota; kingdom Viridiplantae; phylum Streptophyta; class Magnoliopsida; order Magnoliales; family Magnoliaceae; genus Liriodendron; species Liriodendron chinense. Next base: position 10,087 of record PVNU02001959.1, on the reverse strand, counting down.
CCAATAGCTTAGCCCAGTCAGGCATTGCACTCCATTTGTCCTCCTCATCACTCTCCTTAGTCTTTGACTTTGTAGCCCCATCTCATATCAATGGTGAGCTTTTATCTTTTTCAATCTTATCATCCTACTAGTCAATCTAGTTCTATTACAGTTGCCTACGGTAATCAATCTTCCATCTTTAGGGGCAGTGAACGTGGCGGAAATTTCTTCCTCCATAATACCCCTATTAGTCCTCTGAGTGCTTTGTAATTAGATAGGGAGTCTATGTCCAGATGACATTGTTGATTAGGGCATCCATCTTTATCAAAACTTGTATTTCCTTCTAGTGATACTATTAAACTATAATGTTATGATACTTGTGAATTCTCTAAGCATCATAGAATTGTGTTTCTTCTCAATTCAATAAAGAGGAAGTCTAGACTGTTTTTAATTGATTCACTCTAATGTTTAGGGCCCTGTGCCTGTTGATTCTATCTTAGGTTATAAATACTACGTGTATTTTATTAATGATCACTCGCACATGACATGGATTTACCTTATGAAATTCAAACATGAAGTTTTTTATATGTTCAAGGCCTTTTAAAATGAAATTGCTCCACAATTCCAATGCCCCATTAAAGTTCTTCGATCTGACAAGGGTGATAAATATATGTCGAAAGCCTTCTTGACCCTTTCGCAGGATCATAGTATTCTATCTCAGACTTCTTATCCATGAATTACTCAACAAAATGGTGTTGCCGAAAGGAAGAATCGTCACCTTCTCAAAATTACACACGCACTTCTCCTGTGTATGAATGTTCTGAAACGCTTTTGGATAATGCTTTACTTACTACTGTTTTTCTTGTTAATCACATCCCATCTAGAATTCTTCAAAATAAATCTTCCTTTGTAATTTTGCATCCTTGTGATGAAGTCTTTCCCTCATCTCCTAGATTTTTTGTTGTAAGTGTTTTGCTCATAAACTTGATGGCAGTAATGACAAGTCCTTGGTCTAAAAAATGTTTTTGGGGGATATTCACAATCCCAGGAGTATAAATGTTATAACTCTTTGACTCACAAGAAGTATGTGTCAGCAGATGTCACCTTCAGGGGTAGACTTTACTACATCAACCTATACCCCTTCCAGTCCCCTAACGTGATGAAGATTCCTATCATTTTGACCCTGTCAAGCCATTACTTTTGTACCAGCAAAGGAAGAAATCCCCCATCGATCAGCCTTCCATCATTCGATCTACTTCTAACGGAAATCGAGGAACTATCCCTCCATTTGATGATCTACCTATTGCTTTACACATGCCTAGTCGATCATGTACTCACCATCCTATCCATCATTATGTTTCCTTTCAGTGTTTATCGCCTACTTTCAGGTCCTTTGCTACCTCGATCTCATCTTTCACCTATTCCTCATAATCTCAAGGATGCCCTCAATAGTTCTAACTGGAGAGAAGCTTTAATGGAAGAAATGCAAGCTCTTGAGCAAAATGATACATGGGAGCTAGTTCTCTTACGTATGCACTACGAAACAATTGGAGTCACTGGGTCTATACTATTAAGTACATTCCAAATGGATCGATTGACAGGGTATAAGGCTCGATTAGTCGCAAAGGGCTCCACTCAAACCTATGGTGTGAACTACTTCGAGACGACCTCTCCTATGGTTAAGCTTAATCTAATTCGTGTGATCATCTCTTTAGCTACAAATCTGTCTTGTCCACTGCTCCAGCTGGATGTGAAGAATGCCTTTCTACATGGTGATCTTGCTGAGGAAGTTTATATGGATTAGCCATCAGGTTTTTCCCTAACCAGTGGCTCACAATGGGTTTGTGACCTCGAGAAGGCTATCTATGGTCTTAAGCAATCACCCCGGGCCTGGATAGACAAGTTTAACAGTGAGTTGTTAGACTTCGGCTTTGTTCGCAGCCATTTGGATCACTCTTTCTTCATATGTCGTCATAATACTAGGATTATGGTGTTACTGGTCTATGTAGATGATATTATCTTAGCTTTAGATGATGCTCTAGGCATTATTGCCCTCATATCCTTTCTTCATACACAATTTGAAATTAAAGATTTGGGTCCACTTCGCTACTTTCTTGGCATTGAGGTTGCTATATCCAAGTCTGGAATTGTTCTATCGAAACAAAAATATGCACTTAATCTCTTGTATGAGACTAGTGTGCTTGGGTGTTGACCAACTGCTACTCCTACGGATGTTGCTCATAAACTTGGTTTGATGATGGAGACCTTTTATCTGATCCTGGCATGTATCATCGCTTGGTTGGTTGGTCGTCTCATTTATTTGACTATTACATGGCCGAACCTATCATTTGCGGTGGGCGTTGTTAGCTAATTTATGTATGCTCCTCATATGGCCCATCTGTCGTGATCAGATCCTCCATCATCTGAAATTGGCTACTGGTCAAGACTTACAACTTCACCAACATGGTCTTCTTCTTCTCTCTGCTTACTATGATGTTGATTATGCCAGTAGTCTTCACGATCAATGGTCTACATTTGGCTATTACACCTTTGTGAGTGGCAATCTGGTCATCTGGAAGAGTAAAAAGAAGTGATTGATTACTCAATCCACTGGAGAGGCTGAAGATAAGGTAATGTCACATGCGACATGTGAACTTATGTAACTCTGCACCTTGTTACGTCAACTTGGTTACCCTTCTTTTGGTCCCATTCCTCTATATTGGGGAAATCAAGTTGTCATTCATATTGCTAGCAATCCTACATTTCATGAGCGCACTAAACATATTAAGATATATTATCACTTCATTCATAAAAGGTGGCCGCTAAAGAAATTGATACTCCATTCATTCGTTCGGAGTAGCGGATAACCGATATGCTCACTAAATCTCTTGGTCAGGACACCTTGCATTGTCTAGCAGACAAGTTCGGCATGATTAACATCTATGCTCCAACTTGAGGGGAAGTATTGAGAATATATGTACTTTTATAGTGTGTGTGTGTGTGTGTGTGTGTGTGTGTGTGTGTGTACTTTGTATACTCTATCGGAGCACCATATGTGCGTATATATTAATAATATGAGGTTGCATGTAAGTGAGAATACACAACCATTCCCTAGCTGTCTTTTCCCTTTTCTCTCTCTTTCTACCCCCTTCTCTTCTACTTCCTTTATTGATTTCTTCTCAAATCCACTTCCATTATCCTAACCATCCTAATCTTCTAATTCTAACTGTCTATTTCAATAAAATATTTAAAAGGGCCAAAATAACTTAAATCCCATTACAACCACATAAGCTTCATGTAAATTGGCAATAACTCGATCAAACGATTTTGGAATCACATGAACTTGATCCTCTGAAACATAACAAAATAAAGCTTTCAATGAGACTACTTTCATCTCATTCTAAAATGCTTGATATCTGAGAAATGTTCCACTGGAAGAAAAATAAGAATAGTAAAAGAAAGTTGGTTCAATTAACTCTAACAACAAATTAAATAACCAGCCCTACGGACATGTAGAACATCTAATCGATCCCAAAGCCCCGCAATCTATAATCTGACCATGATTTGATCCAGATATATCATTAGACTATGGTTTGATCTAGAACAAGATACTTGAAAGGGCCAAATTTTCAGTAAACCAACTTGTGTGACCTTATGCATCAATCTCTCAACAATTTAGAGTCTCCACTTAAACAGTGGATTGGAAAAAAAAATGTTTATGATCGGCTACCCACTAGACATCTACCTTCCTCTTTTACATGGGCTCTTGGAACCAAACAAAGAATAGGCTCACATTGTCACCAGTCACCGCTCACACATGAACATGGTTGCATCCAATATAGACCCCTATCCAACTGTTACATGAATGTCCCGAAAAGGGCGAGCAAGCAAAGTAGGGCAAGCTATTCAATAACGGTAACGATGGTTGTAACGGCCACCATAATTAACATTATGATACAGCAATTTTTTAAGTTGGATCAGCCTCGTAACGGCCATTTTTTCTATAACGCCCATTACAAACCTATAACGCGTAACAGTTCCCACCATTAGGATTATGTAACTGGTTTTTAATACCTTAAAGTAGGGTTATGAACGAGCAATTTCCATGTTGCCAAACCACTAAGCACAAAGCACCCAAACACATGAAAGGCAACGCTCTGGCAGTTGGCTGCACAAAATAGCAAGAAATAGGTATGTACATAATTACAAGCACAACTCACATTCCAACACAGCACACTACACCTCATACAACCAATGTTTTCAGTATCTTGCGATATCACTGCTATATCCCACGATATATTTGTTATCCCTGCTAGATGATACGAAACCCACCTTTAATATCCATTTTTCATGGTATCATGCAATATATCAAACAATATTGCGAAATATCATGGATATCGCGAAATCGTGTGATATATCCACGCCCTCCTTTATAAATTCCTAATGTACCGTGTTATGTATCAATATCAAGTGCAGTATCGAAAGGGATAAAGCAAATTGGCGCTGTTTGTCTGGAAAATCCTCAAAAATTCACAAAAATTGATTATTATTTTTTTTAACTTCCTAGTACATTGTAAGGTGATTTCGACCAGTCCACTAACTCCACTCCACCTTGTTGGAAGAAAATCTTAGAAATTTCTCCGAAATCGCGATCAAAGCTTCTTGGGGTTGGATTCCAAAAGGTGCATATTTTTCAGTTTTGATTCATTTTTTCCATTTTTATATGTCGTAAATAGTGTCAAATAGTAAGAAATCTATGATTCTTCATGTTTTGCATGAAAAAATTATAGATTTGGAGCTTCGATTTCAAGCTTTGGGGGAGATGGGTTGAGTTGCAAAAAATTAGGAAAAATCAAAACTTTTCCATTTTTTACTAAATCGGTTGCAATGTTAGTGTCCAAACACAAAAGCAACAATATATATAACCCGATCTACACATCCTTGGCAATTTGGGGATTTTTCAGGAAAAATTATTTTTTAATTAAAAAAATTAAATACTTCATAAATTCTTAATGTACCATGTTATATATCGATATCGAGTGCAATATCGAAAGGTATAAAGGAAATCACGGCTATTTTTCTGGAAAATTCTCAAAATTTGATTTTTTTTTTTTTTAACTTCCTAGTACATTATAAGGTGATTTTGACCAGTCCACTGACTTCACTGTTACCTCGTTGGAAGAAAATCTTAGAAATTTCTCCAAAATCACGATCGGAAGCTTCTTGGGGTTGGATTCCAAAAGGTGCATATTTCTCAGTTTTGATTCGTTTTTTCCATTTTTATATGTTGTAAATAGTGTCACATAGTAAGAAATCTATGATTCTTCATGCTTCTTGGGGTTGGATTCCAAAAGGTGCATATTTCTCAGTTTTGATTCGTTTTTTCCATTTTTATATGTTGTAAATAGTGTCACATAGTAAGAAATCTATGATTCTTCATGCTTCTTGGGGTTGGATTCCAAAAGGTGCATATTTTTCAGTTTTGATTCGTTTTTTTTTCCATTTTTATATGTTGTAAATAGTGTCAAATAGTAAGAAATCTATGATTCTTCATGTTTTGCATGAAAAAATTATAGATTTGGAGCTTCGATTTCAAGATTTGGGGGAGATGGGCTGAGTTGCGAAAAATTACGGAAAATCGAAAATTTTCCATTTTTTGCTAAATCAGTTGCAGTGTTTGTCCAAACACAAAAGCAACAATATATAAATAACCCGATCTACACATCCTTGGCAATTTACGGATTTTTCGGAAAAAAAAACTTTTTTAATTAACAAAAAATTTAAATCCACGGGTATATTTCTAGTTTTTACTTCTTTTGCTTTTGAATGTAATGCTTGTGTTTCCATACGTCTTCTTACATTTATAAATTTTATGAATTGACTTTCAACGTAGTTGCATTAGTTCAGTCAAACAGCACATAGATTAGGAACGTATACAGAGGAAACCTATCATTTGCACTTGTTTTTTGTGATTTTTTTTTAATTTATAATTGTGTATTGTTGTCTTTTTTAATGATCATTGAAGATTCATTGAAAAATTATACCAACTTCCTAATGTTTCCCCCATGTTTCCCGACAACAGCAATAAATTGCGTGATACAACCGATATATCCCGTGCGATAACCGATACATATCCGTATCCCAAGGGTGCGACATTACGCGATAACGATACGGAAAACATTGCATACAACTATAGCATGCTACCCACAAAGGGGAATTTGCAAATTGTTGGTTAAATACAAGTAGCATATTTCATGAATTTGGCAATAAAAAAATTGCCAAATTTCTGAATTAGGTGTCAATCCAACTAGCCACTTACACAGCAATTTTGGTTTGGCTGCTAAATAATGGATAGCAAAAACCTTTCCAATTGGTTGCCCACCAAAATCAACCTTCCTCTTTTTCCTAGGATCTTGGAACAAGCCAAAGCAAAGGCTCACATTGACACGAAAATGGTTTGAACCCAAAAATGACCCCTAACCCAGCTATTACATGCATGCCCAAGCAATGAGCAAGCAAAGTATTGTCATCAAGGGGTAATTCCCACTTGCCATGTAAACCACTCGGCACAAAGCACCCATTCACATGAAAGGCAATGCTCTAATAGTTGGCTACAGAAAGTAGCAGGGAACACATGGGTACATAATTACCAACACAACTAACATCACAAACAAAAATAACATTTAGACAACTTTTGTGTGCTACCATCAATGGGGCATTTGCAAACAACCAATGCCTGTGTTAAAATGTGTTTTTTTCCTTTGATGGCTATCTAAAATCTTTTAAAGCTAAAATAGATCAAGAAATAGTCATAAACGTTGAAAATAATGAAATTTCAAGTAAGAAGTAATAATCATTAGAAACCTGCTGATGTAGAAGGGGTCACTGAAGATTACATGAAGAAATTTGACCATCAGAAGGAGGCCAAGCGAAGCGACAAACTGACAACCAAGATTCAGAAATGCCAACCCAGCAGGGCACCCGACCACACATCACCGGGCGCCCAACCATAAGTCCGATTACTCCAGAGAGTTGCTGGACCAACTCTTTGAATATCGGGCGCCCGACCATCAGGTCATCGGGCGCCCGACCATTCTTGACCGAGCGCCCGAAATTGATTGAATCTCTACCCAAACTCACTGGACGGATTTTTGTCCTGACCGGGCGCCCGACCATGCGCAAATTTGTTGCGCAACTTTTGCGGGAACTTCTAAATTGAGTTATTTTTCTTTCCTAATTCGTTTAGGATTCTTAATTTGCACACCTAGGGTTACTATTATGTGACTTAGTCTTTAAATACTCTTTTAATTCATTGTAAAAAGGGATTATTCATCTTTTATTAAAATGATCTTTGAGTTTTGGTTTCTTTTGCTTGTGGATTCGAGCAATCCTTCGAGAGATCGAATAAGATCGGTTGAGGATTCCCGATAGCTCCGTGAATTCGGAGCAGTTATCCGAGTGGAGAGACGGTGATTGATCCCTCACCCGTCTACGCTGCGCCAAGTTGGTATCAGAGCGAGGAACAACCTCGGGAAGATGGCTTCTAGCGACGGCCGCGACAACCACCCCTCTGACGTAGATCAAGGGTTTCAGTTACTAAAAGAGAAGATCGAAAATCTCCAAGAAGCAAATAGAACGCAGATGGAGAGGATGATCACTTCTCTAGATCGGATTTTGTTGGCTCTACCCAGCCCCAAGCCCAAGGCGATGCGCCTCAACCAGCAATTGTAGTACGGAACAATCCTGTAGTCCGTCAAGCACTGCCGCTGGCACTTCATAGGGCCGAGCATGATGATGAAGAAAACAGCGATGAAGACATCGAAAACATCATTGTTCGACAAGCCGCGCAAGGGGACGCACATGCGGATCACAATAGCAGAGGCTTCCATGGCAAAGGTGATCTTTCCTCTTTCAATGGTTCATTAAGTATTGAAGCATTCATTGATTGGCTAGCGGAAGTCGAAAGGTTTTTCCGATTACGTGAGTGTCCCGGGAGATAAACAAGTAAAGCTTGTGGCCTACAAGCTAAAATCCAGTGCATCCGCATGGTGGGAACAATTACAAACTTCCCGTATCCGACAAAACAAGTTGCCCATCCGCACATAGCCCAGGATGAAACAGTTATTGAAATCCAGGTTTTACCTAGCGACTATGACCAAATATTGTTCCATCAATACTAGAATTGCAAGTAGGGGTCTAGGACCGTCGCCGATTACCAAGCCGAGTTTGATCGGTTGACAATACGAAACAAGTTGTCTGAAACAGAATCTCAGAGAACCGCTAGGTTCATTGGTGGCCTACGACCCGCAATCCAGGATTAGATCCATCTTCTTTCAATCTAAACTGTTGGGGATGCATCCCGAATGGCTATCAGGGCCGAAACACAACTCGCCCGAATTCCAGTGCGAACTTACCAATCGACCCGCATACCTCCGACGGGTCCTATGCAAGATGCGATCCTGTCTAAAGGAAAAGAGCCAGTTAGTAGGCACCCACAACCACCTCCGACCGCGAACCACGATGCGGGAAACGTTCCAACTAGGCCACAAAGGACCGCTCCTACAACAGCGGACCCAAACCGAGCCCCGAACCCATATGCTCGACCTAGGCCTGGCAATTGCTTCCGTTGTGGCCAACCAGGTCACTTATCCCATGTTTGCCCTCAACGTCCCACCGCCAATTTAGCCACTAATGAAGGAGATCATGAAGAAGAATATGTGGGAGGAGAGGACATCGTAGAAGAAGTCGATCAATTCGCCGACGAGGAGGAAGACGAGACAGAATGGTTATCCGAGGACCGAGGTGAATCCTTGGTTGTGAGGCAATGTTATACGCCACGGCAAGAAGTACACCCCCCAGCGCCACAACATCTTTCGCACTCGTTGCACAGTGAATGGGAAAGTGTGTGACGTCATCATCGATGGTGGGAGTAGCGAGAACATAGTGTCCAAAGTTATGGTGGACAAACTCCGTCTTCCAACTACAAAGCATCCAACCCCATATTCCATTGGTTGGATCATGAAGGTCGGAGATACTAAGGTAACCGAACAATGTCTCATTTCAATTGGTAGGAGCTACAGGGACGAAATATTATGCGATGTTGTAGACATGGAGGCATGCCATATACTTCTCGGTCATCCGTGGCAATCAAACCGAGATGCAACCCATCGTGGGCGTGATAACACTTACACGTTCATTAAGGATGGGAGGAACAGGGTTCTAGCTCCTAGGGCGCCGAAGGGCCAACCCGAAACTTCTAAAGTGGAGGGGAGTTCCCTCCTTGCCCTGCGAGAATTTATGAATGAATCCAAAGAGACCGGTGAAGTCTTTGCCGTAGTGGTTAAAGGAGAAGTTCAAGAAGAATCAAATATTCCACCAACCCTACGACCATTCTTGAATGAGTTTCGAGAGATTTGGCCCGAAGACCTTCCTCACGGGCTACCTCCGATGCGGGATATTTAGCACCACATCGACTTTATCCCTAGTGATAGTTTACCCAATCGGCCACATTACCGAATGAGCCCAAAGGAATACGAGATCCTCCAAGGTCAGGTGGAGGAGTTGCTAAACAAAGGTCTACTCAGGGAGAGTATGAGTCCTTATGCGGTCTCAGCTCTATTAACGCCGAAGAAAGATGGAAGTTGGCGTATGTGTGTTGATAGCAGGGCTATCAACAAAATCACCATAAAATACAGATTCCCTATTCCCCGACTCGATGACATGCTGGATATGCTTGAGGGGTCTAGGGTGTTTTCAAAACTAGATTTATGCAGCGGGTATCATCAAATCCATATCCGCCCCGGCGATGAATGGAAAACAATTTTTAAAACCAAAGACGGATTGTACGAATGGATGGTGATGCCATTTGGACTATCGAATGCCCCGAGTACTTTCATGCGCCTCATGAATCAAGTTCTAAAACCATTCATAAGCAAGTTCGTCATGGTGTACTTTGACGGCATATTGATATAGAGTCAGGGAGAAGCAGAGCATGTTGATCACCTTAGGCAAGTCCTTCAAGTGCTACAAGAAAACAAGCTATATCTGAATTTGAAGAAATGTAGCTTTATAACAGACCATCTGTTGTTCTTGGGGTTCGTAGTATCGT